>JAGIQG010000009.1:17427502-17911684 GCA_024679065.1 Sphyrna mokarran
CCCTATTTGTGTTCCTTAACCCTATTTGTGTTCCTTAACCCTATTTGTGTTCCTTTGTATCTCAATGGCAAATGACTGCTCTATCCTCTCTGTTATTATGATCCAGCTCTATGATAGTGTTCTCACTTGCGCCCATTGCTACTTGTCAAAATGAAGGTAATTGCTCCAGCAGTGCTGCTTGTCCTGCAATTCCTTTTGATGTCTGCAATAGTTTTGAGCACGTGAGAGCACGACCTCCACCCTAGAAATCCTTGATGAACTTGTAGCTGAGTCACCATTGCAGATATCCCGTGGCAGAGGTATTTGAATCATCTATAGCCACAAGTGAGATGCCTGAAGATTGGAGGGTATCAAATGTGCTTTTGTTTCAAAAGGGCTGCAAGGAAAAGCTTGGGAATTACAGGCCAGTGGCAAGGTACTACATGGTAGATTGTTGCATAAGATTAAATCCTATAGGATCCAGGGTGAGGTAGCTAAATGGATACAAAATTGGCTTGATGACAGAATCCAGATAGAGGGTGGTTGTAGAGGTTTGTTTTTCAAACTGGAGGCATGTGACTCAGGAATCACTGCTGGGTCCACTGTTATTTGTCATTTATAGTAATGATTTGGATGAGAATATAGAAGGCATGGTTAATAAGTTTGCAGGTGATACCAAGATTGGTGGCATAATAGCGAAGAAGATTATCTTGGACTGCAACATCATCTTGATCAGTTGGGCAGTGGGATGACAAATGGCAATTGGAGTTTAATGTAGATAAATGCGAGCTGATGCATCTTGGTAGATTCGACCCAGGGCAGGATTTACTCAGTTAATGGCAGGGCATAGGGGAGAATTACAGAACAAAGAGATCTAGGGGTACGTGTCCATAGCTTTTTGAAAATGGAATGACAGGTGGACAGAGTGATGAAAAAGGCATTCAACATGCTTAGTTTCATTGGTCAGAACGTTGAATACAGGAGCTGGGACATCTTATTGAAGTTGTACAAGACATTGGTAAGGCCACACGTAGAACACTGTACAGTTCTGGTCACCCTATTATAGAAAAGATATTATTAAACTAGAAAGGGTGCAGAACAGATTTACTAGGATGTGACTGGGACTTGATGGTTTGAGTTATAAGGAGAGGTTGGGATAGGTTGGGACTTTATTTCTGTGAAGCATAGAAGGCTGAGGAGTGATCTTACAGAGGTCTATAAAATAATGAGGAGCGTAGATAAGATAGATAATCAATATCTTTTCCCAAAGGTAGGGGAGTCTAAAACTAGAGGACATAGCTTTAAAGTGAGAGGGGAGAGATACAGAAAGTGTCCAGAGGAGCAATTTTTTCACAGGGTGGTGAGTGACTGGAACAAGTTGCCAAAGATAGCAGTGGAGATGGGTAAAATTTTGTCTTTTTAAGTAGAACATAGAACATTACAGTGCAGTACAGGCCCTTCAGCCCTCTATGTTGTGCCGACCAATGTAACCAATTTTATGACTCTCTATCTTAAACTATTCCAATGCTATCCATATACCTAGCCACTGACCATTTGAACGCCCTTAAACTTGACGAGTCTACAACTGCTGCAGGCAGGGCATTCCACGCTCTTATTACCCTCTGAGTAAAGAACCCACCTCCAGCATCTGTCCTATATCTACCACCCCTTAACTTAAAGCAATGTCCCCTCGTGTTATCCATCTCCATCCGAGGAAAAAGGCTCTCATTATCCACACTATCTAACCCTCTGACCATGTTAACTATATTCAGACAGTTTCATTGGTAAGATGAGTATAGAGGGATGTGGCCAAATGAGGGCATTTGTGACTAGCTTAGGGCTTTTTTTTTTAAAAAAAAAAGGGGCAGCATGGACAAGTTGGGCCAAAGGGCCTGTTTTCATGCTGGAAACTTCTGTGACTATATTTCAGAGCAGCCTTCTTGAAGGTCAGCCTGTGGAAAGTGACTGGCTCAGATAGGGTACCCGGACAAGCACTCAGATCTATGTGGTATTCGCAGACAACTTGAACCTTTCAACAATCTGAGGCCTTTATCTGCTTTAAGAAGACGGCCATCATCCCAGTATCTAAGGAAACAAGGCAGCATGCCTTTAATGACAATCGTCCGGTGGCTCTGACATACATCGCTATGAAATGCTTTGAAAGGCTAGTTATGGCATGAGTCAATTCTAGCCTCCTGTACTACTACAGTTTGCGTATTACTGCAACAGGTTCACAGCAGATGCCATCTCTCTGGCTCTGCGCTCAACCCTGGAACACCTAGATAACACACCAATGTCAGACTCCTATTTGTTGCTACAGCTCAGCCTTCAAAACCATCATTCCCACAAAACTCGTCTCCAAATTCCATGGGCCTCAGCTCCTCCCTCTGTGACTGGATCCTGAACTGTGACCACAATCGGTAAGGATAAGCAACAACACCTCCACAATTGTCCTCAATACTGGTGCCCCACAAGACTGTGTTTTCAGCCCCCAACTATATCCTTATATATCTATGACTGTGTGGCCAAATTCCCCTGCAATTTGATTTTCAAGTTTGCTGACTATACCACGTAGTGGGTCAGATCTCAAACAATGACGGCACAGAGTACAGGAGTGAGAGAGAGATTCTGTGAACTGGAGCAGCAACAATAATCTCCTTCAATGTCAAGAAAAAAAGATTGTCATTGACTTCAGGAAGCCTGAAGGAGAACATACCCCTGTCGACATCAATGGGGATGAAGTAGGAAGGGTCAAGAGCTTCAGATTTTTGGGTATCCAGATCACCAGCAGTTTATTGGCCCTCCTATGCTAATACTATATTAAAGGAAATTCACCAATGCCTCTACTTTCTCAGTAAGGAAATTTGGCATGTCAGCTACGATTCTCACTAATGTTTACAGATGCAGCATAAAAAGCATTCTTTCCACTTGTATCATAGGTTGTATCAGAGCTCTTGCTCTGCCCAAGACCATAAGAAACTATAAAAGATGCGTGGGGTAGGTTGACCGGCCATGCTAAATTGATCCCAGTGTCAGAAGATTAGCAGAGTGAATATGTGAAGTTATGGGAATGGGACCAGGGTGAGATTGTGGTCGGTGCAGACTCGATGGGCCAAATGACCTCCTCCTGCACTGTAGGGATCTACGAAAAGGTTGTGAATGTAGCCCAAGCCATTATGCACACTAACCTCCCATCCATTGACTCTGTCTACGCTTCCCAGTGTCTCGCCAAAGCAGCCAGCATAATCAAGGTCTCCACGCGTCCTGGACATTCTCTCTTCCACCTTCTTGCATTGGGAAAAAGATACAAAAGTCTGAGGTGACTTACCAACCGATTCAAGAACAGCTTCTTCCCTACTGCCATCAGACTTTTGAATGAACCTACCTTGCATTAAGTTGATCTTTCTGTACATCCTGGCTATGACTTTAACACTACATTCTGCACTGTCTACTTTCTTCTCTATGCACAGTATGCTTTGTCTGTATCGTGTGCAAGAAACAATACTTTTCACTGTATGCTAATAATTGTGACAATAAAATCAAATTCAACTTAGATGTGCTTCAAGGTTCCATTTGTAACTGCCTTCTTTTTCCTTATCTACAAAAGATTTTAGAATCAATTGTAAGCATAATGTCAGTTTTTAAATGCATGCTGATACATCTAGCTTTACTTCTCTGCTACTATCCTAATCTCTGACCACCATCGTACTTCTATTTGTTCAAACTATAAATTGAATAAGTTATGTATCTAAGTCATTCAGTTTAGTTCTTGCTTAAAAACGCTATGTATTGCTTGGTTTCGTTCCCCCTTTTCAATTGCTACCTAGTTTTTGATCTCTGATGCCTTGATTGTCGCTGAGCTAAGTTGCAAACTGTATATCTGAGCCACCATGAAAATCGTGTTTTAATCTCTAACATCTCCATCTGTGCTCAATTTCTGTCACTGAAAGCCTGTTCCACAAGTTAGTAAATTGCAGAACATTTGTCCATATTTTATCTTATAGATTGATATGGGATTTTAAAAAGAAAACTAAGATGTGTTATTAAGTTCTGTTTGGATTTATGCATCAATAGACTTTGCACTTTTGGATTCCTCTAATGAAGCCCATTTAATGAAATTTTTGTTCAATGCATGCCTTTTCAGAATTCAGGTTATTTTGTCATTAGCTTGATTTTAAGTATTTTGGTTAATTGGACACTGGTTTGTGTCACACTCTGTTTAAGGGCACACACACCCACTTGGTATTTTTCCAATGTAGGCAACTGTTTCACACCTTTTAACATAAAACAAATTAATTGCTGCTGATGTACCACCTTAAATGATTGATAAATCTTATTGTGTACTTCAGTTTATCAGTTGCAGTGCTTCAAGATAATTGCTAGCGCAAGACATTCATTCTCATGTAATGAAAGCCTGCTTTAAATGCAGACCAAGTAAAACGTATGATCAACAAAAGAATTAATGACTCTTTAATCTTAAGTGGTTAAATTTATTCTTCAAACTGTATTTAACTTTATATATGAGATACACTTTCTTGTATGTGTTTAGTGGCTTAAGTTGTTCAAATTAAGCAATCTGCTCTACGTATTAATCTACTACAGAATCTGATGTTTATTCTTCGATATCTAGTATTTAAATCACATGCAATAGATAATATTTTTTTCCTGTTTGTACTTGAGCATTTCCTAATAACACACCACATTATCCAGTGCTAGGATGGGTGTGCCTTTTAAATATTGAATGTAAGGACATTAATTTTGCCTTAAAGCCAAGAACAAAAATCCTCAAGATGGAACTTGCCCAGACTGAGACAGTGCCTTACTCAGAATAATTTTCATAAGAGCAAAGGTTGGAGTGGGTAATAACCTGCTGTCTGTCAAGCCAGTTGAAAATCTGAGTGTCTAATATGGGACTGCAGTTTTCCCTGAAATTTATTGAAGCAAATTCACTTATTGAATACTCATACTGATGAATACTTTTGATTATTGATTATATGTCATAGAAGAATAGAAAGCCATATTGCAACTGCCATCAAGAGCAATTTGCTCTTCTGTTTGTTGCCTCGTAATGCAGCCAGTCATGTTTCTATTGTATGATTGTGTCTGAGCAATCCAGTTTCAGATTTAGATCCTGGGTACATGTACCAATTTTCACAACAGTAGCCTTAATAAATTTTAATTTGAAAAAACTATATTTATGTGGTATACTTGGAGCATTATATGTGAAGTGAACGTATTAGTTTTTTTCCTCCCACAAAATGATTTTTTTTTGTTCTGTGGTTACTAGCTCTGTCACACCCACAATGATTTTCATGGTGTTCATTAAGAAGTGCTCAATTAAAAATGTCTAAATATGGTGCAATGGATGAATAGACCATGCATATAATACAACAGCTTATCATTTCCAAATTGAGGGATTTAGAACAGGTTGTTATGGGAAAGAATTGCTAATAAATATCCATGTTCTTTATGCCTACATGTTAAGTTGTTTCCTTTATGACTGATGAAATACTGTCTTGCCTGGTGGTTGAGAAGTGGTTTATATGTATTCTTTCAAATCTTTCACAGCAAAGCACTGTGGGTTATTTAATTACTTCAGACATTTCTGAGAGACAATCTCTGACAATTCTTTTATGGTAGAAGAATCCCAGGAGCCATTGAACTTTGCTTATTGTTACTGGTCCTTTATTAAGAGTACAGAAGAGTGCTTATTTTCTTAGATAATGATGCAAGTCTAATTTGTATTTGTCTACTGGATATATTTCAAATATGTGAGAACAGCTTTGACATTGTAGAGTTTTTTTGTTGCTATTGAATTCTGTGTGTGTGAAAAATGGTGGCTGATTCTATTGGAGTTAATACTAATGAAAGTAGAATGCTATTCAATTTTGATGAAACCCTTTTGGAACCTACCCTGGGCAGAGCAATGTGTTATGGTTACTGAATAAGATGAATCATTTACAAGGCTTTAAAAGTCTTTGGTTAAGATGCAGTAGTTTTCATTTTTTAAAAAAAGAGTATTTGACCTTGATATGATTTCCCATTTATTCCATACTGATCAGAAGTTGTGGTGCATTGGATTTATTGACTGACTCAGGCATTCATTTTTTAGTCTTCATCAATACTACATACTGATTGAAGTAAATTAGTATTACTTTTTGATACTTTTGAGTACTTTGTACAGTTTTAGTTCCCTGGCCTAAGAAAAATTGTGCTTGCTTGTGATGATCACTATTCTAATTCCTGATGCAAAGGAATTGTCTTTGAGGAGAGAATGAGGAATTTAGGTCCATGTTCCCAGAATTTAGAAGAATGAGATGTGATCTTATTAAAACGTATAAATTTTTTCAGAGACTGGACAGGGAAGATTTTTCTCCTGGCTGGAGAATTTAGAGAGAGGTTGCAGTCTCATAATAAGAGGTAGACTATTTAGGATCTGGATGAGAAATTTCTCCACTCCAAAGCTTCCTGATACTCATTCCATGAATATATTGAAGACAGGTGAATAGGTTTTTGGATATGAAGAGAATCATAGGGATTATTGGATGACCACCACTATCTTATTGAATGACAGAGCAGGCCTGAGGGGATTTATGATCACCATCTCTTGTTTCTTATGTTCTTATGACTCAAGATGGCAGAAGCTTAAAAGTATCTCCCCTTATGTTACTAATTTATGTGGTCTAAGCAACTATTAGACTTAGGATAATTCATTATGGTGTGCAATATGTCACTTGGGTTCAACAGTTTCTAGCTACAATCATATTATTGAAACACGTAAAAAAAAATATTAAATCACTTCTGGTAAATCGTTGAAAGAACTGGAAGCTACACGTGTTCTGCTAATGGTGAAACTTGGAATGTGAGTGCGAACATCTAACTTCTCACTTGCTCAGTGAGGTTAGTATTTAAATAAAGGAATTTGTTCCTAGCTTAACACTGAATTATTTTAGACTAGCCTTTAAAACAATTTATCCATAAGAATTTGTGAATTAAGATGCACTTATAGCAAATATAACGGCATGGATTTAGTAGAATTTAAAGGAGCAATTTGCTGCCAAGATTTATTTCTCTGAATTGAAACTACCTCCATAATATTTACTTGGTACCACCATCATCCTGTTTCCCACCATCAATATTCTAGGATCACCATTTTCTGGGAGTATTGCTATTCTGGATAGATGCAGCAGAATCAACTAAAATCTTATACCTTCCAAAACAGCAATCGACTTGTCACTGCCCTGGATACTTTATTCACTATCCATCTCTGCTATTATTGGTACACTGTGTACTATATAGAGGATGCACTGCCGTAGTTTATCAATCTTGTATCATGAGCTTGTTCCAGCCTTTGCAACTGGAAACCACATATAATCAGCTTTGACTCCACATCATGCACAATCCTGTCATGAATATCTATTGCTATTCCTTCAAGATTGCTGAATAAATATTTGAAATTCTCTAATACCAGTAAGAATGCACCATCAACAGATGACAGCACTTCAGAGTCATTTGCTTGCAGTAGTAAACAGAAGATCTGTTTGAAATTATTATTTTTCTTTTGTTCATGTATGGAATGTGGGTGTTATGACGAGGTCAGCATTGGTTAGCCATTCCTAATTGCTCGTGTGATGGTGGTGGGTGAGTTGCCTTCTTGAACCACTGCAGTCCCCAAGGTATAATTACACTCTCAATACTATTGGAATGTGGGGGTTTCAAGGATTTTGACTGAATGACAGTGAAGGGATGGTGATATAGTTCCAAATCAGGATAGTGAGTGGGTTTGAGGAAAAACTGCAAGTGGTGTTATTCCCATGCATCTGCTGCTCTTGTCCTTCTAGATGGCAGTGGTCGTGGGCTTGGAAGGTGCTACCCAAGGAGATCTTGCAATGCATCTTATAGATGGTAAACACTACTGCAATTCCATCAGTGGTAGAGAGAGTGAATGTTTGTGGAACAGATACCAATCAATTGGGCTGATTTGTTCTGGATGATGTCAAGCTTTTTGAATGTTGTTGGAGCTGCACTCAATCCGACTGATGGAGAGTATTCTATCACACTCCTGACTTGTGCCTCGTTGATAATGGACAAGTTTTGGGACTGAACTGACCCAGCTGTGAATTGAGGAAAACCCCAGTGATGAAGAGATTAGGAATCCTTGGTCCAACACTTGCTATCAGTGTTGCCTCAAACTACACTTGTACTGCATCCCAAAATATTTTCTGAAACAAATTAATCAAATTTGCCTTTGAATGTTATAATTTGTGTTGCTTAAAAAATTTTTTAAATACTCAGGTCTGGAAACTAATGTGGATAGAAACAGAGTTATGTTTCAGGCCTATGAACTTCCCATTATTCTAATTGGCATTCCCACAACTGGGTGTGTTCCTATTCCAGGCTGATGTGAAAGCCCACTTTAAAATTCGAGAATAAATTTACTAGATACATGACATAGGATCTTTCTTTTAATAATTGGTAAAAGTGGATGCTACTGCTTTTAAGAGATTAAGAGGAGCTCTCTGCATGTATTATAATGATGGGATCTCTGATCTACTCCACCTATCTCTTGTGCTCTTAATTTATTAGTTAAGATCATGACTGATAGTTGCACATTTTACAGATCAGGTACCGATCTGAGTCCAGTATCTAAGGTATAACCTTATGTCAGAATCCTTTCCTATAGTATGTGCTTATGTTAAGTTTTGTTTATTGTGATGGAAATATAAACCTAGAATTAAGTTGCACATTTACTGAGTGAAATTTCAGTAATTGCTGTTGTACTTGCAATATCGTATTGCTGTAGGTATCAGTAACATAACATGGCATGCCGCCAGACCTTTGTTAACACAACTGTTTTGTTCTTTCTTCTGATGTACTGCTTTGTTCAGAATAGAAAAATTATATTGTGAATATTGTTTTTGATCTTGCAAGCATATTCAAAACACATCTAATTTATATGTATGGGAGTGTTTTGGAAGGAAAACCCATCTTCCAGTGATGGACAACTTGGGATAGTATGTGGGCTTCATGGGAGCTCCTCCTTCATCTCAGTGGACCGCACGATTGAAATATAATGACACATACACTAACAATAACTCCATGAATAAGATTAAATACATTTAATACAGACTGCATATTTCAATGTGTTATATAATGAAGATAAATGTTTCTAAAAGATGCAAAAGACAACCTTGTAAAATACTCACCAATCAATTGCTCTGCTCTTCTTGACCCTGTATTCAGTCTCTCCCTTTCTTACATTCTTACTCCCCTAGTACAAAGAACAAAACAGCACAGGAAACAGGCCCTTCGGCCCAACGAGCCCACGCCGCCACCCCAATGTTCCCACCTCTACCCACGACCCCTGTCCACATTTATAGATCTATGAATTAAAAACCAAATTTGAGACAATTTAGGGAGAATTTGTTTTGCCATTTAGCCTGAGAGCACATCTTTGGGATGTGGGAGGAAACCGGAGCACCCGGAGAAAACCCGCGCAAACTCCCACAGACACAGGCCCAAATTCATGTATCCGCACAGCACAGCTATAGTCACTGTGCTGTCGTGTTGCCTATCAAATGGTCCAGGTCAAGTGTACACTAATGACGTGAAGCACTAGGATACTCTCAAAAAAAATCCAAGAGCAGCCCCCTCACGACCCATCGCGTGTATTCCTCTAACCACCCTTTTATTCCTAACATAGGAGTAAAAAGCCTTTTGATTTTCCTTAATCCTATCTGCCAAAATCATTTCATGCTCCCTTTTTGCCCTTCTAACACCCTGTTTGAGCTCCCTCCTACTCTCTCTATATTCCTCCAATGCTGTCTCTGTTCCCAGCTGCTTTGACCTATCATACGCCTCTCTTTTCTTCCTAACCAAGTCCTCAATATCCCTAGTAATCCACAGCTCTCTAATCCTACCTTTCTCATCTTTCCTCTTAGCTGGCACATACTTATCTTGCAACATTTTCAGTAATCCCTTAAAAGAGCCCCACATGCCTAGCGTAGACTTACCCTCGAACAACTGCTCCCAATCAGTTTCCATAAGTTCCTGCCTAATCCGACTGTAGTTAGCCTTCCCCCAATTCAGCACCCTGCTCCTCGGGCAACAAACATCCTTTTCCATCTGTACCCTAAAGTAGACAGAATTGTGGTCACTCTTAGCCACAATTTTTTTTTGACTCAGTATGTAGATAGGCCAACTAGAGGTGAGGCTACATTGGATTTGGTGCTGGGCAATGAGCCAGACCAGGTGTTAGGCTTGGAAGTTGGTGAGCATTTTGGTGATAGTGACCACAATTCGGTTACGTTCACCTTAGTGATGGAAAGGGATAGGCATGAACCTGGGGGCAGTAGTTATAGCTGGGGGAATGGTAATTATGAGGCTATTAGGAGAGAATTAGGGTGCATAGGTTGGACTAGGAAACTACAGGGGCTGGGAACATCTGAAATGTGGAGCTTATTCAAGGAACAGCTACTGCAAGTCCTTGATAAGTATGTCCCTGTCAGGCAAGGAGGAAATGGTCGAGTAAGGGAACCATGGTGTACTAAAAAAGTTAATTCGCTGGTTAAAAGGAAAAAGAAGGCTTATGTCAGGATGAGGCTTGAAGGCTCAGTTAGTGCACTGGATAGCTATAGATTAGCCAGGAGGGAGCTAAAGAGTGAGTTGAGAAGAGCTAAAAGAGGACACGAGAAGACTTTGGCTGATAGGATCAAGGAGAATGCTAAAGCTTTCTTTAGATATGTTAAGAATAGAAGATTGGTTAGGGCAAGATTAGGGCCAGTCAGAGACAGCAGTGGGAAGTTGTGCGTGGAGCCTGAAGAGATTGGAGAGACACTGAACAAATATTTCTCTTTGGTATTCACGCAGGGAGACATAAATGTAGTTGTGGAGAACGCTGGGATACAGGGTTGTAAACTGGAAAGTATTGAAGTAGATAAGGAGGAGGTGCTAGATATTCTTGAGGGTTTGAAAATAGATAAGTCCCCTGGGCTGGACAGGATTTACCCTAGGATTCTCTGGGAGGTGAGAGAGGCTATTGCAGAGCCTCTGGCTCCGATCTTCAGGTCATTGTTGGTTACAGGTATAGTGCTGGAAGACTGGAGGATAGCGAATGTTTGTCCCATTGTTCAAGAAGGGGATTAGAGACTTTGATGGGAATTATAGACCAGTGAGTCTTACTTCTGTTGTGGGCAAAGTATTGGAAAGAATTATTAGGGATAGGATATATAGTTATTTAGAGAGAAATGAATTGATTGGGGATAGTCAGCATGGTTTTGTGAAGGGTAGGTCGTGCCTTACTAACCTTATTGAGTTTTTTGAAAAAGTGACCAAAGAGGTGGATGGGGGTAAGGCAGTTGATGTGGTATATATGGACTTTAGTAAGGCGTTCGATAAGGTGGCCCATGGAAGGCTTCTGCAGAAAATGCAGATGTATGGGATTGAGGGTGATTTAGCTAATTGGATTAGGAATTGGCTAGCAGATAGAAGACAGAGGGTGGTGGTTGATGGAAGATATTCATCGTGGAGTTCGGTTACAAGTGGAGTACCTCAGGGATCTGTTTTGGGGCCCCTGCTGTTTGTAATTTTTTTAAATGATCTGGATGAGGGTATTGAAGGATGGATTAGTAAATTTGCGGATGACACCAAAGTCGGAGGAGTGGTAGATAGTGAAGAGGGGTGTTAAAGTTTGCAGAGAGACTTGGACAAGTTGCAGAGCTGGGCCGAGAGGTGGCAAATGGAGTTTAATGTGGAAAAGTGTGAGGTAATTCACTTTGGCAGGAATAACAAATGTGTAGAGTATAGGGCTAATGGTAGGACTCTTAATAGTGTTGAAGAACAGAGGGATCTTGGTGTATATGTGCATAGATCCCTGAAAGTTGGCAATCAAGTCGATAAGGTTGTTAAGAAGGCATACGGAGTCTTAGCTTTTATTGGTAGGGGGATTGAATTTCGGAGCCTCAACGTCATGTTGCAACTGTACAAAACTCTAGTGCGGCCGCACTTGGAGTATTGTGTGCAGTTCTGGTCGCCACATTATAAGAAAGATGTGGAGGCATTGGAGAGGGTGCAGAGGAGGTTTACCAGGATGTTGCCTGGTATGGAGGGCAGGTCATATGAGGAAAGGCTGAGGGATTTGAAGTTGTTTTCGTTAGAAAGAAGGCGGCTAAGAGGAGACCTTATTGAAACATACAAGATGATTTGAGGTTTAGATAGGGTGGACAGTGATAGCCTTTTTCCTCCAATGGAGAAAGTTAACACGAGAGGACATAGCTTTAAATTAAGGGGTGGTAGTTATAGGATGGATGTCAGAGTGTGGTAAGGGTATAGAATGCCCTGCCTGTTGCAGTTGTAGATGCGCCAAGTTTGGGGGCGTTTAAGAGGTCTGTGGATAGGTTTATGGATGAAAAAGGAATGGTTTAGATTAGAGGGTCATTCCTTTTTCTTAATTGGTCGGCGCAACATCGAAGGCCGAAGGGCCTGTTCTGCGCTGTTATGTTCTATGTACGTGTTCCCCTACTACAACATCAACCACCTGCCCTGGCTCATTACTCAGAACTAAATCCAATATAGCCCCCTCTCTAGTCAGGCTAGCCACGTACTGCTCCAACGATCCTTCCAGTACGCATTTTACAAATTCCTGCCCATCCAAACCCCCAGCTCTAGGTACTTTCCAATCCACCCTAGGGAGATTAAAATCTCCCACTATAACGACTCTGTTCTTTTTGCACCTATCCAAAATGCCTTTACATATGCCGCCTTCAACTACCCGTGGGCTGTTGGGTGGCCTATAATACACCGCTGGCATAGTAATCGCCCCCGTTCTATTCCTCAACTCCACCCACAGTAATTCCGCTCCTAACTCTTCTGTATTGTCCTCCCTCTGCACCGCCGTGATGCTCTCCTTAACTAACAATGCTACTCCTCCACCTCTTCTGGACCCTCCTCTGTCACGCCTGAAACACTTATACCGGGAATGTTCAGTTGCCACTGCTCACCTTCCTTTAACCACGTCTCCATCACCGCAACCACATCCAAGTTCCTCACAAACATTAAGGCCCTAAGTTCATCCGTTTTTCCCGTTACGCTCCTCGCATTGAAACAGACACACTCCAGACCTCCAAGCCACCTTGGAACCACCTCCTCCCTGGTGTATTTCTTCTCATCCAAGCTTACTCTATCCCCCATCTTGCTCTCTACTGAGCTATCGGTCTCAGCCCCTCCCCCCCTCCATATTAGTTTGCGGCGCTCAGTCTCATTCTTTCTTGTACTCTTTTACCTCCTGGTTCCACACTTGGCCTGGTAAACTTCTCTGTCTCTCAACAAAATGTTTCTAAGGCTGGGGGTGTAACATCCACCTAGAGTGCAATATTTCACCTGTTAGTTTTTTAAATGGAGTGAGAATTGCAGCTCTGCAAACCATCACGGCCCAATTTGCATGCACGTTTCTTGGGGAATCTGGAGATGATTGTAGGCACTGTATTTATATGGTTGGTTCAGTTTCTGGTCAATGGTAACCTTCTAGGAAGATGAGAGTGGGGATTTAGTGATTGTAATGCCATGCCAAGGCAAGATAGTTGGATTCTTTCTTGTTGGAGATGATCATTGCCGAGCATGTATTGGAAAAAAAAGACCTGGACAACTGCATATGCATATGGACTACTCCTGACTGAGGAGAAGTGAATGATGCTGAACATTGTGCAATCATCCAAGAACATCCTTGCTTCTGACCTTGTGATGGAGAGAAGGTCATTGATGATGCAACTGAAGATGGTTGAGTCTAGGACACTGCCCTGAGACTGAGGTGATTGATCTCCAATAATCACAATCATCATTTGTTTGCTAGTTAGAACTACATCCAATGGAGAGTTTTCTCCCTCGTTCCCATTGATTTCAGTTTTGCCAGGGCAGCTTGATGTCAAGGGCATTCAAGGGAAATAATGAGCTTGGAGAGATCATTCGTTATAATAATAATGTTTTGAAATATGCAGACCTTTTTCTTGGCTGGGAAGAGCGTAATTAAAGCAAAGTCACAGAGCTGTTGTTCAATATCTGCTCCTGGTTAGTTGTATTTTTAGGTGATTAAAGTCTAAAACTGTCATTCAGTTTGTCAGTTGGACACCAGAATTATGTTGCCTCAATTTATAGCTCAGACTGATAATTACTTCAGATGAGTACCATAAACCTGATAGCATTACCTTTCCTTGTTGTGCATACAGATCAAAACCTGCTTGTGGATGTGGAAATAGATTAGTTATAGCCTTCTCACAGCTGCCATTCTCATTGTCGTAAGAATTTTACAACACAAGGAGAAGCCCTTCAGCCCATTAAGTCTGTGCCTAACTCCATAACCTTTGAGACTCCCTGCTCAATCTCTTATTCCCTCTGACCTCATGCCTTTGTGCATCATGCTTCTTTTATTCCATCAGTGACTATTGCGTGTTCAGCTGCTCGAACACTAAAGTTCAGAGTCCTGTCTCAAAATCTGTACATCGTTCCAGCTTCTGCACCTGCCCTATGTTTTCCCCCAAATCAGCATACAGAGTAATATTCAAATGTGACAGGATAGAAACTGAGCAGTGTTGGATCAACTGATTGTCCTTTCCTTGGACTTTAGTATACTATTGGAGTCTGATGGGGGATTGCAGCGATCCATAATGCTGGTTTTTAACTTTGTCGAAGTTAGATATTAACCACCAGCTGAAGGTGGGCAATAAATCATGCTGCACCAGATTCACCCACATTCTGAGAGCAAAAACTAAGTATAGAACAGCAAAGTAACAGCTGTTGTGATTACAGTGATGAGGTGCTACTTTGTCCCTCACCTTTAATAAAATAGCTTCTTGCTTTACTTGGAGGAAAAGCTGCATGAATATATCACCTGAGTATTCTCATTCCTTCCATAACATGACTTCCTTGTGTACTTTTGACACCAATAAAATTTCTATTTTTGTACACTTATTAATTAAATATAGTTAATGCATATGGTAATTGGGTGATATTGGAAGCTATCAATAACGTATTGTATTTGTATTTTTAATATCTGTGTGATGCAACATTTTGTCAGCAACTTAATCCCAGGCCTCAGTAAATTAATAACTCACACCTCCAATTCGCATTCAGTTTAGTTTTACTAAGGCTTCTTGATGCCACATTTTGTCAAATGCACCCTTGATGTCAACGACATTCGCTCTCACCTCACCTTTGGAGTCCAGCTCTTTTTGTCCATGTTTATATGTCCATCCTCTTGTGCAAAAAACACTGAATAAACCATTTATTAGCTTTTTGTTCATTTCTTATTCAAACTTCGATCATGTGTTCTTAAATAAAAAAATCTAGCCTCCCTCCCTATCTAGATGTAAAGAGTAGTTCAAAATGGCTGCACACCACCACTGCCTTGAGGGTAATTAGGGACACCACAGTGGTGTCCTTGCCAGTGATGGCCACATGCTGTGAACAAAAAGGTCAGTCCAATCTAACCTGAACAACCGTTGGACACTTCACATGGTTACTGCATGGTATTATGATAACTCTTTGTGTTCGTATTCATTTTTGGGTGGAGGATAAGGGCCACAAAGCTAAAACAGATTAATTAAATGATTAAATACTGTTATGCGATGTAAACTGGAACTCTTTATATCAAGCTTGAAGTGGAAGCTGATGAACAATTTATTCAGTGTTGTTTGTATATACTATAATTTTCAGATACCATTGATTTTTCTGCTATCTGTTATGATAAATTTGAGACAAGGAATGTATCTGGGGTCCTTCTGGCTGAGGTCATGTCTTTACTTTTTTTATGAGCAGCATGAAAATAAATTCAATATTAAACTACTGTAGAACATCTTTGACACAATCTGTTTTGCTTTTATAGTAGAGTATTTTTATAGAAACTAATCTGAGCAAAACAAAGCATAAATTAATTTGCTTTACTGAAGTGATTAGGAGGAATTAAATCTGATATTTTTCTTTTGAAACCTACTTGTGCTTTATTAGCAAAATAGGATTGCATTCTGGATAATTGTTTGCAGAAACTCGTGGTTAGTGACTACAGAAAATATTAATGGAAATTAGTTCTGTTCAACTTCACAAGCTGATAACTCAAGTTTAAGTTGCAGCATACAAGACATCCAATAGTTTTCGGTACCAAAGGCATTTTTGGGTCTGTATCAAGTGTATAAGTTGGCCCCACCCCCATTTTTCAGCTGAAAAGAGTAAAAATAAGCGCATTGCCTTGTTTAATGTTTTGTGTGATTTTCGTCAAATTGTGGCTTGTTATTAATTCACAAACCATCATGCGATCATGCCAAAAATACAAGCTGTCCAATTTAATCGATGGAGCAGAAGATGATTGGTTATGATGTGATGATTGTGAAACTGAAAGTGTGCCATCCAAGATTAGGATCCTTACAATGATGCCATAGCCAAAGCAGATTGGGATGCATTCATCTCATGCTGGTGATGAATTTGATGGTTTTGTTATTGTGGTTCAAAGTATTCCTGTAGAACCATTGACATAAAATGTGACTTACTGATTTGAATTCAATTATCAGTGTTTTTTTCACGTTTCATAATAGTCACCATACATACCAACACTGGTTCACAATTTATCTTCCACCTTCCATTTTTGGAATACTTTTGTTTGAAGCTTCAAAAAATGACTTGCGTGCTCACACAATGGTAAATGTCACGTTCCACTGTGCTGTAATATAGTATATTAAACAAATTAATTGCAAGGAATTTTTTAAATGGTTGTAGATCTTGGGGAATAAATTGTAATTATGAAGTTTTGAGTGCAAAATTGTAAGCAGTTTAAAATAACATGACCTGTTTTGTAACTTTATTTCTAGAAATGTTGCCTGATTAAGATTCAATGTGCATATTTTATAGGAAGTTGAAACCTAAATGAAATTGAGCCAATTCTCGGAAATGTAAGTGGTTAACCTTTTGAGGTAGGGGTATTAAATTCAGTTATCCATCAAGTGCATTATCCTGAGACTAGAATGATTGTTCCAGACATACAAGCATGAGCTCATGCTCCATAAATTGAAAGCCTCCATTAGTCAGAAAATAGCACCTCCCTGTGATGGTTTTAGACAGTCTCAATCCTGCAGTCATTGTCCATGCTTATCGTTTTAACAAAATTAGCTTAATCTTCAACATTCAACATCTGTCATAGTGTAAGTGATATTTGTATTCCTAAGGATCTCATTATCCTTGGTAAGCTTACATTTTAACTCGATCAACAACATATTTTAAGTGAATAACATTGTGTGTTAAACAATTAAATTGAGAGAAAACCAGCCCTAGAAAGCTTGATGATAAATATTGCTTTCAGCAGATTAAAAAGTTGCAATGCAAGGAAGTGACAGTAAATTGTATGGTGTAACCCTTTAACATTGTTTTTGAAAAACAAGCATATATATGAAATACCCTGATGGAATTCTTTCCCAAAATCAGATGTCCCAAGGTATAATTTACGATTAGAAGATTGGGATTGGATGATGAAGTTGGATTGATAATACAGACAGAGCATGCAAAATTGATTTGCTATTCAATTATTCCAATCTGAGTAATTGCACTTACTCTATCAAATATAAGAAATTGTACGTTCATTGATACTAAAGCATAACACAAAATCCTCAAACATCATAATTGTTAAATCCCAGTATTGTACAATGGAATACAAGTACAAGTGAAATTGAGTTTAAAAGGATTAGCCAACTGAAGTTGAAGTTAAATGCCCCTAGATTGGTGAAAGGAGCTCACTTGGTGGCTCCGTATGTTTTCCCAATGAGTCACAGTCATCTGAACTAGGAAGTTTAGAATAGAATAGATCTTAGAACCTGACGGTGCAGAAAGAGGCCCTTTGGCCCATCGAGTCTGCACCGAACACAATCCCACCCAGGCCTTACCCCCATATCCCAACATTGCTCACTAATCCCTCTAACCTATGCATCTCTTGGCGCTGAGGAGCAATTTTTTAGCAAGACCAATCAACTTAACCCACACATCTTTGGACTGTGGGAGGAAACCAGAGTACCTGGAGGAAACCCATGCAGACATGAGGAAAATGTACAAACTCCACACAGACAGTGACCCGAGCTGGGAGTCGAACCCATGACACTGGAGCTGTGAAGCAGCAATGCTAATCGCTGTGCTATCATGCCACCCTGTTATACCGTTTGGAATGTTGTGTTTGTGAACATCTAGAGTCACCACATATATTCACATATAATGCATGTTTATTTTTTCTACAAATGATGCTTGATCTTCATTAACCTAGCTGAATGCTATTTGTACTTGAGTTGGTTTGATACGACTATTGATACAATATTGACTATTGTTTTAGTGAGGCAACTTCTGCACAGTTTGTATTTTAATTAAAAATTGTGTCTCAAGCTGGATCAATGCTGTGTGATGTATGTGTGTTAGATGAATGGAAACGTAATTGAGCTCAGCTGTGATGTTCTTCAGGGTCTTTCTCCGTCTACACTTAGAATGACCACTTTGGCAAGCTATTAGACAGCTGCGTGTGCCAATGACAATATACTACAGACCGAATGAGTGCCTTCACCAGGATAGGGGATAAAAGAGATGAAAATTGAAAACCATGTCTTCTCTTAATTACTCCTTCACGCTGACAAGCTGTGTTTAGTCAACATTACTTCCCTTGTTTATTGTTTATTACTGTAAGCCACTAAACTTATAAATTTTCAAATAAAATTCCTAAAATTTGTGAATGGTTGGAAGAAGCGGAAAGGAGAAAAGTAATTCAAACTCCTTCAGTAGTATTTCCAAATAGCATTTCAAAATATTTTGCAGGATAATTGACACGAATGTTTGTGTTACATCAACTGTTCTTTAAAGTGCAGTGTTTAATATGAATGAACTTAATGAACAGTGCTTTTCCCTTCCATCCCATATTACCATTGTGCATATTTCAACCCATTTCAATTGTTGTTTAATCCATTTATTTTAGTGGTGGTAGAATGGAGTTTATTGATGGACTATACATTTTAAATTGCGTATACATGTGGAACTACACCAGGATTTCTGCAGCAGAAATGAACATTGTGGAGAGCCTTCAGCACCATGATTTATATTTCTGCATCAGAACCTCTTTGTGGGGCATTTTCACTATGACCATTCTTGAATGTATGCTATCGAGATGTGTCCCTTCACAGTTGTCAGCTTTAGTGTTCTTTGATCAACAAAAACTTGTTTCTTTCTTCTTAGTTAAGATCTTGAAATCGCTGGCCAGAGAAAGGAAACATTTAGATATTATTTGTTGCCATTTAAATGGGATCCTGTTTGAAACACTTGGCTGTTGATACACACAACAGCATCACATCAAATTGAAATTATCTGTTGCATTAACTCATTTCTGTTAGTGTGAAGTATGTTGATCTTTACCTGGAATATAAATATTACAGCAGCAGGAGTAGCTCCTTCATCTCCAAGACCATTCTGCCATTCAGTTAGATCATTGCCAGTCTGTAGTTCAACTCCATTTATCCACCTTCAGTGCAAATCTTTTTCAGTTTCTTACCTAACAAAATGTGTCATAAATTTCTGGTGTTTGAGCCTGCCTTTTAAGAGATGGAATTCCATATTTCTGTTATTCTTTATGGCAGAAGGTGCTTTTGAAATTGCTCCTAAATGGCCTTGCTGTAATTGTAAGATTATATTGTCTTGTTCTTTGTTTTCTCCCATGCCAGAGCCTGTATCTACCCTACTAAATTTGCTGACATTTTAAGTGCTTGGATAGGATCATCTCCTCTGAAAATTCGATACTTAATGGGATATAAGCCATGTTTATGTAACCTGTCATTATTTCCTTGCAACCCTTGTGCATTTTACCCTTTGAACCCAACCCTTCTGCATCTGCATTGAAGAAACAAGCATTTACAACTGTAGTTATGAACTGTCAACTACCTAGCCTTTGGGCTGCTTTGTGTAGCTCAACCACTGTTGATTTGCTCACAAATTCTCCTAACTGCACTTTTTATTGCTTATTACCCAGTGAGCTCTTTGTTCCATCTCATTTCAGTTATTCCCTTGTTTTAGTCTATAATGTTTCTCCCTTAAGTTCAAGGAGCACAAATGTACATGGACTTGGTGAGTAACTGATTTAAACAGCAGCTGTGGAACTTTTTTGTCCTCCCTATCTTGTGCCAGAAGTGCCCAGCATCAGCTTGCTTTGCTGGGCTTCATACTAACTGACTTTTAGCTACTGTCATCCTCTCTTTCAAGATGCTGACATCTTGCACCCATCCGCAAACAAAAGCACTCTCGATGTTTCCAAAACCAAAGATCCTTCTGATCTTGAAAGCAGTGCCTTATCTCCAACCTTGCTTTCCTCTGTATACTTCTTGGACATATTGTTATCTCCAAAATCTTTGTTTTCTTTCCTATGATTTTCTTGTTTCAATTTCTCCAATGAAATTTTCATCACTGTCTCAATATCAAAAATTCCCTAACCAAAGTCACAAATTTACATCCTCATGATTTGACCATGAAGCATGAATATTATTTTGCCATCTGTTGCCTATCAGTTTGCAACTAGATCATTGCCAGTAATGGCTCCTCTTTTTGCTTCCATGTTTGTTACCTTTTAGAGCCCCCCCAATTATCCATCCTTGGCACCTTTTCCTAATCTATGTGCTATTCCCTGGCTATGCCATCTGCAGTCATAAAGTTAGATTATGCAGGTAACACTTGCTACCTCAAACTATTCTGCACCTCATAACCTCTCCACTAGTCTCTTTGTCAGATTGCTCATTCTATATCCAGTCCCCAGTGAGCCTCCATTTCCTCCAACTAAACATTGGGAAGATTACAACCAGTGCATTTGTCTCCCCACTTCAAATATTTTGTATTCAAAATCTTATTTAATTATCCAATCTGCATTTTCTGGTTGAAGAGCTGTGATGTTGCTTACTCTGATACAGATAGCATTGTGCTAGATCAAGTGACCAATGATGGCAAGTTACGATTGAAAATTCCACAATCAGCATAGCAATGAGCAAGAATCAGTTCTTCATTACTGACGTCAAAGTCTGGGCTTTTCTTTTAAGCAATGAAGATAACAAACAAAGGGTCATTTGCCCCACCCTTCTGATGACTGTCATGTACGTTGTGACATTTTATTGGACTATATTATCTTTCTTCAGATCATTTCAATCATTTATCATTTTATTTTCCATTTGTATAGTTTGATTTTACTTTCCTGGCTTAAGCTAAAGTAATGTGGGTTTACAGAAACTATATTTAATATGCTTTGATAAAGTGCTTGTTGAAAATGGATTATTATGAATCTGTGAGCATGTAAAGCTGCTAATTTGAAGTGAACAGTAATTAAGATGAGCAGTGTCTATATATGGTGAGGTGCATAAATGTATGTGAGATGCATATAAATAGGCTGGAGATAAATGCATATTTTCTGAACAGTGGATATCTCTTGCTGAGTAAAGGACAATTGAAAAATGATGGAATGCTATTTCTGATGTTAAATTGGGAAACTCTTGAGATGTTAATGTGCATTCTTAAAGTATTTTGTATTGGAACTCCTGCAGTTTAAGCCACAGGAGACTGAAGTGGTGTGATAAGACTGAAGCTCTGGATAAGAGCTGACTTCAGCAATGCAAAAGCAAAGATCGATTCTCGGACGTAACTTTGCTATGAAGGAAATTATTGAAGCGGCAAACAAAACATTGACTTAAGGCAAAGTCATTCCAAAATTCCCTATGTGGGAAGCTATTCTTTTGAATATCTTGTACCATCAGGAAGTGAACTTTCTTTCTACAGTAATCCACTGTTCCGTAAAGTGAAAAACCAGATAGTCTCTTTGGACTGCAGTCCATTATGATAATGAAACCCTTTTGATGAATAAGAAAATGCATTTTGAAAGGGTGCACTTTGTATACGAATGCACTTTTTCAGTGTCTTTGATCTTTGCTGACTTGACAGCATCATCTTAAGTGATACTTGTAACTATGACAAACAAATTTAATTTATATAATTGAGACAAGCTAATCTCCTGTAAAATTATTGCATATCCTCAGATAAAAAACTCATGTTGTCAAATGTTGAGCCAAAAAACTTGACTTGTTTCTTTGAACATTTTCACCTCTTGATGAAGCCACCTATCTGTAATCCTCAAATCAAGTGGATCATGGTAAAACTCATGCATTGCGGAAGATAACAGATTTGTGTGGATTGTAAGATACGTGCCTCTAATATTTCGGTATTGATATAGCTAATTTTATTTCCCTTATGAAAATTGATATGTATAGTTTCTGCCATTTGAGTTTCCTGGTGCCTGATGCATTAAACCAGGTAGTGTGAAGAAAAACAGTTCTCTGCTTCAGAGAAATTTAAAAAAAAATCTGCTGGCATTCTTTGTGTATTCTGCAATTACTCAATGATTCATGCAACTACCATGTTATTGATGCAGTATTGTTAGCTTGTAAAATAATTCTCCAGAATAAATGGCATGATAAAATGTTGGCATTATTGCTGAAAGCAATATTTTTACAACTGTTTTTGAAATAAAATATCAAGCATTTGAGTGTCTTATCCTGGAGCATTTTGATAATGAAGAGGATCCCTCAGTGCTTTCTAAGTAGTTTTAGTGCTGGAATAATTTGATGTCTGCAATTGTCTATAACTGTTCCTCATCAATGCCTTCAGAAAATTGCAGTGATTACTCTGCCACATGACAGAATGAGTTGGTGTAAGAACATGTATGGTGAAAGATGTCATTCTCAAACTATATTCCAGCATTTTGTTTTTATTGCCTTTTATAGAAAGAATTTGTCCTTCACAACCTCTGAATATCCCAAATGCTTATCTGCCCATAGTGCATATTCTACTGTACTTTGGAGATGTAGCTGCGAAAGGGAGTGAGACACCAATCTATGTACAATAAGCTTCCTCAAATAGCAATAAAAAAAAAATCAGATGATCTGTTCTATTGATGTTTGTTGGCTAGATTATAGATTTCCATGTTTTTTTAAATAGTGCTGTGGTATCTCGGCCATAAAGTTGAAAGACAGTAAGAAGTCTCACAACACCATGTTAAAGTCCAACAGATTTATTTCGTAGCAAATGCCACTAGCTTCCATGGCTTTTCCCCTTCCTCAGGTAACCTGATGAAGGAGAAAAGCGCTGAAAGCTGCTGGTGTTTGTTACCAAATGAACAGTTGGACTTTAACTTGGTGTTGTGAGATCTTTACTGCGTTTACCTCAGTTCAACGCCGGCATCTCCACATCATAAATCTGAAAGACCAGATAAAACCTTGGTTTGACCTTTCATCTGAATGACAGGATCTCCAGTAAAACCAAACTCTTCCACAGTGATGTGTCAATATAAAACTGAGTCCTGAACCAAGAACTTTCTGACTTAGCAAGGAGAATGCTATCACTGAATGAATGCCAATATTTCAGCATTAGCCCAGAATGGTTACAGCTCAGACAAAGGCCATTTGGCATGTTATATCTGTGCTGGCTCTCTGAAGGAGCAATTCATCTCAAGCCATCCTTGGGCTTCAGCCTATAGGGTTCTCCATTCTTCCCTATCAGATAATCTATTTCCTACTTCTGGTGTGGCATCTCAGCATCTACAGGTTCCCCTTTATCCATCTTGCTTGATACTTCCTCAAAACATTCTTGGAAATTAGTTAAACATGATTTTCCTTTCACAAATCCATATTGACTGTGTGCGTGATCCTGTTATGACTTTTAGGCTCAAACCAGCTTAAGAATGAATTCCAGCAATTTCCATACGTTTGGCTAACAGTGTCTTGCTTTCTCTGTCTCTTTTCTAGAATCTAAGGAATCTTGGAAGGTTGTATTTGTTTCCTCTAGCATCTCTGCAATTACATATTTTAAGATCCAGGCTATCTAGCCCTGGAGATTTACCAGCTTTTAGATTTTCTCAGCACCTTTTCCCCGGTGGTGATTGTTTTCAGTACCTCCTTCCCTTTCACTGTCTTTGAACACTGAAGACAGACACAAAATACCTGCTCAAACTGCACCATTGTTTCCCTGTTTTTCATTATCAGTTCCCCAGACTGACTCTCTGCAGGACCAACATTAGCTTTTGCCACTCTTTTCCTATTTAAATATTAGAAACTCTTGCCAATTTTTATATTACTAGCTAGCTGTCTTTCATACTTTTTAGGCATTCTTTACTAGTTCTTAAAATCTATTCTAGCATTAATGTTTGCAGATTTGTACATGTTTCTTTCAAATTTATACAATGCTTAGCATCCTTAATTATCCACAGATGATGTATGCTTCTCAAAGTATCTCCTTAACAGCCTCCCACTGCATCTCTCCTGTCTTAACTTTTAACCTAGTTTCCCAGTTCAATTAACCAGTTCTGCCTTCATACCCTTACAGTTACGTTTATTTGGGTTTAAAACACTAGTCTTACTCTCACACTTCTCCCCTTCAAATTGAATGTGAATTTTGCATGTTATGATTGTTGTCTCCTGGAGGCCCCTTTACCAGAAGTTATCAATTAATCCTATCTTATTGCACCTTACAATTCTGGAATAGCCTACTCCCTGGTTGGCTGTACATGTATTGCTCTAGAATTGATCTTAATGTACTCCTCATTTCCCAAGTTTCCTTTACCAATCTGAGTCACCCAATCTACATGTAGATTGAAGTCACTCATGATTAATACTGTATCTTCTCACATGCCCCATTTATTTCTTCCCGTTTATGCTGTCCTGCAGTGTCATTATGTCAGGAGCATGTAAACTTTTCCATAAGTGATTTCTTACCTTTCTCATTCCTTGTCTCTACCCAAACTGATTTTGCCCTTTTGAATTAAGGTGATTGCTCACCATTTTACTAATTTCTTGATTAATAGTGTTACCCCACCACGTTTCCTGTCTTGTTGAAATGTGAAATCCCATCAATGTTTGGTATGCCTCCTTTCATCCATGTCCCTATAACTACAATCAGGTAATATTTATTTTTCGCTGTGCTAACAATTCATCCATTTTGTTTAAAAAAAAGCTTTGCACATTCAGATAGTGTTTACTCTGAATATTTACCATTTTTGCAATTTCTGGCCTTATTCTTGAACTATGTCCCTTTCTGCCACACTCTGTTTATCATTATCAAATTTCTATCTGTTCTATTACTACCTATCTCTTGCTTTGACTTACTATATCTCTCCTCACATAATCACTTCCCATTCTATTTAGTCTAAAGCCTTCCTCTACCATCATTGGTGTATGACTAATCAGGATACTGATGCTGGCATGGTTCAAGTGAAATCAGTCCTAGCGTGATTCAGGTGAAGCCCGACCCAATGCTCTAACTTCCACTTATCCCAGTAAATTTTATAGTTTTTTTATTAGTCACAAATAAGGCTTACATTAACACTACAATGAAGTTACTGTGAAATTCCCCTAATCACCACACTTCGGCACCAGTTCAGGTCAATGCACCTAATCAGTATGTCTTTTGGACTGTGGGACGCTGCTGGAGCACGCGGAGGAAACCCCCACAGACACAGGGAGAAGGTACAAGTTCCATACAGACAGTGAGAATCGAACCCGGGTCCCTGACGCTGTGAGACAGATGTGCTAATACTGATCCTAGTGCGCCATGAATTGAAACCCATTTGTCCCACACCAGTCTTTGAAGTATGCATTCATCTCTCTAATCTTACTTACTCTTTGTAATTTGATCATGGCTCAGGTAGTAATCCAGAGATTATTAAGTGATTTTAATAGTTTTGGCATCCTGTCTAATGTCTTCACATCCTTCCTAAAGTATGGTAACCATTACTGGATGTAATATCCCAGTTGATGCTAAATTAGTGCTTTTTTAGCATAATTTAACTTTCTTGCTTTTGTATTCTGTGTCGCTATTGATCAAGCTCAAGATGCGCATTCGTTATTATCTGTGCTCTCAACCAATCTCATCACTTTCAATGATCTACATACACTCAGGTTCCTCTTCTTGCATGCTCTTTAGAATTGTACCCTTTTATTTTATATTACCTGTTTGCTTTCTTCCTGCCAACATGAATACATTTATAATGATAGATAATATCCTGAGCAACTTTAAATTGTGTTAGGCTTGTTACTTATCAAAAAATATAACAGTTGAATAAATTGATTCCTAATTTCAGTCCTTGGTGTTAGGTCAAGTGGTATCAACCATGGCTTAGTGGTAGCATCCTTGCCTCTGATTTAATAGGTTGTGGGGTCAGTTGCAAGTGCAAAAAATCAAGGTTGACATGTCAGTGCAGTGCAGTGATGAAGGGGTGCTGCATTACTGATTGAGACTTTGTCTGCTGTCCCAGATGGATGGAAAAGATTCCATGGTACTGTGTTGAAGAAGAATAGGGGTGCTATCCCCTATCTCCTGGCTGGTATTTAGCCCTCAATCAATATCACAAAAATCAAATTATTTAGATATTATTGTTGTTTGTGGAAATTTGCTGTCTGCAAATTGGTTGAGGTGCTTCATACATTATAATAGTGACTACACTTAAGAGTACATCATTAACTGTAAAGCACTTTGAGACATTCCTTGGTTGTGCACAGTGCTTTATAAAGTCTTTCTTTCTTAGCACTATATCCAGGCACTGTTATTTGCTGATAAACAATGTCATAACCATGGATTAATTAAAATAAATTGATAAAGATAAGTTTTATCTCCTATCCCCATGTCTTTGTTGAACAGGTAAAGTATAATCATTAGTGCATTTTTAGTGACTGTAGAAGCACATTAAATTTAAACCAACTCAATTTTTTATTGCTGTTTTACTTATTGCAATATAATTTGTTCTATTACGCTAATGTACTCTGGAGCAGAAGTTATCCTGGAGTATAAAAGTGTTTCTGCTGAATATATTTTGCTATAGGTTGGGTGAGATGATGGTGGGCAGTAGTAGGGAGGCTGCTTTTCAAACTACTTGGGATTATTTTGCCGGTATACAGATTTCTTCAAGCCATAAGATAAAAACATATTCATGAGCTGTCAGCAGAATGAATAATTTAGACTTTTTCAGATAATTACAGAGTAGTTTGTGGTTAAAGTGATTTTCTTTTGTAGGCAGTCTGTGGGATGATTTAGATGTCCATGTGCACTATGACAAAGACAATTTTTACATTTGAAATATCACCTCCAGTAAAATGCAGTAATAAACCATATTACTGTTGCAGAATTATTGCATCATAATATTTTACAACTTGTGATCAAAATAAAAGTTTAAAAATGCAAACACACACATTAGGAGCAATAGCCATCCGCTCCACCATTCAATATAATCGTGGCCTTTCTGATTATAACTTCTATTCCACATTCCCGCCTATCCCAATAACCTTTCATTGCCTTGCTTATCAAGAATTTATCTAGTTTTGCTTAAAAATATTCAAAGGCTCAGTTGTTAGCACTGTTGCCTCACACCACCAGACACTCAGGTTCAGTTCCACCCTGTGATTGTGGCGTCCACATGTTCTCTCCATGTCTGCCTGGGTTTCCTTCAGATGCTCTAGGATTTGATTTTGATTTATTTTTGTCACATGTATGAATATATGGTAAAAAGTATTGTTGCATGCTATATATACAAAGTATGCCATATATAGGGAAGGAAAGGAGAGAGTGCAGAATGTACTGTTACCATCATAGCCAGGATGTAGAAAAAGATCAACTTAATACAAGGTGGATCTGTTCAAAAATCTGATGGCAGCAAGATGGAAGAAGTTCTTCTTGAGTCTGTTGGTGTGTGTCCTCAGACTTTTGTATCTTTTTGCTGACAGGAGGAAGATATTAAGTTTGGAGTGCATGGGGTTCTTGATTATGCTGGCTGCTTTTCCAAGGCAGTGGGAAAGTGCCAATGGATGGGAGGTTTGAAGGATGGACTGGGCTTTGATCACAACCCTTTGCAGTTTCTTGCTGTCTTGGGACAGAGGTGGAGCTTTCCAGTTGTATCATATCAAGCTTCATGCAACTGGAAACAATGTTTTCCAGTTGTAGAAGTTGTTAAAAGTTGAGAGGACATTCCAAATTGTCTTGAACTCCTGAGAAAGTAGAGGCGTTGGTGGGCTCTCAATTATAGCGTCGACATGGTGGGATCAGGACTAGTTGATGACCTAGACACCTAAAAACATGAAGCTCTCGGCTATTTCTACTTTATCCCCATTGACGTAGACAGGGGCGTGCCCTCCATTGTGCTTCCTGAGTTCGATGACTATCTCCTTCATTTTGTTGACATTAAGGGAAAATTTATTATAGGGCAGAGTACAGACTTGATGGGCTGAATGGCATCTTCCTGCATTGTAGGGATACTATGGTTCTACCACTTTGAGGAATAGTTGCAAAATGTCATTACCCTATGAGAAAAAATTCTTGGCATTTCTTTGAATGGGTGACCCCCATGTTTTTAAACAGTGACCTCTAGTTCTAGATTCTCCCACGTCCCTCATGTCAGGATCTTATGTTTCAATCAAGTCACCTCTTACTCTTCTAAACTTGAGCAGATGCAAGCCTAGCCTGTCCACTTCTTCATAAGACAGCCCGTTTGTAACCTGATAAGTATTCATAAAGGCACCAGCAGAGTGAAGACATGGCCTGATGGTTATAAGGACTAACTCTGTACCAGGCTAAGAACTATGGGAGTCGCAAAGCACAGCCATGGAAGATGCGTAAGTGTTGTTTGGACAGTGGCCGTTGCTGTGCCTTGAACATAGTGATTGAACAAATAGTTGTGTGTTGTGTTGCTGAGAGAATTATGACCCCCTGACAAAGGCATGACTCTTTAGCATTCAGACCAAAAAGACTGATTTTTTTTTTTTTTGGTGCTGTCCTGTGATTATATGAATGGATCTATATCGGAAGAAACAGGGAGACATCAGCAGCAGACTGGGATCAGTCACTGCCAACATAGCAGCAAGACCTTGCATCTGGAGACATAGGAATAAAGTCTATCAGCAGGAATCTGATCAGTTTATCTTGCCATGGGTAGGAAGTCTCAGTATAAGTTGAGTTTGGATATTTTGTGAAGTTTTGGTACCTTTTGAATACTTTCTGTAGGTAACAAAGTAGGTCAAAGATTAGTTATTTTTTGTTGTGTATTTCGTTATGTAACGCAGTTGATGCTTTGTGTGGTAAAGGTTTTGGTATAGTTTGATACTTCTGTGGTAACTTGATAGAGTACAATAAAGGAGATATATTGTACAATAATTCAAAAGTTTGATCGTCTTTGTCCACGATGTCAGTTAACCTGAGTTTGAGAGCAATGTGCTCGTTCCAGATATCAGTCCAGTAAAGCTTCTCTGAACTGCCTTATGATGGATTTATAAACATCCATCCTTAATTAAGAGGATGGAGGGATTGGTCTCAACCAATGTGCTATATGACTTGTGGAATTTTATGTTCCATTCTTTTTGCAATTGATGTGATTAGCATAAAATCAAAAAATATCAAAATGTAATTACCAAGAGGGTTTTGTATCTTTTAGCAAGGGAATTAACACCAGCATCACATGCATTAGTGATGGATGTGAAAAGTTTACAGCAGCATTCCTTTCTTGTTTGCAGACAATTATAGAACTTGCATTTGTGTACTGCTTTATTGTGTCTTTTGGGAAGATCCCAGAGTTCTTCAAGTACAATTACTTTGTGTAATTATTATTGTTACTTGCGTTAGTGCAGTAACTATTCTGAGAAATGCAGTATCATACAAGTAACCCAGATGAATGGTTTGCGAATTTTTTTTGACTTGAGAAGAATGTTGGCAAGGGAAAGGTTGCCCTTCACATTGTGCAAATGTGTCAACCTGAAGCATCAGAACAGAGAGAGACATTCAGCATTTGCAACTGACAGTATACCATATTTTTGAGTATTTTATTCCCTAGTGATAGTTATGAATATGATTATACTTTTTCTGTGCAATACCACACAACTACTTCTTCCTACTGAGGATTCAGCTCTCTCATGCTCCCAAACCCATAAATTCCTCTCTTGAAAGCTCTCTCATTCTGCAACCACCATCCAAGTATAACCGCACCACATCCTGTCCACACCAACACAGCATTCTCAGATGCTGGAAATCCCTATGCACTTTCTGCAAATTGCCATCCTTCTGTCTGCCTGACTTGATGATCTTCCCTCTAGTACTAAAACCAAATCATCATGCATCCATCTCCCTTTCACTTTGTCTGCCACTATTTGCCTGCAATTTGGAATGACATCTTTTTTTGTCTTAGCCTCGTGAGATCTAAAATTCATTATATAGTTAAACAGTATATTAAAAAAAGAACAAAATACTGTGGCATCTAGAATCTGAAACAAAAGCAGAAAATGCTGGAAAATCTCAGCAGGACAGACAGTATCCATGGACAGAGAATAGAGACAACGTTTCAAGTCTGGATGACCTTTCAGAGCATATTAAAAAATGTTGTTATGAAAATTGGGATAACATTCCATATCTCTGCGCTGCTATGACACAAAACATTGAGAGCCATTAAAAATCTCAAACAGTTAATATCACACAGGATCTGGGAGTTGTGAAAAAATTATCCTTGTTTCAAATAGCTTAACAGTTGAACGATTAGAGTTATAATAGGAGCTGCTGTTTTATCTTTAAGCACTTCTACTTCAACCCACTTGACCTGTTATGGCGTGATATTTGCTGAGGGTGGGATGCTCAGGATGGATATAGGTTGGTTGGGTGTGGGGTTATTGTATTTGCTTGGAGTGGACCTGGAAATGCTGGAATTCTACAACAGGATCTTCATCTTTTGTCCTTTAAACTCATTTAATTTGCCTCTTAGCTGGCTAGATTGACAGGCTGGCTCGCTTGGTGGGTGGGAAAGCTAGCAATAAAAGGTTCCAGTCAGGGACTGTTTACTGGTAATCTGAAACCATTGAGGATTGGGGTTAAGCACTTCTGCCTCTGGACCATAAACACAGTGGCTTCAAAAAGCACTTACCTGCTGGATTTGGTCGCTCGCACTTCCCTTTGGCTGTTAGCTTTTGCATAGTATCCAAAGATCAGCAAAGTATTAAATTGGACTTGTTACCAAGATAACAGGAACGTGGACTGATTTGAATGTCGTAGTTATGACCCACCTTTCCAGAGCAAATTACTTGGATTCTCCCTACTAAACAGAAGGGGACACAAATAGATTCAGATTTCACAAATTTACCAGTTTAACGCCTGCCTGACTTGTTCCTGCCTCTCATATAGTGCTTAAAATGACCCTTAAATAGGTTTTAAAAAGATTAAAACAAATTGTTCATGTTGAAATACATTATAGTCGTGGCCTATAAGATTTAGCAAGGTCATAATTATAAGCATGGAAATCTAACTTTTTTTTACAGTTCTTGGAACATGTTATCTTTTGCTAGTTCTGTAAGTACATTTCTGATCTTGAATCTTTTTTTGAGTTATAAGGAGAGACTGGATAGATTTGGACTTTTTTCTCTGGAGCTTAAGAGACTTGGAGATGATCTTACATAGGTCTATAAAATAATGAAGGACATACATAACTCAAACCATTAAATCCAGTAGTGTCCTAGCAAATCTTTTGTGTGCTCTTTTCTAGTTTATCCTCTCTCTATAATAAGGTGACCAGAATTGTACTCCAAGTGTAGTCTTATTGAAGTTATACAAGACATTAATAAGAGTCCCAACTCCTGTGTTCAGTGTTCTGACCAGTGAAACCAAGCATGCTGAATGCCTTCTTCAACACCCTGTCCACCTGTGCTTCCACTTACCATGATCTCTAAAACTGTAGTCTTAGATCTCTTTGTTCTATGACTCTTCCCAATGCCCTACCATTAACTGAGTAGGTCCTGCCGTGATTCGATCTACCAAAAATGCATCACCTCACATTTATTTAAATTAAACTTCATTTGTCATTCATCAACCCACTGGCCCAATTGATCAAGATCTCATATACAAATCCTAAATAACCTTCTTCATTGTCCACCAATTCTGGTGTCATCTGCCAAACTTACTAACCATGCCTCCTAAACATCTTATCATTTTATCAACTTACTGTCACCTCTGTAACACAATATCTACATAGAATAATCTGTTTGTTGGATTATCTTCTCTCAACATTTCATTCCATATAGTCAACAGCTTTTCCCAAAGGTAGGGGAGCCTAAAATTTAAGGACATAGGTTTAAGATGAGAGGAGAGAGAGACACAAAAGGGTCCAGAGGGGCAATTTTTTCACACATACGATGGTGAGTGTATTGAGCAAATTGCCAGAGGTAGTGGTAAAGGTGGGTACAAGTTTGTCTTCAAAATGAATTTGGATAGTTACATGAGCAAGATGGATATAGAGGAATATAGGCTAAACGCGGACAACTGGGACTATGTTACAGTGTGATTCTCTGATGAATTGTTACACAAATATTCATTGTAATGAAATTGTGTGACAATTTTTCTTCAACAACTGGGTTTGTTTTGTTTCCAAGGTGCAGTCTATCCTGCACCTTATTCTTAAATTATTTTATCAGGTTTCAAAACTTATGAGCAAATATTTTGGTGATGGAGGATAATGCTTCCTGTTCAACGTCCTGGCCCAATTAATAATCAAAACCGCTAAACTTTTTTTGCACCTGACATCTTTTTAACTAAACATTCAGAGTTTGTATAATGGTGTAAAAAGTGAAAATAATGGACACTTGGTAAATAATTACTCAAAAATATTTTAAGTATTGAATTTAATTCTGGTTTAGCTGGTTTTGTAATTTTACATTGGAAACTATATTTATGACCCAGATAAGGAATCTAAAAATAGATGAATCCATTCTGAAATGATCCATTAAAAATCTAATTCTGTAACCAAGATTCTATTGCCAGTCTTATTTCTGTCAACATTATAAATCTGCATGGAACACTGGAAATGGTTCTGCCATAGAGAATTTTTGAAGGAAGCCTGGAAGTCAGTTCAGTTGAATATGTTGAGTGAGTGGCAGCACTCCTAATCCAGATTTTTGCAGAAATTTTGTGTTGGCAATAGACCAAGGCAGCAGAACTGGAATCTACTGGATAGCAGTGTTATTGTTCTCCTGCCTCATAGATGAAGTTTTTTGCATTATTTTGTCTCTTGGCTTCTGACCAAGTACATCTTAAGGGGCAGAGGTTGAATGTTAACTCAAAATGGTTGAAGTAAGTGCATTGGATCTAATTTTATTAATGGCCTAGCTGCTGACATGCGGCAATTTAAAAATGGGGGGAAAAAAAACTCTGAGACTGAGTCACTGTGGGATCCTTCTCTGTAGTTCCTTGTGACTAGTCACCACGTGATCATGATTATTGTCGTTCTCCCCCACAATTTGGGTTATAGTGTTTGCCCACAATGGAAAGAAATTTGGACATTTCATTTGTGTTGATGTTTAGATATAAATTGATTTTCAGAACCCTTTTTTCTTCTACAGACTATATAAGTTGATTATAATTTAAAGATGTTTTAAGTGTCAACCATTATTTTTGGAAGACTTGATGTGGAGACGATCTGCTGTGACTCAAATCCAAAATAAGTTCTGCTTGTTTAACATTGGTTGCAAGCCCGACATGATGTGGTTTGTGACCGAAACTGGGCTAAGCATCAAACTGACCCACCTGAAATGAATTTGCTTCAAAATTTGAAGTTTGAAAATAAATGCATGCCTGAAATGAATTGGTAGAGTACAAAGTAACTTGACTGAGGCATGCACGCACTATTTTTGTAAAATAATCACTTGTCATAAATTGGGTATTTGTATCTGAAGGTTGCAGTTCAATAGTCTTATGACAATATGTGAGAGAGTGCATCATCTGTACCATGATTCCATTTTGAGTGTCCAAACTCAAGAGAAAACAAAGATTTGAATTGTGAATCATGCTTACATCCTGTTTGTTGGTCATATAAATGTTATTTGTGGGTTGAATTATACACTTAAAGCAAATGCGCAAAATTAATTTTCCATTACATTCACTCTGTATCCTGTCTGAAGACAGGTCCTTGGCTTATTACTGATTCGAGTACAGGAACAGGAGCGTTGCTGTAGTTATATAGGGCTGTGGTGAGACTAAACCTGGAATGTTCTGTGTAGTAATTTCTTCTCCTTTCTGACTTTGAGTGCTATGGCTAAACTTGATCATTCCTCTGCAATGGAACCAAAAGGGGTTTCCAGACTTATGTAGGCAGAACAATTCTCCACGTATAGTGCAGTAAATTGTAAACTTGTATCATGAGTCAACTGTTAAAATTATTGTATTTTGTTGAAGAAAACTGGATTTTTTTAATACATTTCACTGGTAATTTCTAAAGAATTTTGAGATCAGGAACACTTAGTATCTATCAGTGATGAAATAGTCAGTGCCAGTTAATAAGTAATATTGTTAACAGGCTGCCTTTGTTTTGTTTGCTATATTTTGTAGTGAACCGTTAAGAAACTAGCTTTTATATTTGTCCACTCCCAAGCTTCAGCTGTGATCCGTGGTCGGTATGAGGGTGGGTCAGTTGAGTCATTTCCATTAAAGAAATTCAGCCAGATGTTGGAGTGGAAAGTGAGGGCCACCAAACAGCCAATGAATGTACTCCTGTGACTTTAGAAACAGTCTATTTTGTAGAATTTTCGGACAGTGGTTGTATTTCTAAAGTGTTTGACGTCTTAATTGTAAATTTATATTTATATTGGTTTTTTAAAACAATTGTCGTCCAATGCGATATTAGTGTTGCAACACACTTGGGGAAAAAAGTACTCAGTGTGCCACCTGGTGCTTCTTACTGTGTAAAAAGTCTGACAACAGCAGGTTTAAATCCAACTGATTTATTTGATAGTAAACTTACAAGCTTTCGACCCTATGGTCTTCGTCACCTGGTGTTGGATTTAAACCTGGCGTTGTCAGACTTCTTACTGTGTTTACCCCAGTCTAACGCCGGCATCTCTACATCATGGCTTCTTACTGGAACATGAAGTGGTCTTATGCATTTTGGCTCAAATGAGTATAAAACTTGCATTGAAATTGTCTACCTATTGTAAATGTTTGCTGTTACTTGAATGTGATCCCTCTTGACTGGCATAAAAGTAATTTTAAAATACTACCCTAGTCCCCACAACTGTATCCCTTTGTTACAGATTTATGATAGTGGAAATGTTGGGGAATGTGTTAAATAAGTAGAAGATATATTCAACGATTGGAATTATTACACAAAAACAGTCACGATGACCAAGCAAGAAATTTGTGTCAGCACTATATAGGTGCAGTACCCTGCTACTTAATGTGGAACACCTGGGAAGCGATCATCTACCTAGTGTCTCAGTGGAACGTGTATTCATTTGTTTCCTAGCAACCCTAATAATGGAGAAAAAAAGTAGACATGTAGCCTTTTGGTGAATAACTTTGCATTTTAACGTGCAAAGGTGCAGGGGAATTCCACAGTACACCTTGAGTTGCATACGTAGAATATATCATTGACCTCGTCTTTTTTGCTGTGACATTGTTTCAGTGTCCATGTATGTTACTGCTACATCGTTGATGCCATTGTAACTTTGTAAATCTCTAAAATTGCCAAATCTTATAGAAATGTGGAGCATAGACTGAGATCCTTTAACCCATTATATCCGTGCCAGTTCTTTCAATGAGCTATCTAGTTAGTCTCATTCCCCAAGGTCCTGCATACTTTTTTCCTTTTGAAGTATATATTCAGTTACCTTTTGGAATTTATTATTGAATCTGCATTTTAACTTTTCAGGCAAAACATTCCACATCATAACCCACTCACTAATTCTTTACCTTACTTTCCCTCTCTGGTTCATTTTATGAATTGCATGAAATGTGTTCTCTGGTGTGACCATCATGCCAGTAGAAACAATTTTTTCTTGCTTACAATATCCAAACTCTTTACAACTTCGAACACTTAGTTGATGACCCCTGGATCTTGTCAAGAGAACAGTCCCAGTTTCTCTAATTCTCTGCACGTACTAAAAACCCCTAATTGTTCGTCCAATTCTAATTTTCTTTGGTACCCTTTCTAAGGTCTTGATGCCGTTCCTTTGCTATGGTGTCTAAGTTGGATGCAATGCTTCACCAGAGACCTATAAAATGTTTTGCAGAATTTCTCAGCTTTTGCACTCTATGGCTCTATAAAGCCAACAAAGCTTTAAAGTATATGTTTTGAATAACCTCATTTACTTGCCCTGCCACCTTCAAAGATTTGTTTGTGAATTATCAGTTTTCTGTGTTCCATTTTAAAACTGAACCATTTAGTTTCTATTGCCTCTCCTCGTTCGTTCTTCCAAAGTGTTTCACTTCATATTTCGCTGCACTAAATTTCCTTTAGTGGTGCAGATTCCATCAGTACAGTTGCTTTCCGTTAATTTTTGGACTGGTATTTATTTCTATTTAATTGCAATTTTTTTCCCTAGACCTAAATTGAGTTTGTTTCTGATGTTGAAAGCTTATTTAATGTTTGATTGAGTTTATTTGAATCCCAGGTTTTGCATTTGGCTTGGAGCTTGTGTAATAGGTTAAAGTAGAAATCAATATTTTGTGTTGTGGAAAAGGAATTTCTGTAGGATCTGAAAGGGAATCCTAGAAGTACCTTTTAGCTAAATATAAGGAAGAAAAAAAAATATTCTGAACATATCACAGTATTTCTGATTTCTGTAACTCATTGCTATTGTAAAGATCTTTGGTTTCATTTAGCTTGGGAAACTGAATCTTTCCTATGACTGCTATCTGTTCTTGATGAAGCTTATTCATACTATCGGTGAGCAACTGTGAAGTAGTTTTAAATTAAATGCACAGAGTCAGGGTTCTGATGACGAATCATCCAAACTTGAAACTTTGGTTCGATTCTCTTTCCAAAGATATTGTCAGATCTGTGATTTTCCAGTGTTTTCTGTTTGCATCCTTGGCCACAAGTAGGGAAATTAATGGGTGTATGACACAATAGTGGGGCTTAGCAAAAGTTAACTATAAAACAAATTTTGTGACTTTGAAACTGATGATGCCTCGGAATACAGCAGGACAGGAAGTTGTAGATTTCCAATAATAACTCGATTCAATTTGGACTTCAGGTCAGTGTTCCAGGTGGTGGGCGATCATTCATCCAATATGGATTTCTATTTTCCAAAGGCTTTTCCAATGTTGCTGCTTATTGACCTCATCAAGAATGTGATTGCCAAGAGCCAGATGTTTGTAATTAAGGATGATTTGTGCCATTATATGTGCTAGGAATTGGCAAAAACACAAGCAACCAGTGATTTCACTACTTGCTTTGCTGGCAGGGAAGTGACTACTCAGCAGAGGATAGTGTCATCAGTAGAGCGATTGCCACTTCTCAGAACATCCACTGGGTCTTTGATAAACAAGTTGATCCTACCATTTTTCCTTGAGGGATCTCTGCATTGTTGTTGCAATGAAATAACAATGCTAAATCATTATAAGAGTACCGCCAGTTAAGTAGTATAATGGAAACAACGCCCAGGTTGGCTTTGGTTTATTGCAGAATAAGAAGAGGAAGGCCATTTAGGACTTAGATGAGCAGGAATTTCTTCAATCAGAGAGTGGTGACTTTTTGAGGACAGTGGTGGCTCAGTTATTGAGATGTTCAGGGCAGGGGTGAATAGATGACAATGAAATTGAGGGATATCGGGATAGTGCAGAAAGGTGACAAGGTGGAAGTAAGCTTGATGGGCCAAATGGCCTATGCCTGATCCTACTTTCCTAATGGGGAGGATGTCATAAATTATCTTATACTCTGGGAACATTCACTAACTTCATGTAGGGACACTGGAACATTATTCCCATTTTGCGGTGGCTTCTTTTCATTGCTTTCTGACTTGATCAATGTGGCCCCCTGCTGGCTGACCAAAGCATAGGGTAGAAATTGTTTTGTGGTTGGACTGTCCCTATTTTTTCTAAGTGACTGAGACAACATGGATGGGGATGATAAAAATAAGGAGTTAATACTAATTTACAGAATTCACATTGTTCTTAAATATAATTTATTCCTAAAGTTTTGGGAAAGTGCATTGTATAATTCAAATTTAATTTTGCATAAATGAAATTCTTTTCGATTTCTTTTAATATAGTATGTGGCACTCCTGAGGTACCTCAGTACACTTAGGTATATTTACAAATGTATAAGTATATATACATTTTTATGTCAAATATTCTCTGGTGTATACAGCCTGAGGAGTTTTCTATAGTTTCCAGCCCCTATGTGTACTATGATGGGAGGCTATTTTACAGTATTAACACTCACTTGGTGTTAAAAATCATTAAGTCAGATGGTCCCAATTTCAAATCCACACTGGAACTATGAGCACAGAATCTGAGGTGATACGGAGCAATACTGCACTTTTTAAGTGTATTTTTCAGATGATCCATCTGCTCTCCCATGAGAAGGTGTATTTGGCATGATATGGTGCTATTTGAAGAGTAGGGAAATTTTTCAGCCTCCTGACTAATGTTTATCCCACAACCACCAGATTTAAAACAAAAGCTTTTGTGCAAAATTTCATTAGAGCTTGGCACAGTCAAGTTTCATTGGTGGATTCTCTCTAACTCAGAGTTTGTGTATTCATTATTCACATAATACCCCACAGGAAAAAACTTTAAAATGTAGTTGCTGTGCATGATTTGTTTCTTTCAATTCATGGTCAATTTAAATTACTTTCAGCTGCAAAAAAGCACTCTATATCCCAAGGCCAGGTTGGCACAGTACCTTTCAGACTAATGCATACTTGCACAGTTTAAAAGGAACATTTGGCTATTGCATTTTCCTACAATGCAGTAATAACTAAGCTTTCGAAAATATTTCATTGACTGTTGAGGCATTTTAAGACTAGAAGAACAGACTTGATCTATAACTGGGAAAATATTGATACTCTGGCCCCTTTCATGTAAATCAATAAAACAGAATTCTCTCAAACTGCACAATACAGTTTTGTATTAATAAATGAAAATGGTAGGTAAATGCTAATAAATGAACACATCTTTAAAAGATCACAAAAAAAACTTCAATTAAGCTCTCCAGAAAAGGAATCCAAACAAAATTAGAAGTTCCTAGTGAGGATGGATTGATTCCTCAGTGACCCAGTCTGGCTATGCTGCCCCACCCATTCTTTCTTTGAATCTGAAGTGTCTTGAATCAAAGTACATGTGCTCAATTAGGTCATCAGTGTTCTTTTGCAATAGTCATTTTGGAAATATATCCCGTATTGCTTTGGTATGAAAACTTCCTCAGTTTTAGACCACTTACTGTTAAGTATTTGTCACTTAACTGCTTGAATGTGTAATCTGTTTGTAATTGGTGTTCGTTTAGAGTGGGGGGAAGATAATATCTTCTTCCTAATTTGCTGAAAAACATCCAGAATATTGCTGGTCAAAGGTTCCCAATTTGCATTTTGAACTTTCTGCCCGAAAGCCTGAATGTGTTCAATTTTTTTGATCCTTTTTGTTTATTTGGTTGGAAGATTTGATTTTTTTTACTTGAGTATCATAATAGTAATAACAATTTTCTGTGCTACGCATTTTGAATATTTTTTCTGGAAACCTAAAAGAAGTTGTTTGTTCTCTGTAGATCTTCTGTTCAAAATAGCTACTGAAGTCCAAATGTATTGCGTGGCAACATAGAGGAAGTAATTAAATTCATTACTTCCTGTTTCACATCATAATTGAAAATAAAATTCTTGAGACCGTGTTCTCTTAGGGAAAAATGCTTATAACCCAAAACATCTCTCATTTTTCCACACAACAATTAACACCAATCTGTTGTATGTGATCAGTTTAATAAATGTATGTGACACTTTACTTATATAATAGTAAAATTGCGAGCTTTCAACACTCCGTGTCTTCCTCAGGCAAATGCAGTGTTCTGGTCTGCAATAGCACACATCAGCACAGACAGTCAGAGATTGCTGATTAGAATGTGAATCCTTACATCTAACCTGCTATTCAAGTGTTAAAGTGGCTAACAATGTGTGTGAAGGGAATCCTGAGCATTGATTAGAGAATTGTGTATTTTCTCCAGACAGCACAGTAAGTGAGGTTTTTTGCTAACTCAGGCAAGTTACGGGGGTTACAGATAGTGTGACATGAAGCCAAGATCCCTGTTAAGACCGTCCTCATGTGTGCGGAACTTGGCTATCAGTCTCTGCTCAGCGACTCTGCGCTGTCGTGTGTCACGAAGGCCCCCTTGAAGAACATTTACCCGCAGGTCGGAGGCCGAATGCCCATGACTGCTGAAGTGTTCGCCCACAGGAAGGGAACTGTTTTGCCTGGTGATTGTTGAGCGATGTTCATTCATCCGCTGTCGTAGTGTCTGTATGGTCTCCCCAATGTACCATGCTTCGGGATATCCTTTCTTGCAACGTATTAGGTAGACAACGTTGGCCGAGTTGCAAGAGTATGTACCGTGTACCTGGTGAATGGTATCCTCACGTTTGATAATGTCGTCCATGTCTATGATCTGGCATGTCTTGCAGAGGTTGCTGTGGCAGGGTTGTGTGGTATTGTGGTCACTGTTCTCCTGAAGGTTGGGTAGTTTGCTGCGAACAATGATCTGTTTGAGGTTGTGCGGTTGTCTGAAAGCAAGAGGTGGGGGGGTGGGGATGGCCCTAGCGAGATGTTCATCGTCTTCAATGATATGTTGAAGACTCCGGAGAAGATGTCGTAGCTTCTCCGTTCCGGGGAAGTACTGGACAACAAAGGGTACTCTGTCCACCGTGTCCCGTGTTCGTCTTCTGAGGAGGTCAGTGCGGTTTATCGTTGTGGCATGTCGGAACTGTCGATCGATGAGTCGAGCGCCATATCCTGTTCTCACGAGGGCATCCTTCAGTGTCTGGAGGTGTCTGTCACGATCCTCCTCATCCGAGCAAATTCTGTGTATACGGAGGGCTTGTCCACTGTACCGCAAACCGACAGACAACCTCACGATGCTCCACTTCTCCAGCTTCCACCCTAGACGTGTTAAAGAAGCCATTCCCTATGGACAAGCCCTCCGCACAACCTCAAACAGATCATTGTTCGCAGCAAACTACCCAACCTTCAGGAGAACAGTGACCACAATACCACACAACCCTGCCACAGCAACCTCTGCAGGACATGCCAGATCATAGACATGGACGACATCATCAAACGTGAGGATACCATTCACCAGGTACACGGTACATACTCTTGCAACTCGGCCAACGTTGTCTACCTAATACGTTGCAAGAAAGGATGTCCCGAAGCATGGTATATTGGGGAGACCATGCAGACACTACGACAGCGGATGAATGAGCATCGCTCAACAATCACCAGGCAAAACAGTTCCCTTCCTGTGGGCGAACACTTCAGCAGTCATGGGCATTCGGCCTCCGACCTGCGGGTAAATGTTCTTCAAGGGGGCTTTCGTGATACACGACAGCGCAGAGTCGCTGAACAGAGACTGATAGCCAAGCTCCGCACACATGAGGACGGTCTTAACAGGGATCTTGGCTTCATGACACACTATCTGTAACCCCCGTAACTTGCCTGGGTTAGCAAAAAACCTCACTTGCTGTGCTGTCTGGAGAAAATACACAATTCTCTAATCAATGCTCAGGCTTCCCTTCACACACATTGTTAGCCACTTTAACACTTGAATAGCAGGTTAGATGTAAGGATTCGCATTCTAATCAGCAATCTCTGACTGTCTGTGCTGATGTGTGCTATTGCAGACCAGAACACTACATTTGCCTGAGGAAGACACGGAGTGTTGAAAGCTCGCAATTTTACTATCAAATAAATCGGTTGGATTAAAAATTGGTGTTGCTAAATTCTTAGAGTTCTTACCACCCCAATCCAACGCCGGCATCTTTACATCATGACACTTATTCCAGCTTAAAACATGTTTGTAAAGACAAGTAATAAATAAAGCTTGTAGTATTTTCTAGCAAGGTGCTTTTAATGAGTTTTATGTTTTGAACTGTAGAAGACTCGCCATCTCCCTCAAAGAAAGCAGCTCTTGAAAGAGGTGGCAGCCTTGCGTGGTAATAAAGGCTTACTGCCTGTAAAACTAAAGCAGCGCAAATCTGGCCGACGGAAACAGTCTCAAACCCAATATTTATACTGGGCGGGAGGGAGCCCTCATTCACCATATAATCTAGCAGGTTGCCATTTTGTATAATGGGGCTGTGTAATTGCTGGAATAGACTTTTAAATTGAAGCTGTATGACATAACCGTAACATTTTATCTAACTTGAAGTTGCTGCTGACCATTTAAAAATCTGTTAATATTCCAAAGCAAATAATATTTAATTTGCATGTCTTAATTTGTCTTTTGATAAAACTGAATTCCAAGAAATTGTAGCTTTGGAATTATATGGGGAAGTCAATTAAATTATGCACATTATTTTCAAATCTCTCCATAGAGTCCAGTGATCCAGCATAGAGTGCATTCTTCTGAAAACTGACTTGAGGCCTTATCTTCTGGTGTTCTGGCTAATATCTATCCCTTAATGAATGTAACAAAAAAAGAACACATCATCATACTACTGTTATGGGAGCTTGCTATGCCCAACTTGGCTGCTATGTTTTCTGTATTGTGATAATGACCATACTTCAAAAAGTATTTCATTAACTGTAAAGCACTTTGGCACATCTGGTAATTGTGAACAAATGTTATATAAATGCAAGTATTTCTTTGTATTCTTCAAGGCTTTTGTTTGCACATTTTAAATTACCTTTCCTGTTAATTTTTGATCTTTCAGTAGACAGGTAGAGAATGACTGGTAAGAACTTTCAGTCACTTTTTAATAACCATTTTGAAAAAAATAATATTTATGATTCATATTTGATTTGATCTATTATTGTGACATGTACTATCATACAGTGAAATGTATTGTTTCTTGTATGCTATACAGACAAAACATACTTTTCATAAAGAAAGAAACAAGAGAGTGCAGAATGTAGTGTTACATCATAGCTAGGATGTAGAGAAAGATCAACTTAATGAAGGTAAGTCCATTCAAAAGTCTGACAGCAGCAGGGAAGAACTGTTCTTAAGTCAGTTGGCACATGACCTCAGACTTTTGTATCTTTTTCCCGGAGGAAGAAGGTGGGAGACAGCATGTCCAGGGTGTGTGGGATCCTTAATTATGCTGACTGCTTGGCCGAAGCAGCGGAAGTGTAGACAAAGTCAATGGATGGGAGGCTGGTTTGCGTGATGGATTGGACAACATTCATGCCCTTTTGTAGTTCCTTGTGGTCTTGGGCAAAGCAAGAGCCATACCAAGTTGTGATACAAACAGAAAGAATGCTTTCCATGGTGCATCTGTAAAAGTTGTGAGAGTTGTAGCTGAAGAGCCAAACTTTCTTAGTCTTAGTATTTAAGTAAATTTATGGATTTTTAGTGAAAGGCACATCTGTGCCTCTTATAGTAAACAAAAGATGTTGGAAAATTCAGTTCATACTTGGTGAAAAATGTCACAAGTAGAATTAGTGCTGATTTAGCAGAATATTACCTTTTGCATACATGTCTTTGTTGCCAGCTGGAATGAAAAGGTGAAGCATAACATTGGCTAACCCTGTCATTTGAGTAATATTGTGTGATTTCTGGGAGTCTTCTCTGGTGCCAACAAATAAAAATGCAATATCCGTTGAGTAATCTTGGTGTGGTAGGAACGCCAAAACGTAATGTGATCCTGTTGCTCCATACATCATAATATTTTGTTTTTAAAAAAATGTTCTGTGCCATGCATACCTGCTTGAGTGTGCAATGCCTGTCCTGTTAGCCTAAAGCTGTAGCTTCTTTTAGATTGGACAATCCATGTTCTCCCGTTTTCTTTCGTCCAGTGCAGAACATGATAATTCCATTGTGGAGCAAAGCAATCATGAAGACATAAGACTGTTTCCATTAGGAAGAAATATTTTTCTTTTGAAAATTGAGTGTTGAATTTGAAGCAGAGTTTTATTTTGTTTTAGCTTTAGGATAGATACAATTGAAATAGCAGCTTTTCCAGTTTGTGATGATTTTGTATATTAATCATTACGAGGGACGAAGTGTTGGGGCTTGAAGGTAGCATAAAGACTTATAAAGCTCCGGGGCCTGATGGTATTTATCCCAGGCTGCTAAGGGAGGTGAGAGATGACATTGCTGGGCCTCTGACGCAAATCTTTGTCTCCTCTTTGGACTCGGGAGAGGTTCCAGAGGACTGGAGGATTGCTAATGTAGTTCCGTTGTTTAAAAAGGGTCAGAGGGATAACCCAGGGAACTATAGGCCGGTGAGCTTGACTTCAGTTATAGGTAAGCTAATGGAGAGGATTCTCAGGGACAGGATGTATGAGCATCTGGAGCGCTGCGATCTGATCAGGGATACGCAGCATGGCTTCGTTAAGGGGAGGTCGTGCCTTACGAATCTAGTGGAATTTTTTGAAGAGGTGACAAAAACGGTTGATGAAGGACAAGCCGTTGATGTCGTCTATATGGATTTCAGTAAGGCGTTTGATAAGGTCCCTCATGGTAGGCTGATAGAAAAGGTGAAGGCGCATGGTATACAGGGCCAGGTATGTAGATGGGTTGAGAACTAGCTTGGGAGGAGGAGACAGCGGGTAGTAGTGGAAGGCTCTTTTTCCAACTGGAGGTCTGTCACTAGTGGTGTGCCACAGGGCTCTGTACTAGGACCCCTTCTATTTGTGGTGTATATAAATGACTTGGAAGAGGGGGTAGGTGGTGTGATCAGCAAATTTGCTGATGACACTAAGATGATTGGATTGGCGGGTACTGAGGAGCAGTGCCTGGCAATACAACATGACATAGATAGGCTGGTAGATTGGGCAGATAGATGGCAAATGGAATTTAATCCGGATAAATGCGAGGTGATGCATTCTGGCCGGAATAATGTAGAGGGGAGTTATAGGATAAAAGGTAAAACTATCCGGAGTATAGAGATGCAGAGAGACCTGGGGGTGCAAGTTCACAGGTCTCTGAAGGTGTCAGTACAGGTGGAGAATGTGGTAAAAAAAGCGTATGGTATGTTAGCCTTCATAGGAAGGGGTATAGAATACAAGAGTAGGAGTCTGATGTTGCAAGTGTATAGAATGTTGGTTAGGCCTCATCTGGAGTACTGCGTCCAGTTCTGGTCGCCGTACTACAGGAAGGATGTAGAGGCCCTGGAGAGAGTGCAGAGGAGATTTACCAGGATGCTGCCTGGTATGGAAGGGCTGTCTTACGAGGAAAGATTGAACACACTGGGGTTGTTTTCCCTTGAAAGATGTCGGCTGAGAGGGGATCTATTAGAGGTATATAAGATTATGAGGGGTATAGATAGAGTAAATGGTGGTAAGCTTTTTCCACCATTAGAAATGGATAGAACGAGGGGTCACGGGCTCAGGGTGAGGGGGGCTATGTATAAGACGAATATTAGAGGCCAGTTTTTCACACAAAGGGTAGTGGGGGTGTGGAATGCACTGCCGAGTAAGGTGGTGGGAGCAGGCACGCTAGGGTTGTTTAAGGGTCTCTTGGACAGCCACATGAGTGGTCTGCAGATAGAGGGATATAGCAGGACTGTTTGGAAGCAGGGATCTGCGGCACTGGGTAAGACAGGTGCTTAGGAATTTTAATGCCAGTATGTTGGAGTGACATTTTGTTGCTGATTGCCGCACCGAGGGAGTCATGGCCCATTATTTACCGTGATAGTTGGGTATAATTTTTAAGTAATTTTCTCCCTTTTTCAACGAAACTCCTTAAACTTGTGCTATAAATTATTACTTTTGTGAGATACATCCGATCAACGTTTCATCACATTTTAATGTAAGCTTTGTTACTTCAGGTTTTAGTATCTAATATTTAAACAAAACTTACAAAAGTTTTGATTAAGACCTTTTTTATAAATTTTGGTGTTTTTTTTTGGAAAGCACCTGGACTTTGTAATGGTCTTTATTGTTGAGACATTTTAATTTTATTTGTTCTTTTTGACGGCACCATCCTTAATTGAACTGAGTGGCTTGTCTGGCCATTTCAGAAAGCCAATCACATTGCTGTGGGCCTGGAGTCAAATGTAGCAAGACCAGGCAGATTTTCTTTCCTAATGGCTGTTCATATATCAGATGGGCTTTTACAATTATCAGTTATAGTTTAATGGTTACTATTACTGACATGAGCTTACAATTCCAGATTTTATTTAAAAAAATTAAATTCCAGCGATTGCCATGGTGAGATTTGAGCCTATATCTCAAGTAAGCAACTAGTCCCTTACTTGCTATATCTCATAAAGGACTAGTAAACGTAGTAACTTGCTATATCTAAGTAAAGGACTAGTAATGCAAAGCCCATTAACATGGGACTCTGCATTACTAGTCCTTTACTACTATGCCACCATCTCCCCCTTGGATTTTCCATATCAGGATTATCAGGAGTTCAAGCTTTTAGAGTCAAAAGTCTGTTTCACACTGCTTGATCTTAACTAAAAACAATGTATATTTTAAACCAATTTACAACTGATTATTGCTCCTAAATTTTTGTTGATTGACCTACCCTATTAAATTTGTTTGTAAATTGTCAATTAGTACCACAATTTTTAATGTATTGTTACCTATAATGAGCAAAGCTATTTTTTCCAATCTATTCCTCTGTTACTTAGGACAAAAATGAAGTACCTTGAAGAAAAGTGAGGTTAAATTTGTCATTTTTAACCAAAAATAACATTTTAGATACCTTGCGTTGAATTTGCTAGTGACAAGTGTGCATAATATTAAATCTGCATTTGTTGCTTCTTTAAACATTTTATTTCTTGGTTGTTCAAAAAATTAAATTTTTGCTTTGGTTCATTGCTTGACTTTTTAAGTTCATGTTTGGTAAAGCTAAGAACACAACTCTAATTTGGTCATTTAATGACTAATATTTGTCTCTTTTTTTTCAGGATCAATTTGACAACATAGAAAAACACACACAGTGGGGAATTGACTTCTTGGAAAGATATACTAAATTTGTGAAAGAAAGACTGGACATAGAACAAAGCTATGCAAAACAGTTGAGGTAAGATTGTGTGCCTTGAAGCTGAAAAATTTTGTCATCTTTCGAAATATTTTGGTTTACGTGGCTAAAGTAACCACCATAGGCATTTAGTACTAGCAGTTTTAGTATTTTCAAAGATCAATTTTTAGTTTTGCATTTTTCTTCTGATCCATGGAGACACATTTGATGGGGTACGCTTTCTTTATACAATTTCTCATGAAACTCTTTTAGAAATACATTTGTGGACCTGAAACAGCAAAAGTATATAATAAAACGTTACTTATATTAAGAAGGCAAATCCATTCAATGCATTGGTTCCTTATGAAAACTTCAATTTTGATCAAGAAAGAAAAATAACCAAATGTGACATGTAGATTAAACAGATGGGAACACATTTATTGTGTCAGGTAGCTGGTAAGAATGGGAATAAATATATATAATACAAGATTGAATTTGCTACAGTTCTAAATGCAGATGCAAAAGGCTGTATCTTGCTTTCACATGAACAGCTCCATCCTCAGCCTGCTGTACTGTTCCATTCCAGTGCTACGACTCTCATCATTTTTTCTGGTCGTGAATGAAATCCAGTTCATCATGCAAATCAGCCCCCCATCCATTAACTCTATCTATACTTCCTGCTGCCTAGGAAAGCAGCCAGCATAATCAAGGACCCCGGACATTCTCTCTTCCATCTTCTGTTGGGAAAAAGATACAAAAGTCTGAAGTCATGTACCAACCAACTCAAGAACAGCTTATTCCCTGTTGCCATTAGACTCTTGAATGGATCTATTTCGCACTAAGTCAACCTTTCTTTAAACCTTAGCTATGACCGTTACACTATATTCTACAATCTGTCCTTTCCTCCTCTATGAATGGTATGCCTTGTATAGCATGTAAAAAAAACCATACTTTTTACTGTATACTCATACATATGACAATAAATCAAATCAAAAAAACCAATGCAAATTCAAGGAGTGGCATTTCATCTTTTGATTAGATTGTTTACAGTTTTTTGGACTCGACATTGAGTTCAACAATTTTGGACTGTAAGTTCTGTCCCTCCAGGAAGGGTTAACATGGGACATGGTACAGTACTGCCCCCACAATATGATGTTTAAAAAAAAAACACATGGGCAAAGCCTGGATTGTATTCTGAGACTGGACATAAGGAGTTAGCTAGTAGCTTAGACTGTGCTCTGTGCATACATACATAGTTACATGTTACCGATAAACAATATTCAACTGTACAAGACTCAGAATATCTTCAAGCAGCCTACCAAACAGATCTAGAGAAAAAGACAGAAGCTGAACGAGTTAAAACACTGCTTTATTCATCGGTTCAATAGCCAGCAGTACAATAACTTGGCAAGAAATCTATGAATCAATCCTCAACTAAGTGTGGCAGAGTCCTAAAATAATTTGACACGTTTTAAGTTGAAATAACAAAAAAATCTTGGAGATCAAAGTTTAACAAACCTATCCAATAGCCAGGATAATTAGTTGTCTCTTTTATTAATGAGCTGTACAAATTGGCTGAAAGGTGTGGCTATGGTGACTTCAAACCAGAGTTGTAAGGTACAGAATTACTTTGGGAGTGAAGGAGGATGTCCTTTCAGACATGCTTCAGGCTAAGGAAGATTTGACCCTGAAAAGGTGATTTAGATTGTCAGCCAATCAAAAATCCACTATAGCACTGATCCATCTTAAGGGGCAAGAGTGAGCAATAGTACAGAGCAACCCCAATTGTCCAGCTAGTCTGACAAAGAACAACAAGCACTTCGAAAGCTTGTGATGTTCGCTAGCAAGTAAACCTGTTGGACTTTAACCTGGTGTTGTTAGACTTCTTACTGTGTTTACCCTAGTCCAACGCCAGCATCTCCACGTCATAGCTAGCATAGAAACCCCAAGGTAAGAGAAGCAATACCCTGCTGAACCATGCTAGCGCTGAGGACCAAGTGACTTCACAGCCATGACCTGTATCTAACAATCTCAGCATTGTGCTTTAATTTAACCACTCGGGACACATTGGAAAGCTATCCAAACCTGAAACAACCAGATGGACAGACAATCCTATGATTATTCATGAGATTGAAGTACCACACTAAAAGTGAGGTAATCATGATTCTTGGGTGAGGTCAGAGATCCTGGATTTTTGTTCTGGAACACAGACATCTCAATAAATGGTTATCTCATCATCTTAGTTTGAACATGGGAGCCAGTCATGCCGTTGTCTCAAACAAGGAACTGTGGCTGAGACACCTCTAGCTACAAATTACACACACGTCACTCTATCCTGGTAGAATCTGATTTTTGGTGATGGGCATGATTCTGGAACCGTTAAGGTATGATGGTATGCAGAAATTTGAAGCTATTTACAACAATATAACCTGTCCCTTCATCTTCTGAGTAGATGTGTCACTGTTGTTCAGAGCCGCCTTAAAATGGCAGAAAACAACCTTTCATCAATCGCCCAGAACTGAATTTCCTAAGAAATCCCCTAGGATAGTCTTGAGTGAAACTTCAGATCTAAATCACTCTTCACTCTTTACAGAGTTGTTTGTCCATATGCCAAAACCAGACAATAACCAACAGCAGCAAAATGAGCCACAACTTCAGGCTCCAATGGATACTGTCACAAGAATCTCGAATACATGGCAACATCCAACCAGTACACTCTGGACAGTATATTCCAGACACTGCTAGAACAGGGAAGCAACCATCAAATGAAAGTACACCTCAGTAAGGCAAGGATACACATTCCAAACAAAAAGGAATACCTGTTGATCAGACAACTCATTCAACAAGGAGAAAACATTTTCAATTCCCACAAAGGTCATGATGGATAAACACCAAAAAGAAACAACGGATTTGCAGCAAGGAAGAGCAGAGGATTATTCTCTAAGATGTGACCATTAAACAAATTAGGTGAGGAGTTGGCAAGGAATGATTCAATTCCAAGGAGAATGAAAGGAGAATTAAACAAAGACAGTGTTGTTGTACATTGTAACTCAATCCATTGTCTTATGTCCATTGAACACTACAGCACAGAAACAGGCTTTTTGGCCCTTTTTGGCTGTGCCGAACAATTTTTCTGCTTAGTCCCACTGATCTGCACCTGGACCATATCCCTCCACACCCCTCTCATCCTTGTACCTATCCAAATTTTTCTTAAATGTTAAAAATGAGCCCGCATTCACCACTTCATCTGGCAGTTCATTCCACACCGTCACAACTCTGAAGAAGCCTGCCCAATATTCCCTTTAAACTTTTTCCCCTTCACCCTTTAACCCGTGTTCTCTAGTTTTTTTTCTTCCCTAGCTTCAGTGGAAAAAGCCTGCTGTGTTCACTCTATCTGTACCCATCATAATTTTATACACCTCTCAAATCTCCCTTAGGAATAGGCCACCATTTAATTAGATGACAGCCACTTAATTGGTTCCTGTTGGCCATATACCCTCCCTAGGTCTCACTGGCCACTGAAGGGGACTGCTTCTGTTGCCTCTCTGAAATTCAGCAACGCTTCTTTTTAAGTTCATTTTTTTGTATCAATTACATTTCTTGTTACTTTGCTGTTAGGGAGGGGGTTCTGGGATTCTTCACTCTGTGACAGTGAAAGAACAGTGATATATTCCTCAGGTGGAAACTGTTTCTTCAGGTGGATGTAACTGTTACTAGGGGATATAACTATAAGGTTCATGATGGAAGATATAGGAGGGATGTCCAATGTAGCTTTTTTACTCAGAGTGGTTGGGGTGTGGAATGCACTGAACTTTCAAGCGGTTATTGGATAGGCACATGGAGCACACCAGAATGATAGGGAGTGGGATAACTTGATCTTGGGTTTGGACATAGTTTGGCACAACGTCAAAGGCCAAAGGGCCTGTACTGTGCTGTACTGTTCTGTTCATACGTTTACACTCCAGGAAATAAAGTCCTAACTTTTTCAACTTTTCTGTGTAACTCAGTTTCTTAAGTCCCGGCAGCATCCTTGTAAACCTTCTCTGCACTCTTTCAAGTCTATTAATATCCTTCCAGTAATTAGGTGACCAAAATTGCACACAATAATCTAAATTTGGCCTCACCAATGTCTTATACAACCTCATCATAACATTTCAACTCTTATACTCAATACTTTGATTTATAAAGGCCAACGTTCCAAAAGCACTCTTTATGACCCTATCAACCTATGATGCTACTTTTAAGCAATAGTGTATCTGCACTCCCAGATCCCTCTGTTCTACTACACTCTTCAGTGTCCTACCATTTACTTTGTTTGTTCTATCTTGGTTTGTCCTTCCAAAGTGCAATACGTCATACTTGTCTGCATTAACCTCCATCTGCCATTTTTCAGCCCACTTTTCTAGCTGGTTCAAACCCCTCTGCAAGCTTTGAAAACCTTCCTCACTATCCACTACACCTCCAATCTTTGTATCATCAGCAAATTTGCTGATCCAATTTACCACATTATCATCCAGATCATTGATATAAATGACAAACAACAATGGACCCAGCACTGATTCCTGTGGCACATCATTAGTCATAGGCTTCCACTCGAAGAAGCAATCCTCCACTACCACTCGCTGGCTTCTTCCATCGAGCCAGCGTCTAATTCAATTTACTACCACTCCAAGTATACCTAACGACTAAACCTTCCTAACTAACCTCCCATGTGGGACTTTGTCAAAGACCTTACTGAACAGACAACATCCACTGCCTTCCCTTCATCCACTTTTCTGGTAACCTCCTCAAAACCTCTTAATAGCTTGGTTAAACGCACAAAGTCATGTTTACTCTTCCTAATAAGTCCCTGCCCATCCAATTATTTGTAGATCTTTGTATTTGTAGGTCTTAGGAAATATAGTGGTAAAACTGGAAGTTTTTTTTCTGTTTAGCTTGCAACCCAGAGTGATATGTGTTGGATAAGTCGATTTAAGTTTACTGATGATGTGTGGAAGTGTTAATAAAGAGCCCATTTCTAAAAAAAAAAATGACAAGGTAAAGAAACACATGTTGCATATTCTTCCCATGTCTGCTTTCTTCTGGGAGCTCCAGTTTCCTTCCACAGTTCAAAGATGTACAGGTTAGGTGGATTAGTCATCTAAATTGTCCCTTAGTATCAGAGGGGGCTATCTAGGATAAATATGTGAGGTGACGGGGATAAGGTCTGAATGGAATTGTTGTTGGTGCGGACTTGATGGGCCAAATGGCCTGTGCGCTGTAGAATTCTATGACACCCAGTTCTCCATGGTTGGGATAGTACTAAAGATTTAGTAAAGGACACTTTCAACTATGGAATTTTAATTCAAAGCTACTATAATGGTATGTTGTGATGCTTGTTGTGATGGTGTTATTGATCCAATCAACTATTTCACTTTTTACCTTTTTAAAACCTTATTTCATAAAAAGTTACGACATACATGTTCCCTCAATCAGGAAGTCATCATCAAAAATCAAATTAGCGTGGCAGAAGGAGTTGATAACATTGAGAACTTGTGGAGAAATAGATATGTATAATACTTTACTCAGCATCCCTTTTAATGAGTCATGACATATTTTGGCCAGATGAACATTCATTTTACAAGCCGGCAGCAAATCAAATTAATTCATCCAGCCAAAGTATTGGATGCTAAAAAGTATATTTATTCAGTTAAGGAATAGGAAACTTGAGCCATACTATCGAAGCATGATTTAGTCAGTAATTTAGACATTTCTAATTAAATGACAAAATAACTGACCACTTTTATATTTACATAGCACTTTTATTATGGTGAAGCACCTTGAGCCACATCAAAAAATGAATGAAAGATGGAAGTCAAGCAAATGTGGGGGTTGGGGGCAAATCAGAGGCTTGGTGATGACCCTTAAGGAAGAAAATTGCTGGTAATTCATTGAAGATTAGCTACAGATGTTGTACATAACCTTCAGGTAATTAACTGATGTTTTGGCCTGAGGTACTGTAATGGAATTTTTTCATTCATGGGCTGTGGGCTTTATTACCCCTTCCTAATTGTCCTTGTGTACCTTCTTAAAGAACTATATCCTTACAATGCAGGAGGTAGCCATTTGGCCCATAAACTAATTTTCTGATCTTATCTAGTTGTTTCCTCAACCCTACTCTGTAACAACATGCATTTACCATGGCTAATCTATCTAACCTCCACATTTTGGGACACTAAGGGGCAGTTTCGCATGGTCAGTTCAACTGACCTGCAAGTCTTCAGATAGAGTCTGATTTATTTTTCTGCAAGCACACCCTGGTGGATTTTGATAGACTGTTTAATCAGAGTAGATAAGTAGACGTGGGATTTTCTGATTAGCAAGAAATGAGACAATAGGAGCTACCATTCTACAGTTGCTGTGGTATGTCTGATGTTATTTTATGTATGTAATAATCTTGGCCAAAGAAGGGTCTTCTGTGCTTTTATCTCAACGTTCTTGCCATCTCTTGTTGAGAAAGGCTGCTTGGCACTTCGGAAAGAAAAATAATGTTTGTATTGAAAGGGTAAAGAGCTGCTGTACTGAGGGTCTCAAGCCTGCATAAGCATCAGGTTTGTAACATGGCAGACCCTCATTTGTATAAAAGTTCTTTTTCAGGGCAAAAAAAATAGTTATCAACTTCCTTTCGAGTTCTAAAATCACATTAATTTGCAGGAAATGATGAGGATAACTGGCAACAAAAATGGAAATTATTTTAATTGTCAGAATTGAGACAAGACTTGCAGTACCTTGGAATATCCAGGCAATAACTGGAGAGAGAGATTTGATTTACATGAAGGAATACTTGCACCATTAGTGACAGACATTTCAGAAGACAGTGCTGGAGATAGAATCAATCCACCAGTAGCAGTAACTTTCATTTAAAGAGCATCTTTAATGCAGAAAAGTGTTCCAAAGTGCTTTGTTGAAACACATGTTGAGAAAGGGTAGTGTGAAGAAGGAAAAATATTATCAGTAGTGAGCAAAAGCTGAGTCAAAATTGTTGTATTTAAAAAAACCTGAGAAGAGGGAATGGAGAGGCATTGGGGTTTATTGAGTCTAGCTGACTTGAAGGTTTATCCACCAATATGCGCAAAGGAAAAGGATGTTGTGCAATGACTTAGAATAGGGCACTGGGAGAATGGGAGCTTTATTGCTGAAATCGTAGAAGGATTAAAGCATTCGGATGAGAGTTTTAAATCCTGATGACTGGAAGTTGATGTAGGTTATTAAAATTGAAGTAATGGTGAATAGAACTTGGTTTGGGATAGAACATAGCCAGAAGAATTTGGATGAGCTGAAATGTTGGGAAGATAGAAGATTGGAACCTAGCTAATAGCGTTGAACATATAGAACATTACAGCGCAGAACAGGCCCTTCGGCCTTCGATGTTGCGCCGACCAATTATGAAAAAAGCAATGACCCTCCAAACTAAACCATTCCCTTCTCTTCCATAAACTTATCAACTAACCTCTTAAACGCCACCAAACTTGGCGCATCTACAACTGTCGCAGGCAGGGCATTCCACTCCCTAACCACCCGCTGGGTAAAGAACCTACCTCTGATATCCGTCCTATAACTATCACCCCTTACTTTAAAGCTGTATCCCCTCGTGCTAGCTTTCTCCATCCTAGGAAAAAGGCTATCACTGTCCACCTTATCTAAACCTCTAATCATCTTATATGTTTCGATAAGGTCTCCTCTTAGCCGCCTCCTTTCTAACGAAAACAACCTCAAATCCCTCACCCTGAAGATCTTGATCTAGAAAAACTGGAAAATGACACAGGGCTGGCTGCATATTTTAAAGGTACATGGACTGAGGTGGTGACAAAAGCGACAGATGCTGCTGAGTTTCCCAGGAGGGATCAAAAATGATGGCCTTGGATTGATTTTCTCCTGGAGGAGATGCTCATTATCCCTCTCTAAGAAAGAAACACTGATTTATTATGTGAATTATACCAGAATTTGTATGAATACTGTTACAGTAATCTTGGTGCTTGATTAATAGTGCAAGCCATCTGCAGCTGCAGTGCAGTAAGAATGAAAAACTCAGGCTTGGCTCATTTCAATAATGATACATGTTGATAGTGTAATGTATAGTCATACCATACAATTCTCTCATAGTTTGTAAAACCATTTAGTCTGTGCTCTTTTTTAACGGTCCAAACTGTAAAAGTTATTTAATAGCAAGTATTTAGAGAGTTAAACTTGTTTTGCAGCACTCTACTAAAGATAACAGCTTGAACAGCATAGAGAACAGTGTTGTTGAAATTTCTAAGGCATCTGTCATTAGTTCTGAAAGGTAGACAGTTGCCTGGTAACAGAATAGTTAGTGCCTGTAGATACAATGCTATGCAACTAAATTGGACTTTGTGTTTTGTTAGTGTGAAAGAGAAACTTACTTGAACTCGGATGGGGGTTGGGGAGGTGGTGTGGAAGGAAGAGGTACTGGACTGGAATTTGCTAACTACTGTTTAAAAGTGACAGCAACTTCTGGCTCTGCACATGCACTGTTAAGTGTGGAATTTGCTGTCAGCGATACTTTGCTCCACCACAGGGTTTGATGAAACAAAAACAGAAAATGCTGGAAAAATCTCAGCAGGTCTGACAATCTATGGAAGGAGAATAGAGCCAATGTTTCGAGTCTGGATTACCCAAAGAGCAAGAAAATCAGAATAGATTTATACATTGAGGATGGGTTGGGTGTGGGGAGTGTGATTAGACAAAGGGAATGTAAATGAAGATGAAGAAAACCAAGAAAGGTACTAAAAATGTTCATTAAGTGATCAGAGTAAGTGAATGGCAGAACAGAGGGACAGATAGTTAAGGTAGTTGCACTGAAGAGGTAGGGTGAGGCAAGATGGAGAAGTGGAAATATGGAAGTGAGAAAAAAGAATGATAAAAATGGATGAATGATATGAAAATAAGAAACAAAATGAAATAAAATTAATGGAAATGGAGTGAAGGTGGAGGAAAGAGTTCATGCTGTGAAGTTGTTTAACTCAGTGTTCTGTTGGGAAGGCTGTAAAGTGCTTAATTGGAAGATGAAGTGCTGTGCCTCCAGTTTGTATTGCAGAAGGCCAAGGATGGATATGTGGACAGGAAAGCAGGGTGGTGTGTTAAAATAGCAAGTGACAGGAAGATCTGGGTCCTGCATGTGGACAGGCTGAAGGTGTTAAGCAAAGCAGTCACCCAGTCTGTGTTTAGTCTGTCCAAAGTAGAGTAGACCACATTGGGAGCAGTGAATGCAATAGAGCAGATTGAATGAGTTGCATGTGAAGCACTGCTTCACCTGAAAGGGGTGTTTGGGACCTGGGATAGTGAGGAGGGAGGAAGTAAAGGGGCAATTGTTGCACCTTCTATGATTGCATGAGAAAGTGGGCAGGTGTTAGGTGTGATGGAGGAATGGACCAGTGTGTTCTGGAGAGAGTGGTCCCTAAGGAATGCTGATAGGGGGAGTAGTGACATCATGCTGGAGTTGGTGGAAATGGCAGAGGATGATTCTTTGAATGTGGAAGCTAGTGGAGTGAAAAGTGAGGACACGGGACCCTATCCTGGTTTTGGGAGGGAGGTGTAGGGAGTAAGAGCAATGGCCCTGGGGTTGGATTGGACATGTTTGAGACCCCTGTCCACCATATTGGATGGAAAACCACAATGGAAGAAGACATATTGGTAGCACTATTTTTGGAAAGTGTTCTCATCAGAACAGATGCAGCGGAGGCAAAGGAGCTGAGAGAATGGGATGGAGTCCTTGTAGAATGTGGGGTATGAAGAGCTTGTAGTCAAGGTAGCTGTGGGAGTCAATAGGCTTGTGATGAATACTGATGTATAGTTTATCAACAGAAATGGAGACAAGAAAGGGAAGTGAAGTGTCAGAGAATGACCATGAAAAGGGGTGGAAATTGAAAGCATCCTTCTTTCTCACTTCCATTTTTCCACTTCTCCATTCCTGCTCTCCATTTTGACCACTGTTTCAGGGCAACCGCCATAACCATCTGTACCACTGTTCTGCCATTCACACATTCTGATCACTTAATGGACGCTCTTAACACCTTCCTCAGTTGCCTTCACCCTCATTTACAGTCCTTTTGTTCAATTATAACACCCCCCCTCATAAAATAAATCTCTTTTTTGCCCTTCACTCTGACAAATGATCATCCAGACTCAAAACATTGGCTCTATTCTCCTTCCGCTGACGCTACCAGACCTGATGAGATTTTCCAGCATTTTCTGTTTTTGTTTGATTCCAGCATCTGCCGTATTTTGTTTTTATCACAGGATTCACTGATGTAATTTTCACATTTGCAATCAACACAACATCAGTGATTTCCAACTCCAACTTTTTATGCACTATTTTCACAGCCTTATTGAATATTGTGAGCTATTCGCGCTCTCCTTAGATATTGTCCCCCTCTCTTAATCTGCTGTCATCACTTTACTCCTCAAAAAGTCACTGTGTCCTATCTCCAACTTCCTTTTCCTTTGAAGCCCTTGAGAGTGTTGTTACCTCTTGAATTCAAACTTTTCTAGCTGCGTTTGAACTTCAATCCAGTTTCCACTCTTGCCGCAGGATGAAAAATGGCTGTTATCAAACTTATAAATTAAATTCTAAATTATTGGCAAAGATAAACTGTCTCTTATCCTTCTTGATCTGTCTACAGCTTTTGAAACAGTTAAGTACTACCTCAGTGCATCCCAGCTGAGTGATACTGCTCTCATCTAGTTCTATGCTTATCTGTCTAGTTGTAGTTGAGTGTTACTTGCAATGGCTTCTCTTTCTGTTTCCGCACAGTTAACTGTGTTCTGCAAGGACTTATCTTTGGCCTCTGTATGTTTCTCAACTACATGCTGCTTGCTGCAACAAAGTTCTATCTCAGAATCACCTCTCTTGATTCCCCCACTGAGCCTAAATTATCAGACTCCTTCTCTGATGAGCAAAAATTTACCCTCGATTAAACACTGCAAAGCTGAAGCCATTGTTTCCTGTCCCTGTTCCCAACTCCCGTGTAGATTCCATCTTTTTCCCGATATCAGTCTGAGATTGAACAAGTCTGTTTGTAACCTGGTGTCCTACTTCAGCTCAAAGAGAGCTTCTGAGCAGATATTTGTGCCATCACTAAGACCTTTTATTTCCTCCTCCATAATGTCAGTCGATCTTTTGCCCTGACGCAGTTTATCTGTTGCTGAAACCCTCATTCAGTCCTTCTTTTTAATCTCTGGACTTTATTATACTAATACTCATGGCCGGCCTTCCATATTCTGTCTTCTATAAACATAAGATCATCCAAAACTCTGCTGCCTGTGTTGTAACTTGCAGCAAGTCCTGTTCACCTATTATCTCTAAACGTGTCGACTTCCAATTACCCAACAACTTGGTTGTAAAATTCCCCACCCCAATTTTCAAACCTCCCCCCAATGATCTCATCCCTCCTCATCTCTATAATTGCCCCCCCGCTGCACAGCTCTTGGTTGATAGAATCCCTATAGTGCAGCAGGAGACCATTTGGTTCATCGAATCTACACCAACTTTCTAACAGTACATCTTACCTAGGCCCTCTATCTTTGTAACTCTGCACATTTATCATGGCTAATCCATCTAACCTACACATCTTGGAATGCTAAGGAGCAATTTAGCATGGCCAATTCACCTAACCTGCACATCTTTGAACTCTGGGAGGAAATCGGAACACCCAGAGAAAACCCACACAGACATGAGGAGAATGTGAAAAGTCCACCTAGACAAGCACCCAAAGCCAGAATTGAACCTGGCTCTCTGGTATTAGCTAGTGTGCTGCCCCTGTGATATCTGTTATTCTAATTTTAGACTCTTGGGCATTTCAGATTGCTGACAACACCAACATAGTGGGTTGGATCTCAAACAACAATGTGACAGAGTACAGGAATGTACAGTACTGGTGAACCGGTGCAGCAACAATAATCTCTCCCTTCATGTCAACCCCCTCCATGGCGACACTATAGTTAAGAAAGCCCACCTACACCTCTACTTTCTCAGAAGCCTATAGAAATTTGGCATGTCCACTGCAACTGTCACCAACTTCTACAGATGCACCACAGAAAGCATTCTCTTTGGTTATGTCACAACTTGGCATGGCTCGTGCTCTGCCCAAAACTGCAAGGAACTGCAAAAGGTTGTGAATATAGCCCAGTCCATCTCGCAAACCAGCCTCCCATCCATTGATTCTATCTACACTTCCCACTGCCTTGACAAAGCAGCCAACATAATTACAAACCCCACGTACCCTGGACATTCTCTCTTCCGCCTTCTTCCTTAAGGAAAAAGATACAAAAGTTTGAGGTCACATGCTAACCAATACAAGAACAGCTTCCCTGCTGCTGTCAAACTTCTGAATGGACCTACCTTGCATTAAGTTGATATTTCTCTACCCTAGCTATGACTGTAACACTATATTTGCGCTCTCTCATTTCCTTCTCTATGAACAGTATGTTTTGTCTCTATAGCAAGCAAAAAAACAATACCTTTCATTGAATGTTATTACATGTGACAATAAATCAAATCAAACTTTTCTCCTTTCGGATGTTTCTTAAAACCTGCCTGTGGTCATATTTTATTTCATGATGCTTCTGTAAAGCACTTAGAATGTTTTATTGTAGTTAAGTGTTAATTCTTATTGAATGTGGTATTACTCAGTCTTTAATGGCATACTAAGTCTGTTATTGTTAAACAACTTATTGGTCTCAAAACTAATTGTGGAATGTTACTCCTCAGAATTTCATAAAGATTCCATGACTTCCAATTTTATTTTTCTTTTCATTTGTTCATATTTCCACACCTTAATCTCTTGAGTGTGTCTGAATCTTTTTTTTTGTTGAGTTAAAATCCAAGCCTTTTCTTACCTGATTTGCAATCAGTGACATTTCTTCAATTTGACAGCTAATCACTGTAGTTTGATGCCCCACACACCCTATAGATGGCACCAGATTCAAATCACACCAGAACAGATAAAATCAATACCTTAAAGCCCACTAAATATTTGTAGGCAATTTTTTCTAAAGTCAGTGGTGAGTGCCATCCTTCCACTGCTGACCACAAAACCCAGGTTGTTTTGTAGAGAGAAAAGTAAAGGTGCCACAAGGATTCCCAGAAGGGGATGCTATTTCAAACTTCCATTTAGGCATGAATATTGATTCAAGTAACAGAGCTTTGGGTGAATTAGTAAAACAGTCAACCATTTGAGGACTAATTATTTCTATAATTGAGCATCAAAAAATTTAATTAGAGTAAATAAGCATTTTGGAAAAATAACATCATTAAACCACACAATGTTGTTGAAACGCAAATTGGTCAGCAAGTCCAGAGAATTAAAAGATGCACCATTAGCGAAAATTCATCAATTGATTATTGTTGCTCTGTTATTTGCTTTGCATGAACAGCCTTGGCCCCCTACTATTTCAGAATTTGTTGCAGTTGCACAATTTAACAATTAAACTGCTCTTTCAAAATCTACTCTGGTAATCAAGAATGTAAATATGATCATTTTAATGTGATAAGTACTGGTGAAAAGACTGACATGTTGTGAAATCTTTTCATATTGCACTCGTCAGGATAAATACACTGCCAAATTTTAAGCAATCACAGTTTATACTATGGAAGAAAAATATGCTGATTAGTTGGTAATTTAACTCTGGCTGAGGTGTTGCTATGCAGAAGATAAGCTGCAAAAGTGATGGTACAATGCCATTTATGTAGGCTCACAGTTAGAATCAAACAGCATGTTCTTTTGGTTGCTTGTAATAAGACAGAGTACAGACCCTCCTCAATTAGCCTATGCTTGCAAAACAAAATCTCCACTACTAGATGTGATTCTGTGATTGGCCAGCACTTACTGAAAGTTTCTGAGCATGGTAATAGTTGAGTTAACCAGTTTGCAATAATCAGTCAAGTTTGTAATGTGGCTCATATACGTTTGCTGGAAGTCATACACATCCCTACGCAGGCACCTACTCTCTACAAGCGGAAGGAATACATAGATAAGTTGCAGAGCTGGGCCGAGAAGTGGCAAATGGAGTTTAATGTGGAAAAGTGTGAGGTGATTCACTTTGGTAAGAGTAATTTGTGTGCAGGATATAGGGCTAATGATAGGACTCTTAGTAGTGTAGATGAGCAGAGAGATCTCGGTGTACAGGTGCATAGATCCCTGAAAGTTGGTAGTCAAGTTGATGAGGTTGTTAAGAAGGCGTATAGTGTGTTAGCATTTATTGGTAGAGGGATTGAATTTCGGAGCCGAGACGTCATGTTGCAACTATACAAACCTCTGGTGCGGCCGCACTTGGAGTGTTGTGTACAGTTTTGGTCACCACATTATAAGAAAGATATGGAGGCATTGGAAAGGGTGCAGAGGAGGTTTACCAGGCTGTTGCCTGGTAAGATGGGTAGGTCTTATGAGGAAAGGCTAAGGGACTTGAAGTTATTTTCATTAGAGAGAAGGCGACTAAGAGGTGACTTAATTGAGACATATAAGATGATCAGAGGGTTAGATAGGGTGGATATTGAGAGCCTTTTTCCTCAGATGAAGATGTATAACACAAGGGGACACAGCTTTAAATTAAGGGGTGGTAGTTATACGACGGATGTTGGAGGTGAGTTCTTTACTCAAAGGGTAGTAAGGGCGTGGAACGCCCTGCCTGCAGCAGTTGTGGACTCGTCAAGTTTAAGGGCGTTCAAATGGTCAGTGGATAGGCATGTGGATAACATTGGAATAGTTTAGGTTAGAGGGTCATAAAATTGGTTCCATTGATCGGCGCAGCATCGAGGGCTGAAGGGCCTGTACTGCGCTGTTATGTTCTATGTTCTAACTTTGTGCCTTTTTTGAATATCCAGGAGCTTAGGAAACCTATAGTTCCCCATTGCTTTCTACATGGCAGTCCCTCAGCTACTTAGTGAACCAACATTTGGAACTGTTTCCTGTACTATAATGTTTTGCTATTGTTTAAAATGTGGCATACTGCTCCAGCAACATGTTTCTTTTTTCACCAGTATTAAATTTCCATACTATGAAGTGATTGCTTTGTACACAATCAATGTTGATGCACTGCCAATTAACCTTTCTTCTCATAATCATTTCTGCTGCAGTTAACTGTTGAAGGCCTTTAGAATATCAAATTTTAAATCATAGAAACACTATAGTGTAGAAGGTGGCCATTTGGCCCATGAAGTCTGCACTGACAGCAACCTCACCGAGGCCCTATCCCCATCACCCCATATATTTACCCTACTAATCCCTCTAACTTGCACATCCTGGGATACTAAGGGGCAGTTTAGCATAGCCAATCCACCTAAGCTGCATATCTTTGGAGTGTGGGAGGAAACCGGAGCACCCAGAAGAAACCCAAGCAGACGCAGGGAGAATATGCAAACTCCACACAAATAGTGTCCCAAGCCAGGAATTGAATCCAGGTCACTGGAGCTGTGAGACAGCAGTGCTAACCACTGTGCCACCATGCTGCCAGTGTTTGACTTTTTTATTTTTCCCTTTGCTTAATCTTTGCCCAATCATTTTCTGCTCTTTATTTTTCTTTCTGCAATCTATTCAATTCTATCTTGCACCTTCTCCATTGTTCCTGTTTTGTTCTGCATCATTAAATCATCTTGGTGTTGGTCCTGCCTTTCATGGAAGTTTCAGATGCCTCAACTCGAAATAAGCTCCAACTTTGAGCAAATTGCAAGCAACCACTTTTTTAAAGAATGCGTATTTGACAGCTTTAGTGAAAGTGGCTGGAGGTTTGCTGTGCACTGGACACAATGCATCTCAATTGCCATATGGTTAGAGAAAGCCTTGATTTGGCTCATGTAGTATTATTTTCTTTGTGCATTTACTTTTTTTTATTTCCACTGTTCCAAGAAACTGACTGACTGAGTTGGATTGATAATTTTTTTTTTTAAAGCAACACAGCACGGGAAACAGGCCCTTCGGCCCAACGAGCCCGCGCCACCGTAATACCAAATCATTATCCTATTTTAATAGTCCTATATAATAGTATATATATTAATCCTAATTTGGAAAATTTTCACCATAGGGACAATTTGTTACCCAATCAGCCTAAGAGCGAATTTTTGGGTTGTGGGAGGAAACCGGAGTGCCCGGAGAAAACCCACGCAACCACGGGGAGAACGCGCAAACTCCCGCAGACACCGGCCCAATTCCAAGTGTCTGCACAGCCACATCGATAGTCTCTGAGCTGTCATGGTGCCCTTCAGGTGGTCCACATAAAGCACTCATATACGACATGAGGTACCAGGCAACCCATGAATCAACATCCAAGAGCTGTACCCGCACCACCTGCCGAATGCGTGCTCAAAATGTATCAAACAGAGTCATGTTGGTTGGATGAGTTATATGGTCTGTCCCTTTCCTATGTGTATTTGTATGCAGTTAGGAGAATTGACCCGAACAAGCGCCAGAGTGTGACAACTAGGGGAATTTCACAGTAACTTCATTACAATGCTAATATAAGGCTTATTTGTGACTAATAATTAAACTTTAAACTCTTTTTTTCTCTGTTTACCATAATTGTATTCACATATCTTTCCTTTAATTACTCTCTTGGGTTTTACACAAGTAACTTTCAGCTTTTTTATATACATTGGACCAGCTTACAAATATTAAGCTTTGTTGGGATCTTTGATATTTCATTTGCAATGCCCCCTAGTTATTATATAGCAGATTCTAAAAAGTCAGCAAATTCTCTTAATTTGGCTTGATCTTAATAGACAAGCTTTGTTTATAAACCGTGCAGTTACCCTGGCCATAGAACAAACTTGCACCTGCTTAACACCTTTACATTTTTCAGATGCCTCAAAGTACAGCATCACTAAAGAAGCATTTATACATACTAAATTTATTATTTTTTTTCCATTTACAGGAATCTTGTTAAGAAATATGGTCCCAAACGTTCCAGCAAAGATGAAGAACCCAGGTAAGGACCTGGCTCAGAATAAGCTAACAATTTGAACACATAGACACATTTTAACTTATTTGAACTGAAACACATGCAGGCCATTTAAGATTCAGTCGCAATCCCCAGAGTGCTCAGCAAAAGCCAAACATATTTCCACAGAGCAGAAGTAGGCAGTCATTCTGGGCTGTTGTACCTCATCTTTTGAGAGAAAGTGGTTTGATTGTTTCCTTGATGGGAGCAATGCAAATGTGAAGAAGAAACATGTAAAAGAGGAGAAAACAAAACATTTTTAAAAAAGTATTGAATTGAGGTCTGGTGGTCTGGGTAGTTAAAGTTGTTTCGAGGGAGGAGTCAGATGTCAGTGAGGAGCTGGATAACTCTTTAACTTGATTTAACTCACTTGTGACCATTTTGATTACCCAAATGTACTAACTCCCTGGGGTGATGACCCACACTGGGAAGCATACGAAAATGCAGTTTGAATTGCCAACTTTGGTTCTTACTGGGTTTCATTTGTAGTGACTCAGGAAAGGTTAGAAGAGCTCTTTTAATTTTTGGCAATTACTGTACAGAGTCAGAACAGCACCCCTCTGCCAACCCCTAGAGATGTTCCACCCCATCCCACTCTCACACCCACACAGGATGATTTCTCTTACCCCTTTTCTTCCTACCACCACTCCACCCCCACACTTTCCTTCCCACTGCCCGACCCCCAAGTCCTTGCCACTTCTCTCTGACACTTGCTTTTTATCTGGCCTGTCAAAAACCTTCAAATTTCACTAAGACCTTTAACTCATTCTTCATTGACTTTGATGGAGCTGGACTTCATGCTGGATATCCAGGATTGGATATTGTATTGCTTGGATCTCACCCAGCCTGAGTTGGAATGTCAAACAAGACAGCATTCAAAAAGAAATCACCTAAATAATTGGGTACAGAGTGGTAATCCATCACTGATTGCCCATAGTTTCATGAGATGTGGGTGTTGCTGGCAAGACCAACATGTGTCCCTAATTGCCCTTAAACTGTGTTGTTATTAGGCCAATTAGGCAGTTAAGAGTCAATCACATTGCTGTAGACTTGCAGTTACACACGTGCCTGACCAGGTACATAGAACATTACAGCGCAGAACAGGCCCTTCGGCCTTCGATGTTGCGCCGACCATTATAAAAAAGCAATGACCCTCCAAACTAAACCATTCCCTTCTCTTCCATAAACTTATCAACAAACCTCTTAAACGCCACCAAACTTGGCGCATCTACAACTGCTGCAATTTCTTCCTCTAAAGGACATTAATGATTTTTGGCAGATTATTCCAATTATTGTTGCTTTGTTGCCCAATTTTAAATATATTTTCCCTAAGGCTAATGTTGCTATTATTCCTGTAATTTATGGAGACATTAGTAAATTCATTAGAATGGAGCAGGAAATGCACCTTTCTTATTAATCTTCAAAAAGAGTCAGAGTGACTAAATTGAACTTGATTAACATTCTGCATAGCAAAATTAATCACTTCAGTATTCCGGGAGAGCCAATTGATGATGCTTCTACAGACACAAATTTTGATTATTGCATTTTTCTGCAGATTTACCTATTGTCAGTCCTTCTTTCAAGTTCTCAATGAACTCAATGACTATGCAGGCCAACGTGAAGTTGTTGCTGAAGAAATAGGCCACAGAGTTTATGGAGAGCTGATGAGATATTCTCATGAGCTGAAAATGGAAAGGAAAGCGGTAAGTATTCCCTCATTTATATTAACAAGATGTAGACTTCATACTATTTCAGATTCTTCATTCTCTCTTGGTCAGTCAGTATGTGGAAAGAAATTCAAATTGATTCAATAAGCAGATAGAATAATGTGGAAATGTCAATGAAAGATATATAAAGTAGTTTTGGGTAAGGGAAGCATGCATTTCTTCTGTCCTGAAAGATCCAACGTGTCTCTATTGGACCAGAAAATTTACATAACGCATTTAACGTTAGAAGATGTCTTTGGATACTTATAGGAAAGAATATAATTCTGTCTGTAATATTTAGCAATTAGAAGCAGTTGCTAAATGGACATATCCAGTTTTTTAAGAAAATGTTTTGTTTACCTGTTTGGTTTTACCATCCAATATATATAGTGGTAAATTACATTACTGTCAACATGCCTATAGTGGGCAGTAGGGACTGTATCTGATTGCAGAAAGTTACAGCTCATCCAGGACTGGGTGTTAGACAAGCAGGCTGCCAGTAGTGGCAGCGGAAGGATTGAGAAGTAGTGTTAATGAAGAGCTGTGTGTGGTCAGTGAACATATGGAATATGTCTTCAGATGATACCATTGAGGGACAATATATAGGTGAGAAATTTGAGGGAGTCCAAGAATAAGTTCTTGGGAAAATCCGGAATAATGGAACTTGGTGGCATGAGGAGCGGCAGGCTCTTTGGCTACAACTGGATAAGTAGGCATGGATCTAGACAATGACAATCTCAATCAGCTGGGCAAAAAAAGAAAAGGAGGATGGCATAATCAATTGTGTTGAAAGATAAGGAGGAATGGTGAACCATGGTCACAATTGCATTGTTGTTCACTAGATTGATTCCAGAGATGAGGGGTTTGTTGTATGAAGAGAGATTGAACAATTTAAGCTTATTCTCTCTCTGGAATTTAGAAGAATGAGGCAAGATCAAATTGAGACATACAAGATGATAAAAGGTATAGATAAAGTAGACGTGGAGCAAATGCTTCCTCTTGTGGGTCATTCTAGGACGAAAGGTCATAGTCTTAGGATAAGGAATAGCAAATTTAAAACAGAATTGAGGAGAAACCACTTTTACTAAAGGGTTGAGAATCTGTGGAATTCACTACCCCAAAGGAAGATGCTGGGGCACTGAGTAAATTTGAGGAGGAGTTAGACAAATTTTTAATTAGTAATGGATTGAAGGGTTACGTGGAGAAGGCAGGAAAATGGGGATGAGGAGCAAATCAGCCATTGCAGAGCAAACTCAATGGGCTGAATGGCCTAATTCTGCTTCTTATGAATTTATGAGCATTTGATTGGGGCTTTTTCAATGTTGTGTCATTGGTGGAAACCAAATTGGAATTGTTCAAACATGGAATTACATACAGTGTAACAGTATAAGATGGCATGAAATGAGAACCCACCATTCATGCTGTGTAATCCACATTCCCGCGCTGATACCACAATCCAATTATGTAAGGTAGCATTTTGCATCAGCATTATTAAATCTGATGTCAAAAATTTTTCCTTTGGGTCTGCAAGTGCATGTTTTTTATCTTACTGATAAACTTCCATTTTCGTAATGGTCCATAGTGTTGACTCTTGAGTCGTTGTTCCACATAAGTCAAGTATTCCCTTTGTCACTAGTTTGTTCATTAATCTCTGCTGAATTACACATTTTTAACCAGAATCTTGGTAGAGACTCTTCACGCCTCTAGATATCTGTTCCTGATATCAATTAAGTGCTGTACTGAGCATATATGAGTGAGAGATTGGATTGTCTTTTTTTGATGCACTCTGCAATCAAGCCAAATCACCACTGAGACTTGTGAATTACGTAGACTTGAGTTAGATTAAGAAGATTGTGAAATAATACCCAAAGCATTCATTGCCTTCAGGAACAGAGGGGAGAAAATTGACGAGAAAAAAATCACTAGCAAAAATGTGAACAGTGTGATCAAAACCTGTCGTCTCGATATATTCTGAGATTTGAGTTTGAAAGATATAATAATGGAAAAAATTAATACCTTTTCTAAATTCAGCTGCTTTGTCCAGAAAATCTTTAGAAAATCGATATCCAGGGATACAATGATAATTGTAGTTTTTAACCTTTTGGTAGATTATAATGGATATTGGTAGTGATGTACCAACAGAAATGTCACTCCTTGTCCTCTGTATGATACGCCAAGAACCAGTTCAAGGTTGTGGTAAACCTAAACAGTAAATCCTATATCACTAAACATACAAAAAAGATAGAGGCGTACACTGCACTAAATTAATCCTGTTCCCCTCTAATCTGTGGAATTCCTCTTGAAAGAATAAAGTATTTCAAATCCATAGTTTTTAATATTCAGTGCACTGTGGCAGATGGGATTGTTTAGCCTTGGGTACAGCCCATCTGGAAGGTGGTACTTGAGGTAAAACCATAAGGAAGACAACAGGAAACCAGCTTAGCTGTTCTTCCTTGATAATTAGTTCAAGAACCTCAACATGAAACTTCAGTTAAAATTTTCTTTAAAGAGCAGAAATGATGGATCGATTATAATAGTAGGTATCAAATCTCAGTACTGCTCTTAAATATTCTCTTGGTGAATAATCCAAGGATAATATACATGGAATGAAATTTGAAAATGCTAAATGCACAAATTTGTATTTGGATTGAAATTAAAGACTGAAACTCAACTTAATCACTCGAAGAAGTGGGAAATGAGAGTTGCGACATGGGCATTTGTATTACTTAAGTGATTGCTGGATGGCGAGATAAAATAGTTAAAACTTCCTTTTTCTTTTTGCAGCATCTTCAAGAAGGACGTAAAGCTCAGCAGTATTTAGATACGTGCTGGAAACAAATGGATAATGTAAGTTTCATGTTTGTTCACTACCAAACTGAAGTTTGGAGAGAGATGAGGTATAGCCACCATTGGTTCAGTGATTGAAATTGTGAGCACTTAAAGGCTTATGAGGCCGAAGGAGATCATAGAAGTAGGGAAAGCAAGGCGACCAAGGTCCTAAAAATAAGGATGAAAATTTCAACCTTAGTATGGGATAAGGTATGGATCACAAAATAATACAGCGCAGATCATAGAACATAGAACATTACAGCGCAGTACAGGCCCTTCAGCCCTCTGATGTTGCGCCGGCCAGTGGACCCTCTAACCTAAACTATTCCAATATCATCCATATGCCTATCCACCAAACATTTGAATGCCCCCAAAGAAGGCGAGTCCACAACTGCTGCAGGCAGGGCATTCCACGCCCTCACCACCCTCTGTGTAAAGAACCTGCCTCTGACATCCGTCCTATAACTACCACCTCTTAATTTAAAGTTATGTCCCCTCGTGTTGGTCATCACCATCCGAGGAAAAAGGCTCTCACTATCCACCCTATCCAATCCCTTGATCATCTTATACGCCTCAATTAGGTCACTGCGTAACCTTCTTCTCTCTAATGAAAATAACCTCAGGTCCCTCAGCCTTTCCTCATAAGGCCTTCCCACCATACCAGGCAACATCCTGGTAAACCTCCTCTGCACCCTTTCCAATGCTTCCACATCTTTCTTATAATGCGGCGACCAGAACTGTACGCAATACTCCAAGTGCGGCCACACCAGGGTTTTGTACAGTTGTAACATAACCTCACGGCTCCTAAATTCAATCCCTCTACCAATAAAAGCTAACACACCGTACGCCTTCTTAACAACTTTATCAACCTGGGTGCCAACTTTCAAAGAGCTATGTACTTGTACCCCAAGATTCCTCTGCTCGACAACACTATTAAGGGTCCTTCCATTAGCCCTATATTTCATATGCAGAAGAGGCCCCACGGCTCATTGAGTCCATTCTGACGCATAAATGCCCTCGCCTGCCATCTAGTCACACTTCCAGCACTTGGCTAATAGCCTTGAATGTTGTGGCATGCCAAGAACTCATCCAGGCACTTTTTAAAGGATATGGGGCATTCTATCTCCCAGGCAGCGCATTTCCAGACCGTCACCACTGTCTGAGTAAAAGAATTTTCTTCAAATCCCCCTAAAACTCCTACCCCTTTGCTTTTAACTTGTGTCCCCTCATTACTGACCCTTCACCTAAAGGGAACAGCTGCTTCCTATCCATGCCCCTCATAATTTTGAATACCTCAATCAGGTCGCCCCTCAGTCTTCTCTGCTCCAACGAAAACAACCCAAGCCTATCCAACCTCTCTTCACAACTTAAATGTTCCATCCCAGGCAGCATCCTGGTAAATCTCCTTAGAATTTAAAGTTCATCACTGAGTTGATCAGAAAGTTAAGATTTAACACTTTTTATTGAACCTGGGCAAAGCTCTTTAATAAGATACAGAGAGTATCGAATATCTATTGTTTCAAACTAAACTTGTGCTTTGGTTTTCTCATCTAAACATAGTGACTAGTGGCATTTTCTGTTTGTTCATTGAAAATCTGTAATATTTTTATTATTTTATTGAATCTTTACATAGTTCTGGGTGAGAATTGATCTAATGATTTTTTTCCAATTGATTCCACTCTTTACCTGAAGTTTTGAATTGAAAGCGTGGTCCTCAAACTTTTTTCTTTTTCAGAGTAAAAAGAAGTTTGAGCGAGAATGCAAGGAGACTGAAAAGGCACAAATGTGTTACGAGAGACTAGATTCTGACCATAATGCAACAAAAGCAGATGTTGAGAAGGTTGGAAATTTGCTGTGTTTTACATGTATTTTGAAACCACAATTGAGGATTAGTAAATTTAGAGGAAGTAAGGTTAACAGTGTGAATTTAGTTCACCACAGAATAGCATTAGGAATGTTTCCTACTTGCTGAAGTTTATATATGGACAGGTTAATTAACCTTGAGTTGTAGCACGATCCTTTTGGGCACTTGACAAAGCCATACTGCAAAAAACTATGTTTAGCACAAACAAGCACGTAATTGACTGTGAAATTCCGTTCTTAGCCACAACTTTGTATACAAGAGTCATTTTGATTTTGAGAAAGTACAAAGAACTTCTTTTTGATATTTTTGCATTTTATACTGGAAGTTAAAAGTTTACGGATTTTTTGAGTAGTTTGTCCTAGCACAGCGTCCCAAGATGTGGGATCTCCTTTGCAGTTATTTTGGCAGCATCAGCCACAGGAGGCTTGGAGAAATTGATCCATTGCAAACGAATTTCCTCATCTGTCAGGTACCTGTCCGTTGTTCAACTTGCATGCCGCTGTGAAGTCAGACTTCTGCAAAGGAACTGATCCAGATACCAAGGCATTAAAAATATAAGGCTGAGTCTGTAAAGTGAAAAAAAAAAATGACCAGTGCTATTTGACACATGCAGTGAGACTTTGCCACACATGCAATTAATGAAATTTATCTTTTTCTTTCACAAGAATTCTAAGCCTTTCCTTCCATGCATCCTCGTATGCACCCTCACCTAACCCTTAACCCGAGAAACCGGCAGTCTTAGCAAAGTAGCAGTTCCTACTAAATTCACTATGGCTCAGAAAATTTAAGGAACTAAAGCTGGAAAAAAATTAAATTGGCTTTTTACACAAGTAAACCAGATGGATCTTTATGGACTGCTTTTGGCCTGTGGGTCATCTGTTAGGTACCTTGTCAAAGTTGGGACCTAGTAGCTGTTGCGTTTATATGAAAAATTGTTACAGGTATCTCTTTAGAGGGAGGCAGTGGTGTAATAGTTTTGTCACTGAAATAGTAATCCAGGGTATTAAGGAGGATAGCACGCCTGGACCGGGTGGTCAGAAGTTGGAAGACATATGGGATATCCACAAAGCGTATGAGACCATATATCTCGCCTCTTCATCCTATGGTTGGCTTCAAAAAAATCCCAAACTGTATGAAGCAGAGTCGAACAGTCCCAATCCCGAAGTGCGAGGATAAGGAGTGCCTCAAGAACTTTGATAACTGGCGACCAATTACAATTGGCACAGTGCTGCTGCGCCTGTTTACTAAATCATGGCAAAGAGACTGAGCGAGACGGTCAAGATAAACCCACATCAGAAAGGGTTTTTAGCAGCTACTCCTGGATGCAACCAAAACACTGCTGTGTTACAAAACATCATGAAGGGAGCAAAGGACCTTGCAGTTGTGTTTGTTGATTTGGCGAAAGCGTTTGACTCTGTTGGTCACAAGTTACAAAGAGTAAACCTCCCAAAAGTCTTTGTAGAACTCATTCAGGACCTCTACATTGGTAACACAAAGGTGGTGGAAGGCAAGAAGTCTAAAACTGCCCCAATAAACATTGAGAGGGGTGTCAAACAGGGAGACCCGCTCTTACCAATACTATTCAACGTTGCAATGGATCTGCTATTACTTCGCCTCAAAGAGGCGGGATCTGGTATCAGCATGATGCTAGACAGAGCAAGAGTCAACTGCTCAGCCCTTGCATTTGTGGATGACATCGCCCTGCTCATTGATTCGTATGCCGGGATGACCCGAAACCTGAAAATTCTCCAGTCTTTTTGTGAAATGACAAGTCTTACTGTCAACACCAGCAAAACCCAAGGCTTCCACTTCACTTATAAGAGCACGACCTTCCTATACAATCAATGCAAGAACTGGCAGATTTGGAAGGAAGGTATTGCATACATCCCCCCAAGAGACACTGAGAAATACTTGGGAGCCTGGGTACATCCTTGGGCTGGTGTAGAAGAAGGTGCATGGGAGGAGAGACTGAAGACCTGGATCTCCAGCTTACAGGCAGCAGCTCTTCACCCAAGACAACGCGTTGAGTTGCTTATAGTCCATGTCGTCCCGAGATTATATTATCATTTGATCCTGTCGGAAGTGTCTCAAAACATGCTTATCAAACTGGACCAAATCATCCGCAATGCTGTCAGGCAGTTCCTGCATCTTCCATTCCACACAACTGATGGCATCCTCTATTCACCGTTTTGGAATGGAGGTCTGGGAATTCCCAAGCTTGAGATCCAAATTCTACCTGTGATAATCTGAAAATGGGAATCACTGTCCACTTCCAGTGACTGAGTCATTCGCACCTCTTTCCAGTTCTGCGAGCAGAACATTGGCGAAAACATCGAAGAACTGAGATCTCTCGAAGTACCAACACCTTGGACCAGAAATTGAGACATTAACTGGATGCCTGAATCCCCAATTCTTTGGATTTGTTGTTGGCGCCAGGGGCAAGTGGCTGGAGAAGAATAACAGCCTCATGATCTTCCTGTGTATAAAGAGATTGCAATCATTCACCCAACAAGTTTCAAGGCTCACCCTATCACTCACGTTGGAGCTACTTATGATCTTTAATGACAGGTGAGAGACAATGGAAAGCTCAAGACAAGCTGGCCTCTTGTCGGACCATAGGGCTCATAGCCCGTAACGATGCCATATGAACTCATGTGGTGGACTCTTAATTGTCTGTACTGCTTGTGTTTGTCAATTTATGTTCACTAATGTCACCTATTCCATCTATAGGTGCCACAGTCCACCTTGTCAATTGACAAGGGGTGTGCACTCAGTGGGTCATGCTTGGGTGGTTATTGGGTGTCGATTTGAGAGTTGCCCAGTACTTCACGCCTGTTAGTGTGTGCAAACTCTGGACTGGCCAATGGGTAACATGTCACTTCAGTGACAAGCGCTCAGGGCGGATTCCTGGCTTTGATCAATGTCTGTGGGAGTATACACATTCTCCCTGTGTTTTTCTGGGCACTTCGGCTTCCTTCCACATCCCAAAACCGTGCTTGCTAGGCTGATTGGCAATGATAAATTGTCACTTAATTGGATTCCCTCTAATTCGGCATAAAGGTAACCCTCTAAATTTCCACTCTCTCCATACTGGAGTAATTCATGCACTCGGTACCGACAACCTGACTCATCAGTAGGCGCATAAAGATCTGGGATGACTCTAAACAGCTAGCTATACCATCTTAGCTCTGACCCCAAACGCACGTTCCTCAATCAAGATCAGTGGGTTCTTGACTGGGGTTCCACTAAAGGTAGTCAGAACTGTCAACGAGCGATGTAAAGACTCGAATAAGGCACTCAATGAATGTTTTAAAACAACCCTGAGGGTAGTACTCTGGAGACCTGGGTTTGAATCCCACCACGTCAGATGACGAAATTTGAATCAGAAAAAAACCTGGAATTAAAAGCTTTAATGACGACCATGAAACCATTGTCTATTATGGTTCATTAATATCCAAAGTGAAGGAAATACATCGTCCTTATCCACTCTAGCCTATGTGTGACTCTGGACCCACAGTGATATGGTTGACTCTTTAAATCACTCAGTTCAAGAGTAATTTGGGCTGGGCAATAACTACTGATTCAGTCAGTAATGTCCACATCAATGAATGAATAAAAAGAATGGGCCGCCAAGATTCCATCTGCTTGGCTCAATTTTTTTTTTTTGCAGACTGATGAAGAATGTTGTCAAATGGAAAATTGCAATACCACTGCCTATTTAATCACTCAGCATGACAAAGTAGAAATGTGAAATGCCAAAATCTATTCTGTGCAAAATCATACTGATTTACTTAGTTAACGTTTGATAGTGGCTTAAATATAATTTTGTATTAATGCTTTTATCCTTTGAAAAAAATTTGCAATCTAAGCATTCTGAATGGCTATGATATCATTGACTTTAATTGCTATTGTTTTTCTTCTCGCACTTGTGATGCACAAGGCAGGCTTTCATGTATTACCTGGTTTTTCCTGGATCAGATCAATAGTCTGTCACTAGCGGTTTATAGCCTCCACATCAAGCATGGCTGACCAGTAGTCTCTCCCACTCTTAAGCCTGTCGTTGGCATGTGTTGGAAAGATTTTGTAGATTGATATTAAATCTGTTGACAGCACTTTGAACGTGACTTCCTTGGCCAGCAAGTCTTGGGGTGGGTCTCAAACCCTGAGTTTCTGATTCAAAGGCAGTGACTGTAACTTCTGACCACTTGATCGACCATAGTACCTTCAAACAATTGCGATCTTCGATTCAATTATCCACCATCCGATGCTCGTATTTGCGAACAGCATGTTTAAGCTTTATTAATTTATAGCTGACAAGCTGTGAGGTTTGCTGAAATGAAACCTGTCGTGTGGTGAGAAGTAGAAATCAACTCCAACTGATTGCTTCACTACACCTGATAAAATGATTTAAAAAAAAATAGAAAAACTACAGCAGAAACAGGCCCTTCAGCCCACAAATTGTGCTGATATCATGCCTACTAAGCTTATCTATAACCCTCAATTCTATTAAGTTCCATGTACTCATCCAGAAGTCTCTTGAAAGACCCTATTGAATCTGCCTCCACCACCACTGACGGCAGCTGATTCCACTCATCCAGTACCCTCTGAATGAAAAACTTACTCCTGATACCTTCTCTGTACCTACTCCCCAGCACCTTAAACCTGTGTCCTCTCGTAGTAACCAATCTAGCCCTTGGAAAAAGCCTCTGAGAATCCACCCGATCTATACCACTTAACATTTTATACACTTCTGTCAGGTTACTTCCCATCATTTGTCTCTCTGAGAAAAGACCGAGCTCCCTCAACATATCCTCATAAAGCATGTCACCCAATCCAGACAACATCCTTGTAAATCTCCTCTGCAGCCTTTCAGTAGTTTCCACATTCTTCCTGTAATGAGGCGACCAGAACTGAGCATAGTATACCAAGAGAGGTCTAACTAGGGTCTTATAAAGCTGCAACATTAGCTCCCAACTCCTAAGCTCAATCCCTCGATTGATGAAGGCCTGTACACCATATGCCGCCTTAACCACATCCTCTACCTGCGAGGCCAATTTAAGAGTCCTGTGGACCCAGATTCCAAGGCCCTTCTGATCCTCTACACTGCTAAGAGTTTTACCCTTGATATTATACTCCTTCATCCCGTTTGACCTGCCAAAATGGACCACTACTGTTTATCCAGGTTGAATTCCATGATCATGGAAAAGCCTTGAAGCTTCTCTATCTTGGCTTCTCTCATTAAAGTGAATGTGAAGATGATTGACTTTGAAGAAGGAAATGTGTGAACTATGAGAAGCTCAAATTAAATGTGACGAGTAAGCAGATTGGCTAGCAATTTTTATGTATTGAATCCCCAGGCAAAACAACAATTAAACCTTCGAACTCACATGGCTGATGATTGTAAAAATGAATATGCCGCTCAACTGCAGAACTTCAACAGTGAACAGCAGAAGCATTTCCAATTTATCATGCCTCAGATTTTTAAGGTAATTTAGTTGTTTTCTATTGTTTTCTGGATTATTGTGTGTGGCCATTTTTGCAAATTGCAGGTATCTGTACCCCTCATTGTCTTGTGTGATGTGACCTGAATATGTTAAAAATAGGAGAAAATTTGCAGTTTGATTAAAACTAACTTGATCAGGAATAAAGTGCCTTAGATTCCCTACAGTGTAGAAGGAAGCCATTCAGCCCATCAAATCTACATGACCCTCTAAAAGAATATCTTACCTGGACCCGTGCTCCTACCCTATCCCTATAACTGCGCACATTTATAATGGCTAATGCACCTAACTTACACATCTTTGGACATTTAATACGCTGCATATCTTTGGACTGTGGGAGAAAACTGGAACACCTGGCGGAATCTTTTTTTAAAAAAAAAGAAAAAAGACAAAGGGAGAAAGTGTGAACTCCACAGTCACCTAAGGCCGGAATCGAACCTGAATTGAACCCTGGCGCTTTGAGGTGGAAGTGCTAATCTTTGTGCCACCGCGCAGATATTCAGCTTTTAGTAAACACCAACATTATTGCCAAAATTGAAATTATTTTGAAAGAACATATTAGTAAGGATGGTGCATTAGATACAATGCTGCATTAGTGTCACCTTGGAAAAGATTTGGCTGAATCCCAGGTATAACTAAAAGTCTACTCGGACTTGCCTTGGAGAGAATATTGCTCAAATGTGTAACTGTCACTGGCAGATTTTCTTAGCTAAAGTAAACTGGTATTGTACATGGAAAAAATTTTGTGTGATTGGCCTTCCTGTGTGTGAATACAAATCCAGGTTGAAGTCCAACAGGTTTATTTGGTAGCTCAAGCTTCACCCGGAGAAAGGGTAACACTCCAAAAGCTTGTGCTACCAAATAAACCTGTTGGACTTTAACCTGTGCTTTATGGCACGGTGTTGTGAGACTACTTAGTGTGCCTATCCCAGTCCAACACCAGCAGCTCCACATTGTGAATACAAATGGTTGAGGGGCCTAGAAGAAGGGAACATTGAATGTCATTCAAGATTAAATATCTGAGATTTAGAACTGAGAGTAAAAGGATCCACAAGAACGGTGCTTTGGTCACTTCTACCAATACTGTCATGGGCAGATACATCTGTGCCAAGCATATTGGTAAAGATGAGGTACAGTAAGGTTTTTCCTTATGTTGATTCTTCCACCACTTGCCACAAGTCCAGTCTGGCAGCTCTGTCCTCGGGACCTAGCCAGATTGGTCAGTGGTGGTGCCACTGAGCCAAACTCTGGGATGATATTGAAGCCCTCACCCCCTCCCACCCCACAATCCCTAAGCTGCCCACCCCGACCCAAATTATATTCTATGCTCTATACAGAATCCTAAACAACCTTCCCAGTTTTTTCCTTTTACTCCTCAGCTTGATTTTTGTTATTTTGTGTTCAATGTTTAAGCTCTTTGAAATGGCCGCAGTAACGTGATGAGTCATAGAAATAAATGCAAGTTGTCACTTCTGCCTCACAGCACCAGGGACCCAGATTCAATTCCGGTTTTGGTGACGTGTGTAGATTACAATTTCTCCCCATGTCTATGTGGGATTTTTCCAGGTTTTTCTGTTTCTCCCAAGTCCAAAGATATACAGGGTAGTAAATGTCCAAAGATGGGTAGGTTAGGTGCATTAGCCATTATAAAGGTGTGCAGTTATGGGGATGGGGATAGGGCAAGGCTGTGAGTCTGGGTAAGATGTTCTTTTAGAGGCTGAGTGCAAATTTGATGGGCTGAATGGCTTTCTTCCACACTATAGGGATATTATGGTACTTTAATCTATTCATGATCAAGTTAATTATTATACTTTGTCAAAGAATTGTGAGACTTCTCTAAACTTTTCAAATAAGTGATTTGTATAATTGTATAAAGTGCTGACAAAGTATTCTAAATGAGAACTTAATTTTACAGAATCTACAAGACATGGATGAGCGAAGGATTGTCAAATTGAGTGAGTGTTACAGAGGATTTGCAGAAGCTGAGCGCAGAGTTGTTCCAATTATCAATAAATGTTTAGAGGGAATGATCAATGCTGCAAAATCTGTGGATGATCGCAAAGTAAGTATTGTTGAAAACAAATAATGTGAAAGTAAACAAATTAATTAAAATCCAAGCCAGTATTCAATGTCTGAGGAAAGGTTCAGAGACTTGAGGTTATTTTCGTTAGAGAGGAGAAGGCTAAGAGGTGACCTAATTGAGACATATATAAGATGATCAGAGGATTAGATAGGGTAGGGTGGATAGTGAGAGCCTTTTTCCTCGGATGGAGATGGCTAACAAGAGGGGACATAGCTTTAAATTAAGGGGTGGTAGTTATACGACGGATGTTAGAGGTGGGCTCTTTACTCAGAGGGTAGTAAGGGCATGGAATGCCCTGCCTGCAGCAGTTGTGGACTTGCCAAATTTAAGGGGGTTCAAATGGTCAGTGGATAGGCATGTGGATAGCACTGGAATAGTTTAGGTTAGAGGGTCATAAGATTGGTTCCATTGGCCGGCGCAACATCGAGGGCTGAAGGGTTTGTACTGCGCTGTAATCTTCTATGTTCTAATTGCAATATCAGGTTTCCCTTTTGAGTGACTCAGGACCCCCCCTCCCCCCCCCAATTTCCCCCCTCCCCCCAATCGGGCTGACGGTTGAAAGGCTGCCCATACTATCAAACACACATGTAAAGAATGACCACAGGAGTGTAGCGATTATAGAGCTGTCCCCTAGTGGGAGGCAATGCCTTCAGGAGAGAAGAAAGTTGGTAAAATATGTAAGTAAATGTGCTATTAGAAATGCAGTCAATTTTAATCTTTTTCTTCACAGGACTCTCTGATAGTGGTGGAATCTTTCAAATCGGGTTTTGAACCTCCTGGAGACTTTCCATTTGAAGATTTCAGCCAGAATATTTATAGGACAGTGTCAGATGGCAGTCTGAGTGCACAGCGGCAAGAGATGAGGGGAGATCAAAAGTACACAACAGGAAAAAGCAAAGGAAAGCTGTGGCCTTTTGGCAAGAAAAGCAAGGTAAAGATGTGTTTCTCCATTCTTTTTGGAACAAATACTTTGTTTTAAAAAAAATTGTTCCCTAGGTACTGACATCATTCCTCCCCCTCGTAACTCTCTGAAGCTGAACTGGACTGTTCACAACCTTAGTGTGACATGAAATGAGCTTCTGGCCACATATACATGCCATTACTAAGACTTCTGAACTTTGTGTGTCTTCTACCTCATCTATATGCTTAAAGCCTCATCCGTGCCTAAGTTGTAAGTTTTGACTGGTCAGCTTCCCAAATTCTACTCTCTGTAAACTTGAGGCCATCCAGAACTCTGCTGCTGTAGGCCCTTACTCACACCAAATCTTGTTCATCCATACCCTTGTCCTCAGTGAGATACATTGGCCCCTCATTAAGAAGTTACTCAATTTTAAAATTATCACTTTTGTTTCCAAATTTATCTGTGACTATCTTTCACTGTCTCTAATCCCCTTCAGATGCAAAACCTTACATTTTGGTCCCTTGAACACCTCCGATTTAAATCACTTCACCTTTGGTAGCCATGACGTCTGCTGTTTAAGCCCTAAACTCTGGAATTCCTTCACAAACTTCTGTTCTGCTTCTTACCGCTTTTAAGACTGACTTTGAAATTCCCTCTCTGAGCAAAGTTTTGGTCACTTGCCCTGTGTAAAGGGATTTTCCTGGGGCTTCCCTCTAGGAAGTCTTGCATTCAGCCATTTTAGCTGGTACAGAGAATTGTGAAAGTGCACTGTTAAAGATGTTCTTTATTTGAGCAATACACATTGGAAGATAGCCAGAGGATTTCAACTCCTCTCTGACCTTACATCACAGATACATTTCTGACAATTCAATCCTCCCTCGCCATGTGTCATTTACTTTGGACAAAAGAATTTTATCTTTCAGCCGAATTAGGAATTCATTGGTCAACTGAATCTAGAAGTACTTCCCCTCACCTTCTGCTGTTGCCTAGTAACCTTACCTACATAAATCCGGTAGGTTCAAGATTCGCCCCAACACCTGCAGTCCTGGGAATTAAAAGACAGGCATCTTCTCTGGCTTGTTTTCTGTCCCTTTATCAGTGGAGATTGAATTGCAGTTATTTATTAGAGCTAGAAGCTGGGTCCTTTGTTATAATAATCTTGGTTGCTTGTAACTGTCTACCTTGTACTGACAATAGGGTATACACTTTTATGCTTCATTGTTACAAAAGAATGTGACCTGCCTAATTAAATTTATTTCCCATTATGCTAAGGGGTAACTGGTTTTTTGGCCAAAGCTCACAAAATACAAAAATACAGTTTATATCTATAATACATGTTCAAAAATGATTATTTTGTGCTTATACACACAACACTTGTGTAATATATGTGAGGAACATTGTGATTTTTTTTTTTGTATATTTAAGCATACTTTTTTAAAACTAATCTAATTTGTTTTAGTCGTCATAAAGCAGGGGTCTCTTTACCCACTGCTGCACCCTACTATCACCTTAAGCAGCTTGGTATCAAATGTTGTTGTATAATGCTATTACAAAGAACCTTGAACATCTTAATTATGTTAAAGATGCTGTATAAATACAAGTTTTTCATATTTGTCTAGTCTTGCCTAGTGATCTATCTGAAAATGCCATTGCTTGGGCTGGAAAATTTTACTTATGAAGAGAGGTTAGATAGATTGGCGTTGTTTTCCTTGGAACAGAAGAAACTGGGATGGGATATGATTAAGATGTATAAAATTATGAGGAGTATGGAGTGGACAAGAATTTTTTTTCCCATTGATGGAGGAATCAGTGACCAGGGGGCAAAGATTTAAGACAAGGGACAGGAGATGCGAGAGAGAGACTTTTTCATTGGAGGGGTGGTGGTGGAAGACTGGTGAAGGCAAAGACATTCATAACATTTAAGAAATATTTAGATGTATTTTGACATACTTACCTGTCACTTTTTTTGAGCTGCTATAACCCATCATATTTCTTGTGATGCAAGGCATATAAGGATCAAGTGCTGGAAAATGGGATTGAAATAGTTGGATGGTTTGTCTTTGACCAGAGAAGATATAATGGGCTGAAGGGCCTTTTTCTGTGCTACGCACCTGTATGCTTTATGCTTACCATGTATCAAGGCTCAAGATAGGGTGTGTGGATGGAAATCAGGTGCCATAAATTTGTTTTTAATATCAGTGGTGGAAAAGTTAATAGGATCCACCAGTAGATACAGAATGACTGAGCATTTGGGTAAACATTAGCTGGTGAGAGAAAGTCAGCCTGGACTTCAGAAGTAGAGTTTTTTGAGAGAACGCTGAAAAAACTCAGCAAGTCTGGCAGCATCTGTACCGAGAGAGGACAGAGTTAACATTTTGAGTCAGTTTTGGCTCTTCATCAGAATGAAGACAAGAGGAAATATCTGTTAGGTATTATCTGGAAGGGATTGAAACAGGAGATAGATTATTGGATATGGGGGAAGGGGCAAGGAAATGCTTTTATATTGAAATAAAAATGTATGAAGTACTTAAAGAGAAAGGGGGCTAAGATGGAGAAGAACATTCAGTTCAGCAAATTAGACTGAAACTTTTACTGATTTTTAAGTAATTCTGAGGAATAACTTCTCAATTTGCATGTATTTAGGTGATGCATATTCTTGCTATTCATAATTCACTGTTAGCATTACAAGTAACTTTCCTACTAAAACTAATATTTTCATTCGCAGTGTGAATTGATTGAATCTGTATTTTATTAAGATGTTTATTTTCCTTTCCACGGTGTATGTTTTGTGTTTGAGTTTTAACTGTTTGTATTTCATTGAAATGTGCCTACATGCATTGTTTCGATCTGCGTGCTGATGTACATAGCGCCACACTGTTAATATATTTCAAGTGATTGCTACATGTGAACAGGAAATGGTATGTGTAGGAAATAATTTATACCTTTAGATACATAGAACATTATAGCGCAGAACAGGCCCTTCGGCTCTCGATGTTGCGCTAACCAATTAAGAAAAAGCAATGACCCTCTACCCTAAACCTTTTCATCCATAAACCTATCCACTGACCACTTAAACGCCCCCAAACTTGGTGCATCTACAACTGCAGCAGGCAGGACGTTCCATACCCTTACCACCCTCTGGGTAAAGAACCTACCTCTGACATCCGCCCTATAACTACCACCCCTTAATTTAAAGCTATGTCCCCTCGTGCTAGCTTTCTCCATCCGAGGAAACATTCAGAAACGTATAAAAAGTCTGGCCTGTTAATATCTCCTTTTATTTCATTTAAATATGGTTGGTAGTAAAATTAGGAGGTAAGAATCCTGTTACATTTTTGCTTTCTATTTATACTCTTCACCCCACTTCAATGAGCCATTGATAAATTGTGCAGTTAAGAATTGATGATGGGTACCATTCAGCCAATGTAGCTTATCCTTTCATAGAAACCTTTGATCCTTTGACACGTTACTGCACATAACCTGTAAGCGAAATGCCTAGATTGGCATGATTAATGTGAACACTTCAATTCTTTTTTTGGGCTCTTGTATCTTTTGCTTTTTTTTTAAGTTTGTAGTTCATTATTTTGTTTTTCTTTTTATGTTAGCTGCCATTTCCTCACCTCCCCCCCTCCAGTTCTTGCTCGTCCTCTGTTCCTTTTGGGCCCCAGTCTCCCAGGTTTTCCAGGGATCCACTGTCTTACTGCATGAATGAGCTAAAGACAGTGAAACCCAGAATTCCTTCTTTCAAGGATCTCAAAAGGGGGGTAAGTTAGTTTATATTGAGCATATTTGTAGATGTTTGGATTGCAGCATGAGGCTTTTAAATATACAGATTTCTGCGAGGGCTTCCATGGTTAGTTCAACAAGTAAGTTAAAATGCTATGGCCTCAAATCATTTTTACCATTAACTGCTTTGCCAGTTTTAGATATTACTGATATAAATATATGTCCGTGGAATTATATTTGCGTTACGACTATTTAACCTCAAATTACAGCTGCTTCAGTTTGTATGATTATTTTCCAGTAATAAGCTAGTACAGTGAAATGCAAAAGTAACTGTTCAGATTTCATTGCTAACCATAAAAGCCCCATTTTGTTTCAATTGTAAAGACAGGTTGAGTGTGGTTCTTCTGTGATTTTTGTTTTATAAATCTTTGTATTTTATGAAATAATAAAGTTGCATGATTTGTATAGAGGATATTTACCACCAAAGTGGTTCACTACATTCTTTACGGAGTACAAAACACAGATGGAGAATAAAACAACAAATAATTCATAGGCATTTGCACTATTTCAGTCACTATTAATTTAGAAACAATATATTTTAGCTTTTGTGTCTCAACGAATGCTGGGCATTACAGCAAATTTTGATCATTCTGTTTTCCTGCTCTGCTGCAAAGCAATTAGTATCAAACTTAGCAAAAATCATAGCTCAATATGTAGCCTTTCTGTAGCCTTCGCGTAATGGGTTACAGCAGCTCAAAAAGAATGACAGATTAGTGTTTTTTTTCCTTGTGTGTCTGTATATATTCCATCTCTGTAGCAGGGATGTGTGTGTCTGCTCATTCCAGGTAAAGAATTATTTGTTATCAGAAATCAATAATATTGTTCCTATTGCACTACAGCATAAAAACAGGCCATTTAGACTAATAAGTCCAGGCCAGTTCCAGTTATGTTTTCCTGGTTGGCATTAAAACTGAAAAAATTAATCAGTGAATGATCTCCTCTGTGTTTTGGTGTTTTTTGTGATTGTTACAGTCTGATAGATCCCTTCACTGAAGGTATTTAAAATGATACAAACTGTTTTACTTGCTTTTTGTGACTACATGGTAAGATGCTGTGTATTGAAAGCTTGCGTGTGGTTTTGAAATGTATAGTACTGAATTTTGTGCCATTTGAAGTTGCGGCATCCCTGTTGAAATAATCCAAATGGATAATATTTTCTGCCTCTTGAGAAATAAAATGCAAGTGAATCAGGATTTTGAGAATTTGTATTTCTGTCAAAGTGCATCTTTTTCTTCAGCTTTTCCATGCTAATTTACTAAATGTAGGTTAAAAAAAAAAGGTCCCAAATTAATGGTTTCACTGCCATTCTTAGTTGCCCAGAGAAGATAGTGAGTTGCCTTCAGTCCAGTCCAGATTGTAAAGAATCTACAATGCTTTTGGATAGGGAATTCCAGAATTTTGTCCCAATGCCAGTGAAGAAACATCAAGTCAAGAGAAAAGCTTGGCATTGAATGTGATCCTGCAAACCTGTTGCCCTTCTACCTTTTGGAAGATGGAAGTTGAGAATTTAGAAAATGGAGCTGAAGTTGCTTTTGTAAATCCTGTGGAAAATATGCACAGGAGCCACAGTACAATGCAGCGGTGGGACGTTTCAAACTAGTGCACAGAGTGCTGAAATAACAGAATACGTTGGTCTGGATAGTATACAGACACACAAACAGACAAATTAGAAACAGAAGATCATTTGGATTCCTGAGCCTGTAACAGCATTCACACAAGATCTAATTGTGATCTCAGCCACTATCCTGCCTACTTCTATAACTTTTAGATTCTTGGCTATACTGAGAATCATCTGCCTTAAAAATAATCAGTGACCCCCTCCCCCCACTAGTCTCTGGGGAAGAAGGAAAAATCTTCATCACTGTCTTAAACGGGAGACCAATTACTTTCCTTAGTTTTGGTCTCTTGAGTGTTCTTCCAGTTGCTTGCATCCAGGCAAATGGAGAGCATTCCACCTTCTGATTGGTGCCTTTTAGGAGTTGCAGGGTTTTTTTTGAGTCAAATGGTGAGTCACGTGCCAGAGAAAGCCTGGCCTCTAACCTGGCATACATTTATACAATTGTTTAGTTGAATTGTTGATTAGTGATGAGCCGCAGCATGGATAGGCTTGATGATAATTTCATTGATTGTCAGGGGGAGGTACTGTCTTTCGTAGACAGTAATTGATCAGCAAAACTGTCAAATGGTGTTCTCAGCTTGTGTCCCCCACTTTTCCCAAATTGCTGTCATCACCCCTCTGCTTATGGAAATAAACCCTTGTAAGCTACTATCCCCATCTTCAACATTTTTTCCTGTCTGGTCATGTTGTCATGTCCCAAATTTGTCCCTATCTTTCCTCAATTGCCGTGGCAAAGGATGTATATGTGAAGAAATGTTTTCATGCAGTGAACAAAGAACAAAACAGCACAGGAAACAGGCCCTTCGGCCCAATGAGCCAGTGCTGCCACCTCGATGTTCTCACCTCCGCCCATGATCCTTGTCTATGTTTATAGATCTATGGATTAAAAATCAAATTTGAGACAATTTAGGGAGAATTTGTTTTGCCAATTAGCCTAAAACACATCTTTTGGATGTGGGAGGAAACTGGAGCACCTGGAGAAAACCCATGCAAACACAGGGAGAATGCGCAAACTCCCACAGACACAGGCCCAAATCCATGTATCTGCACAGCACAGCGATAGTCACTGAGCTGTCGTGTTGCCCATCAAATGGTCCAGGTCAAGCATACACTAATGACGTGAAGCACTAGGATACCCTCAAAAAAAAATCCAAGAGCTGCCCTCTCACAACCCGTCGCGTGTATGCCTCTCGTTAGACAACAAGGTGGACCAAAGCACCTGTAGGATAAAAACAAGTACGTCAATATCATCATCTATTTACACACTTCCCAGGGACTCCCAAAGCTCATGATCCCTATTTTAAATCAGTTTTCTATACCCCTCCATTCCCATTCTGTTCATGTGCCCATCTAAAGTATTTCTTAAATAACTCCAGAGTACCTGCCTCCACCACTTTACTTGGCAGCGCATTCCGTACCCCCACCACCCTCTGTGTGAAAAAACTCCTCCTAGCATCAAATTATACCTTACCCCCCTCACCCTAAGCCCGTGACCCCTTGTGCTATTCGAGTCCATCCTAGGAAAAAGCTTAACCCTGTTTACTCTATCTATACCCCTCGTAATCTTGTACACCTCTATTAGATCTCCTCTAAGTCTACGTCTTTCTAAGGAAAACAGTCCCAATTTGCCTAATCTCTCCTTGTAATTCAGACCTTCCATACCAGGCCGCATCCTGGTAAACCTCCTCTACACTCTCTCCAGAGTCTCCATGTCCTTCTGGTAGTAAGGCGACCAGAACTGGATGCAGTATTCCAAATGAGGTCTAACCAACGTTTTATACAACTGCAACATGAAAGGCCAACTCTTGTACTCTATACCCCTGCCTCTAAAGGCTAGCATACCATATGCTTTCTTTATAACCTTCTCCACCTGCTCTGCCACCTTCAGAGACCTGTGCATCTGTACCCCCAGGTCCCTCTAACCCTAAAGCGCTTTCTATACTCTTAATAAGTCTACCCTTTATCACATACCTCCCCCTATATTCTTTCTCCCAAAATGCATCACCTCGCATTTGTCAGGATTGAATTCCATCTGCCACCTGTCTGCCCAAGCTACCAGCCTATCTATGTCCTGCTGCATCGCCTGACAATGCTCCTCACTGTCCGCAAGTCCAGCCATCTTTGTATCGTCTGCAAACTTGCTGATCACTCCACTTACTCCTTCTTCCAAGTCATTTATATATATTACAAATAGGAGAGGTCCCAGTACCGAGCCCTGCGGCACACCACTAGTGACCGACCTCCAGCTAGAAAAACACCCTTCCACTATTACTCTCTGTCTCCTATTACCAAGCCAGTTACTTATCCATCTAGCTACCTGTCCTTGTATCCCATGAGCCTTGACCTTCTCAACTAACCTCCCATGAGGGACTTTGTCAAACGCCTTACTGAAATCCATATAGACGACATCAACGGCTTGACCTGCATCCACCGTTTTCGTCACCTCCTCAAAAAATTCTACCGGATTAGTAAGGCACGACCTCCCCTTAGCAAATCCATGCTGCGTATCCCTAATCAGATTGCAACACTCTAAGTGCCTATACATCCTATCTCTAAGAATTCCCTCCAACAGCTTCCCTACCACTGACGTCAAACTCACCGGCCTATAATTTCCAGGGTTATCCCTACTACCCTTTTTAAACAATGGTACAACATTAGCTATTCTCCAGTCCTCTGGGACCTCACCTGTATCCAAAGAAGAGACAAAGATTTGCGTCAGAGGCCCAGCAATTTCACCTCGCACCTCCCTAAGTAGCCTGCGATAAATCCATATACACGTGCAAGTGTTTTCTATAAATAAAAAATGTAGCCTTGCAATTTAGCTGTCATTCCTTTTCCAAAGCAGGTACCATCGAAGTGGCTGATGTAACATGCCTCTCACCACAGATCCTGTTGTCACTGTTAGCAAATGTTCAACATGTAGTTTTTGAGCAAACAGTCTTGGGGTGACAACTGCTGGAAAGCATTATCTGAAGAGGGGTGTGAACATAAAATGTACAAACTATATACAGAAGGTAGGGCTTACCACAATTGAATTACAGATAGGCAAGCTGCTGGGGCTGATGTTTTATGCCTTTAGTTAGTGGAATATTATTCTGTGGAGGTGGTGCAGTTCCAAGCTGTGGTCAAGAGATAACGGCAATTTTGTGACAAATTATGGTACTCATGAGAAGCTTGTGTTATCGACTAAGGAAGTGCAAAGAACAAAGAAAATTACAGTGCAAGAAGAGGCCCTTTGACCCACCAAGCCTGCACCGACCATGCTGACCGACTAAATTTAAACCCCCTACATCTGGACAAATACATCCTATTCATGTATTTGTCCAGATGGTCCCTTAAAATTCACTATTGTATCTGTCCCTGCAATGAGTTCCAGGCACCCATCACCCTGTGTAAAAAAAAAACTTGCCTCGTATATCTCCTTTAAACCTTACCCCTTGCACCTTAAACATATACCCATTTGTAATTGACTCTTCCACCCTGGGGAAAAAACTTCTTACTATCCACTCTGTTCATGCCTCTTAATCTTGTAGGCTGTTGTTTGGTTGCCCCTCAACCTTTGCTGTTCCAATGAGAACAAACCAAGTTTCTCTAACCTCTCTTTATAGCTAACACCCTCCATACCAGGCAACATCCTGGTAAATCTTTTCTGTATCCTCTTCAAAGCCTCCACAATCTTCTGGTAATCTGGTGACCAGGATTGAACACTATATACAAAGCTGCAACATGACCTGCCAATTTTTAAACCCAATGCCCTGGCCAGTGAAGCAAGTATGCTGTATGCCTTTTTAACTACTTCCTCCCCGAATTGCCACTTTCAATGACCTGTATACTTGTACACCCAGATCTCTCTGCCTATCAATACTCTTAAGGGTTCTGCCAAACTCAAACCTATAGCACTGTGTATAAACTTAGGATGCTTTTGAACTAGAAGTGGCTCCATAACAACACAATAGTACAGAGTACTTTAATGATTAAAGGGACTCTGTTTAATTAAAGGAACCAAACAGAGGACTGGGTTGGAAGGAGATAGGGAAAAAGATTACATTCTTCCCACTCAGCTTCAGGAATGGTTAAGTCTGGAATGCACTGCCTGAGTGTATGATGGAGACAGGTTCAGTTGGAGTACCCTGAATATATTTCAAAGCATTCAAAATATTTAAAACTTGCTTCAAAAGAAGAATTCTAGGGTTATGGGGAGAAGACAGGAGAATGGCAGTAAAGTGAATTGCTGATTCGGAAATTTGAATGCAGACAGAACGAGCTGAATGGTCTCTTGCACTGTAACAATTGTGTGGCAGATACCTATTTGCTGTTGTTAAAGCAGCTGAAGATAGTTGGACTGAGGACACTACCGCAGTGAAGTCCTACGGTTAAGGTAATTTACCTTCAACAATGGCAACCATTTACTTTTTGTACATGGTATAACCCACTAGGCATTTTCTTCCATCAGTTCTAACTGGATATTATTCGTGTATGAAACTTGATACCAGTTGTCAGCTACAGTACCCTGCCACCCAGTATCCACATGCACGCACTTCTAATGGGTTTCATTGCTATGACTGAGGCAGGAACCTTGATTTATTTCTTGTCCTAATCCAAAGTGGAGAAGCCCTGATCAGTACCCTGGCTACAAGCAGGTAATTTACCACAGAATGAAATTTGATGCAGTGTATTTTAATTTTGTGGAGAAACTGGAGTATTAAAGTTACATTGGGATGCAGCAGCTTAAATGCATTTGATGGTGTTGATACAGCAGTATTATGGTTGGTGTAAATGTAGAACATTTGTAATGATTCCATTCTCTTTTCAAATGAACGATGAAGCTTTCAATAAAGCTGGTAAGCGTCATTCTGAACTAGAGGTTTCTCTAACATCTATTCTTTTTGTGGCAGTGTTGATGGCTGAAGTGTTTTTTAAACTGGTTAAGGCTGATCTGTTTTTCTAACAAAATCTAATCTATTTTTAAGAAGCATATACCTGAAAATAATCAGGTTCATTTTTTAAAGATTCTACCTTAATTGCTGAAGTCGATTGAGTTGTGTTATTTTCCATCCATTATAGACTTAATGGTGTAAATTTTCAGCAATCTGGAATGGCTGTTTTATGGTTGGGCAGCATGTTAAAAACTTTATCCCAAAGTATTCCTGACCTCATCCCCATTCTAAGCATGTAAAAAGACCTGATGCATTACGCTGCTGTTGGCGTGCGTGTGTGTGTTTTTTAAACAATCTTTAAAATACCATTTCATTCTTTGCCCTCCTTCTTAACCCAAACCCATCACTTGTTATTGAACCCCTAGTAGCAGTGAATCTGAGTTTTGGTGGTTTCCTTAGTCCCCTTCATTGCCATTCTGTGGTAAACTGATAGAAATTTAAATCATGCGCAGTAGGTGTTGTTATTTTTGTCTCCTCTCTCTTTTTCCTTTCCTCCAATAATCCTGCATGCAAAATGGCATCTAGCACCCTGAGCAAGAACCACAGAAAACATCTATGAAAATGAACTAAATTATTTGTCAAACCAATGTCATCCTGGTTGAGAGTTGAGTCTGTTATCCAGATGCCAATACAGTAGTCTGGGAACTTCTGTACAGTTCCAAAAATACTTGGTTTTACTGTTCCAAAAATACTTGGTTTTACTGTTCCAAGGAAAAATGTGTGAATATATTTTGGATTATTGGATAAAAACATTTTTGTCTGCTGCTTTCATAGAATCACAGAATCCCAACCATGCAGGATGAAGCCATTCGGCCTATCAAACCTGCATTGGCAACAATGCCACCCAGGCCCTTTCTCTGTAATCTAATCCCATGTTTTTACTCCATTAATCCTACTAATCCGCACATCTTGAGACTCTAGGGGGCAATTTAGCATGGCCACTCCATCTAACTTGCACATCTTTCAGAAGTGTGACTTGTCCAGTCAGACTTCTGTCTCCAGTTTATCTCTCGTCTCTTTCACCTCCTTCCCAACTTTTGCTGCATCACCATCCTTAGCAGCTTTTGAAAGATTTATCAATAATCTGTGTGTAGTGACATAAAGCTACTAATTATTGAGATCAGCATACACGGTTTATGCTTTTGTTTTTCTCTAACATTCTGTATACTTCCATGCAGCTTTTTGTTGATGGGTTACAATGCAATGCTGCTATGATAAAATGAATGGATATGTGGGCATGATGCACTTGCATCTTAAGGCAAAGCCAAGTATTTATTTATTTTGAAATGGGGATCTGATGGTGCAAGCATATTTTTAAAAACTGGAGGGAGTCAAGAATCATGTCCATGGAACAATAGTGATTGCATTGAAACATTTTGAAGTGTACAAGTGTCTTAATAAATGTTATCTTGGAATGGATGCCTGATGTGTTTTATATTTTTTAAGTAGGACATGTGGTTTGTTGTAGCAAGTTATTTTGATGGGTCTCTCAAAAATTTGAATTTTCAATACCTCCAGAGCTCTTAGGCAAAGTTGTGGTACTCTGGCAGCAAAGCTCATTACAAGGCTGAGTGGAATTTTTCCAGTTGTTATAAGGGCTTATTGTGCTGCACCAAATCACTTGCCCTAAAAATCATGTCAATCTCTCAACTGTGAAGTTGGCTTTAGCTTTGGATATCATTGCTTCTGTATTCATACAAGGCAGTCCAACACCAAGATAAAGAATCAGTATTAAGCACACAGTAACCATTGGTTCCATCTTTGTTTTAGGGAACTGCATCAGAAGACTTTAGTCATCTGCCACCTGAACAAAGACGCAAGAAACTGCAGCAGAAGATTGACGAACTGAACAAAGAATTGCAGAAAGAAATTGATCAAAGGTCTGGTGCTCACTATATTGTACTTATCTGGGAGGTATTAAAGTAATGAAAATTGTAAATCCCTTGGCAAATTCTGAATAATAAATCTGAATCTATCCACGAACAGCATGTCCTGACAAACCACATGAGAATCAATGCAGCATGAATGAGATTAGCTGATAGTTTAAACATCTCACTTTAAATGGCAGTAATTAAAACCAGAATATGAAGCTTTACAAGTTTACTCTGTAGATAACTGATTTTAATTTGAAGGTAAACCTAACCATGCAGAAACAACTTTACAAGGTTCTAACTAATTGTACTATTATTTGGCAGTACAAATAATAGTATACTGTCTATTTAGAGAGAGATTGCAGTACTCAGTACAGAGAAATCTGGTCGTCCTATTTAATGAATCACAAGTTAGTCTGCAAGTACATAAAATGAATAGGAAGGAAAATGGAAAGTAGATATTTATTGCAAGGGAAATGGAATATAGAACATTACAGCACAGAACAGGCCCTTCGGCCTTCGATGTTGCGCTGACCAATATAAAAAGCAATGCCCCTCCAAACTAAACCATTCTCTTCTCTTCCATATACTTATCAACTAACCTCTTAAACGCCACCAAACTTGGTGCATCTATAACTGTTGCAGGCAGGGCATTCCACTCCTGAACCACCCTTTGGGTAAAGAAAGTAGGGAAGTTTACTGAAGTTGTGCAAGGCTTTGGGGAGACGACATCAGGAATACAGCATACAGTTTTGGTCTTATTTGAGAAAAAACAGTGTTTGAGGCAAGTTGAGTTGAAGTTTGTCTTCTATTATTTATAACCTACCTCAAACGTTTTGGGTGGGAGAGTGAGCTGAGGAGTAGGATGCAGAGATGCTTCACTGTGGTTTGGACAGGCTGCGTGTGTAGGCATCTGCATGGCACGTGCAGTATAATGTAAGTAAATGTGAGGGCATCCATTTTGGTAGCTATTTTAGAAAGACAGGTTATTATTTGAGTGTAAATTGCGAGAGATGGATACTCGGCAAGACCTTGGTGTCCTTGTGCATTGGTCGCTGAAAGTAAGCATGCAGGTACAGCAGGCAGTAAAGAAGGCAAACAATGGGTTTGCCTTCATAGCAAGTGAATTTGAGTATAGTTTTACTACAGTTGTACAGGGGGTACATAAAATAATCAGATAACTCAGGATTTCATTTTATTTTATCCAGAGATGCCTTAAACAAAATGAAAGATGTTTATGAACGAAATCCACAGATGGGTGATTCTGGTAGCTTGCACCCAAAAATATCAGAGACCATGTGCAACATTGAGAAGCTACGTCATGAGATTCAAAAGCATGAGGTAACTTAGACAACAGTATATTTATTGTTTAAAGGATATTGGAGTTTTATGTTGTTCACGCAGTTTCAAGTGCTGTGAATGGTTTGGCTCATCTAATTTTATTACTTTATACTTGAATACTCGTGCCAGTTTAGTTTAAAGATATTGCATGTTATGCACATACAATTTTATGTAATGAAATATTACTAAGCTATACGGATATAAAATCCCAGTTTCTTTTAACATTGACACCTTATTGTACGGTAATCCAGGTCTCTCTGCTTAAAGCATTTAGTTTCAATGTCAAACTTGATCAGAGTCACATAGGCACAAGTGATGAGCAAAATACAGATTATGGGCAGTTAATTTCCTGCACTTTTCAACAAGTTAGGTTAAAGACTCTGCTATAAAGTTATACGGCAGTTGTAAGAAAATGACTAGAAAATCTTTTACTGTAGTTGAATCAATTTGGCAGTTTCTTCCTCACTGATACTTCCCTTATAATCAAGAATGTGTCTAAAGTGCTGGTATTCTACTTCCTGTAAGGTGGCAAGGAAGCTGGCTATATATTGCTGTAACAGCTAGTTTTACTGAGAGGAATTTGAGTGCTCAGCTATAAACAACATGTTTTCTTAAAAAAAAACACACACCCCAGTCCCCTGCCCTCTGTAATAATAAAAGCAGAAACTGCTGGAAAATCTCTGTCTGGCAGTGTCTGTGGAGAGGAACTTGATGTTTCAATTCTGAATTTTCTGATCAGAACTGATAACTCAGTTTCTCTCTTCCCTGATGCTGCGTGACACATTGTGTATTTCCAGCAGTATTTCTGTTTTTATTTCAGATTTACAGCCTACATAATATTTTGCTTCTGTTTTGGGTTCCTGCAGTAATTGATGTGTAATCTATTCGGCAGCTTAGTTTAACCTTTATGCTTCAGATTCTGAGTGTAAATGGTGCTGGTGATCAATTATAAAGCTGCTAATTATTGTTGTGACCAGAAAGTTGCTTTACTATTAGATGGGACACAATAATGCAGAATACTAGTATGTTTAAACCATTTTTCTGATGAAAATTAAAATGCTATTGAATAATGAAACTGACCTGGGAACCTGTAGCATAGACTGAAAGTAGTTGGATTTATCTTGGTGTCTTCCTTCGCAACAAGTTACTTGTTCTGAGTTCAGACTATAGTCATTTGCAGTGGAACTTTGAATATCTTTTTAAGTAGAGGCTCAATCCATTCTTGAAGGTTTTTGGAAGAGTGCAGGCTGAAGTGTTCATTCATTTAACTGAAGCTGTGTTTATTTGTGTTACAAATAACTGATTATTTTAATTGTCCTGTGTGGACAGTGTTAAAGTATACTCTCGTGAACAGACATCATGATTAATTGATTTGACTGTAAAGCTGATAATACATCAATCTCTCCAAGACATGGCTTTTTGAGGTTGAAAACAGAACATGTGGAAGAGGAGATAGGCGATTAAGTGGTGGTGCAGCGTTTGAACGGCCTGCTGAAGTTAACCATCATGGGACACCTGGAAGAGAAAGGTATGCATTCAGTCACTGTTGTTAATGTAGATGAAGCATCATTCACACTTTCATGATGTTGTAATTGGTTTCAGTCAACAAAGTTAATTTGCAGAGTAAGCATTCGCATGCTTTAGAATCATGGAAGTGACATTGAATTTTTAGTGGGACATGCTGAATGGATTTTTTTCCTCTACAATTTTCTGCAAGTTGGTTATTTAACCAGTTAAAAAGATAAGTATTTGACCAAGAATAGTAAAGTTTTAAATTATCTTCAGTTACAAACTTTTGGTAAGTGGTTAAATCAAAACTGCATTATAGAATTGCATTGCATTGAAGGACATTATATTTAAAACCTTGTAGAATAGAGATTAATATAAGTTAATTTCCTGTACTTTTCAACAAGTTAGGTTAAAGACTCTGCTATTTCTAACATGGAGCATCTATTGTGGCATAAATACAGGGCACGCTATATTACAGTGATGGAGGAAGGAAATACAGCCTGTTATCTCACTGCAGTTCATATAATAAGAATCATATCAGCTGTGGTATACATTGCTGGTATAAGCAAATTGCTCCAAAAAGGATTAGAACGGTTGCTATGGGCTGTAAATGTTATAATTATACCCTTTTGGAGAGAAGATTGAAAGGCATCAAAACATGGATGCTAGTTTGCTACCAAACGTTTTGTTTCTAGTGGTTGGATATCATCTGACTCCTTTGATGATGTTGCTTTGGTAACACACTCAACTTGCACGTTGTCCCTTCTTTTAGGTGATATCAACACAAAATAATGTTGAACCTTCTTGAATTATTTGACTGCATGACATCTAAAACCTATAATAATATTGAGATCAAGTACAACTGGTTGAACCACACTGACAAAGTCCCTGATATGATTGGTACATACCTTGGTGTTGAATTATTGCAAAGTGCTAATGTTAATTTCTTGTACGAAGGATAGATACTTGAGCAAAGTACCAACAGATGACAAAGGGTCATCTGGACTTGAAACATCAGCTCTTTTCTCTCCTTATAGATTCTGCCAGCCCTGATGAAATTTTCCAGCATTTTCTCTTTTGGTTTCAGATTCCAGCATCCGCAGTAATTTGCTTTTATTGAGTACCAGCAGATACTGGCACAAGTTACCCCAATGCCAATGGTTGCCCTTTTCAGAGTGATAAATGAGGAAAATAGTGAAATTTATTTAAAAATCAGCATGATGTTAGTGGCAGCTTCCCTGTTATATAAGGTGTATCTCCTCAGCACATCTCTTCACGTAATGCCTAGATAAATAAAATACAGGTTAAAGGACTAATTTGCTACTAGTTTAAAAAAAAGTTCAAAGGCATGTATTTAACGTTTGTGTGCTGCGCGAATAATTTATTTGCTTAATGGCTATACTTAAACCACGTATAAGTCTAGATATCTATAGGCATCATATTTTAGGCAAGTTGCTTCTCATTTAATAATTCTTCACTGACTTCTCTACTATCAGCCCTGAAGGGAGCTATATGGATGATCCAAATCAAGAGCAGAGAGCAAACCAGAGATATCCAGAACCACATCGCATGGCTGAGTTTGATGATGAATTTGAAGATGATGAACCTCTACCTGCTGTTGGCCACTGCAAAGCGCTATACCCATTTGATGGTAAGATCTTTAGTTTGTTCTGATATTTTTCTGAGACGTTTCTTTTTAAAACCAGAAGCTTTCTGTGAAAGATCACATTTAAATTTTCAACACCAATCCAAGATAAAGGTATTTCAAGAGCATTTCTGAATCATTTGAGTAGAATTTCTGAAATAAATTAGTGGAATTCAAACCCAGGTCCCCAAAGCATTACCCTGAGCTCTGGATTGCTAGTCCATTGACAATACCGCTGTGCCACAGCCTCCTCCTCATGAAGGTTTTTAAAATTTGCCAATGCTTCCAAACTTGGATATGTGACAATGCACATGATACCAGTCAACTGCAACAGAGAAGAATTGACAGGTAAGTGGTAGATGGAACTTAATACGGAGAAAGTGAAATGATGTACTTTGTCAGGAGGAATAAGGAGAGGCAATATAAACTAAATTGCATAGTTCTAAGAAGTGTGCAGGGCATATTGAGAGAACAATTGGCAAAACATGTAGGATTTCATAAATAGAGGTTTTGAGAAAACACCTGGCAAGTTATGCTGAACCTTTGTGTCTCTAGGAAGACACCATTTAGCTGGCACAATCACCCCTACTACCCTGGTCTCTGCATTCTTTCCATTTTTTGTTCAATAATAATCGAGTTACTTGAATTTTATCTCACACCTTCCTTTCACCACCACCACCCCACCTACTTTTGCTGCCTCTGCCTATATCAGCCCAAGCCTGGATATTGATAAAGCAATTGATGATGTTTGGGCCCAGAACGCTACCCTTAACACCTGCAATGATGTCCTGGAATTGAAATAATTGACCTCTAACCACCACAGCCATTTTCCTTTGTCCTAGCTATGGTTTCAACTAACAGAATTTTCCTCCAATTCCCACTGACTCCAGTTTTTCTAGGGCTCCTTGATGTCACATATCAAGGGCAGTCACTCGCCTCACTTCTGCAGTTCATTTTTTGTATCATGTTACAAGATTGTATTCAAGATAATTTATGTTGTCAATATTAAAAGAGGCAGTTATTAAAACAAATATATAAAATCAGTATCAGCCATTGTTCAGGTGGTAGTACAATCACCTTGGAGGCAGAAGGTTGTGGTTCCAAATTCCATTCTGTGACTTGGACAGAAAAATGAAGCCTGGTGTAGTAATGAAGGAGTGCTGCATTTTTGGAGTGCTATCTTTCAGATGAGCATTAGATTCTAGCATTACGTTAAAAAAGAGCAGAGTAATTATCCCGAGTTTCCTAGCCAATATTTAGTCTTCAGTCAATGTCACAAATACATTATGTGGTCATTGCTGTTTGCGGGAGCTAGAAATCATACTGCAGAAGGGGGCCATTCGGCCCATCGAATCTACACTGACCACAATCCCACCCATGGGATAACTATGTTTCCCTATATCCCACTAACCCCTCTAACCTACATATCTCAGCATTCTAAGGGGCAATTTTTAGCATGGCCAATCAACCTAACCCTCACATCTTTGGACTATGGGAGAAAACCTGAGCACCCGGAGGAACCCTACCCACACGTGAGGAGAATGTGCAAATTCCACACAGTTTTTTTTAGAGCAACACAGCACGGGAAACAGGCCCTTCGGCCCAACGAGCCCGCGCCGCCGTCATAACTATATAGTAGCAAATCCATTATTCTATTATAGATTTAGGTCACTCCTAATATGGAAGACTCTCACTATAGGGACAATTTGTTTCCCAATCAGCCTAAGAGCGAACTTTTGGGTTGTGGGAGGAAACCGGAGCGCCCGGAGAAAACCCACGCAACCACGGGGAGAACGCGCAAACTCCCGCAGACACCGGCCCAATTCCAAGTGTCTGCACAGCCACATCGATAGTCTCTGAGCTGTCATGGTGCCCTTCAGATGGTCCACATAAAGCACTCATTTACGACATGAGGTACCAGGCAACCCATGAATCAACATCCAAGAGCTGTACTTGCACCACCTGCCGAATGCATGCTCAATGTTGGTCAAGTATGGACCGAATTACCTGTGGGGAAAAAAAGCCGTAGTTAAACAGTCCTACTATATCCCTCTATCTGCATACCGCTCATGTGGCTGTCCAAGAGACCCTTAAACAGCCCCAGCGTGCCTGCTCCCACCACCTTACCCAAGCTGGAATCAAACCCAGGTCCCTGGAGCTGTGAAGCAGCAGTGCTAACCACTGTGTTACCATGCCATCCAGCTTGTTCTGTGAAAATTAGTTACTACATTGAGTCTGCGCAGGCTGTCTACCTCGCTCTATTCCCATGGCCCTGCAGGTTTATTTGTCTCAATTTTGCTATAAATCACTTGTATTCCTACTTCCACCATCCTCATGGGCAATGTGTTGCCAACCATAACCATTCACCATGTCAAAAAATTCTTCCTCACATCTTGCTCAAAATCTGTGTCTTATCCTTTTACTGCCAGCTAATGGGAACAGCCTTTTTTTCTTCTTGTCTGTCATATCTAAACCTGTTGTAATCTTGTAAAACTCTCCTCAATCTCCTTTGCTTCAAGGAGAATAATTTCACCTCTTTGTAACTAAAACTCCTCATTCATGGATCCCATTCTGATAAATCTCCTCTCATCCTTTCTAGAGTATTGTGACCAGAACTAAATAATATTTTTTTTGTGATCTAAGCAGAAATTTAGCTGTTTTTTGTTTGGCTTAGGACTCTGCTCATTACTTTATTACTCATTATAGGTGCTGCTGCATTAATCTATAGTTTATTTTAGCATGAACTTCATCAATTGGCTAACAGTGTTCATGATTTTCCATTGATAGCAAGGAAGCTTCAACAAAATTTGGACAAGTTGAGTGAATGGGCACAAACATGGCAGATGGAATATAATATGAACAAGTGTGAAATTATCTATCTTAATAGAAATAACAGATAGAGTATTTCTTAAATGGTGAAAAGTTGGGAAGTGTTGATGTCCAAAGGGATCTACATGACTTTGTGTTGTTTAAAGCTAACGTGCAAATGCAGTAAGCAATTAGGAAAGCAAATGATACATCGCCCTTCATCACAAGGGCATTTGATCTTTTAAAGATTGTATAGGATCTTGGTAAAACCACTCCTGGAGTATTGTAAATTATTTTGGCCTCATCTAAGGAAGGATAAACTTGCCGTAGAGAGAGTGCAATAGAGGTTCACTGGACTAATCCCTGGGATGGTGGGACTTGTTTTATGAGAATAAATTGAGGAAATTAGACCTATATTCTCTGGCCTTTCAAAGAATGGAAAATGATCTTATTGCAAGCTACAAAGTTCTTCAGGGCATGACAGGGTAGATATTTCTGCTGACTGGTGAGCCTAGAACTAAAAGTTACAGGCTTGGAATAAGGGACCGATCATTTGAGACTGAGATGAAAAGGAATTCCTTCACTTAGAGAGATGAACCTTTCAATTTCTCTATGTTGGGGGCTGTAGAAGTTTGTTTACTGAGTATGTTCAAGGCAGAAATAGATACCTAGATACCAGTGATGCCAAGGATAATGAAGATAGTGTGAAAAATGGCATAGAGGTAGACCATCAATTGTGATGTTTGAATAGACGACCAGACTGAACAGGTAGAATGACATGTTCCTATGTCCCTAACAATACCATATTGAAGTAAGGGGCAAATTTGGATATTTGTGTAGGAAGTATGTGTGTGGGGAGTTGGGAGAGGGTGTAACAAATTGGATGATGACATTTTAGAGTCAGTACAAAGAGCCAGTAGAACAGATTGAATGACCTCCATTTATGTCATGACATTTGAGAGTGAAACACAACAATATGTAACACTGCAGCAAGGAGTTGTCTAATTTTTTTACCATCTTGCAGGACAAAATGAAGGGACATTAGCAATGCGAGAAGGAGAAGTATTGTATGTTATTGAAGAAGATAAAGGAGATGGCTGGACAAGAACACGCAAACAGAATGGACAAGAAGGCTATGTACCAACATCTTATGTAGATATTACTCTAGAGAAAAACAGTAAAGGTGCAGTGACCTATATATAAATATAAGATGCTGAAATCCAGTTATGCTCATGCAAGAAATGTATTAATTTAAACAGCTAAAAGAATAATGGAGAAACATTAAGAATATGAACTCTTATATTTTCTGTATTCCTATTGCATAATCTTTTGTTCACCATGTGAGCTGAATTTATTAATAGAGATTTTATTCTTTAAAGATTATGCTTTGTGCAGGAATGCAGACAATGGATTATTCCATGTCATAGTATTTGGAAACAGTTTAACTTTAGTATTGTTATATGAAAACATTAACCTTTCTTATTATTCCTGATGCCTTAACTTTTATATACATGTATATAGGTGAAGGTTCTTGGTATTTTATATTTTTTAATCCATCATTGAAACCAAGCTTTTCAGACTTTTTATTGGAATATAAATTTTTAACTTTTGAACTAGATTTAAAACTAACAGTCCTTCCTTTTATTTGTGATGTTTGAGCAAAATACTTTAAGTGATTCACAATCAATAACTTTTGTGTATGTGTAATGGGAGGGTGCAGTGAAGTGTTCATTACATTCCTGTTTCATTTTTAAAAAATAGAATTTAATCTGCATTTTGCCCAGGAAATATTCTGTTATTACTTGAGGTTTATTTGTAGTGATAATAGAACATTATCAAGCTGAAAATCGTACTTCAATTAATTTAATTTAACATCTTTCAAAGCCTGGATGCAGATCTGATACTTTAGGGATTGCTTAATTAACGAGTCTGTCTAAAAACTTGTAAAGTTTCTCCTGTTACCTTTATTTTTGTTTGTTTCAGCTGGATTTAGTAATCGTGCTTTCTTTCTTTCTCCCCTCCCGGACTGCAGGTTCCTGAATTGGTGTGTGGGTTCTTGAAACATTGGGCGAGGCATTGAAGGAGGTTGCATGCAGCTGTTTTCTGGGTGGGGAAAGGGCACGGCTAAAAGATTGAGGCTGGTAGATGAGGAGGGAGGAGGAAACTGCATGTTTCATATTGATTAATTTTGCTACTAACACAATTAACATCATTTTAACTACAGTTCACATGGTACCTGGTGAATCAACAGTACAGTATTTCATAGATCTTAATCAATGCCAAAGGTTTATCTGACCTAGGTGAAGTACATTCAAAATGTCTTTACTGTCAGATAGTATTTTAAAGTATATATTAGTGCTGTCTGCCTGTGCCATCCTACATGCTCGCCCTAACATGCTGTTGCATGCTTTTGTAAATCACACTAAATATTCATTTTGGAAATGTCTAGACTGTACTGTGGTTGACCTGTTTTGTTGTTGTGCAATCCCCAAGTTATCTAGCATAATCCCTTCTCAATGTTTCACTTTTGTAGTTCCATTCCATTTTTCATTTGTGCTGCTACCAATACTGCATGGTAATAGTGTTGTGTTGATTTACCAGTGTTGAGGAGCTCTTGACAAGCCAGTAGGTTGCACCCTTTCATTGTTGTCTGTGTATAGTTTATGGATTCTCCTCCCTCCTTGCTTTTGGCCTACATAATTTTTATGTATTGGATTGATCAAAGAAGACTGAGTCAATAGAAACACACCTGAAAAACAGCATGGCTTCAGGAAAATGAGCCTGGCTCACTGTGAAGAGACAATTGGGCATACACCCTGAGAGATGTGCTTCGTGAGCTCTGTGAGGATTCACCAATCACTTAATTAATCACTATCTCATCACAGCTGCTGCCTTAAATCAACTGTTTTAACAGAAGAGTGCCTAAATCTGCTGACTGCCATTGTTTCCAGTAGTCTTTCTCAAGGCTCACATTTGTTGCAGGCTGGTGGCAGCTCATCAACATTGATTGACTTGTGTATTCTCTCGGTACTCCAGCTGCTGATGTAGTCATATCTAGTATAAAAAGTGTACCGTACCAGAGGAATTGTGCAACTAAAATTTGTCAATATTTATATTGCTTTTAATACTAAAGATTTGTATTAGTTAACAAGATTTATTTGAAATGAATGTTTTTCAATTAGAATTTTGTAATTTTTTTCATCCTGGTTGACTCTTATGAATAATCAATTCTTATGAAGCTCTGGTTTAATGGGGATAGCTGTGCAAGTCGTCTAATCTGGTGTGGCCACACAAGTTAATGTGTGGATATGTTGACTCTTGTGGATATTGTATCTAACTTAAACCGTGTGCACTTTTATCTAGTTGAGTAGTAATGCAAGTGCAGATGTCTTTTTCTCCCAGAATACTTAAAGCTGCATGTAATGCAAACTTTGTTCTCATGTTGACGTCTGTGTTCAACCTGTGATCCTACATAGTTCTTTCAATGCTGTAACAAATATTGATCAATTCCAAACCCACCAACCTGTGAAATTATCCACTAGAAGTATTCCTCAAATGCAAAGATTTTGATCTTAGGCCACTTGAAATGAGTTTTATAAAGTGGCAGTAGGTTAAAAAAAAGGCAAGTCTTCTCAGCAGTACATTTTGCAATGAACTAAGATATTTTATGACCTGAAGTCCAATTTTATTCTGTGCTGCAGAAGAGTTTAAATGCGTTAGTTTGACTATTTGAATTTTAGGTAAATCTGAGCAAGAATGTGGTGGACTATGCAGATATGATTTGATGTTTTCACCCAAATCTGTTTGATATTACTTGTATCTGGTCCTGTTGCCTGTACAGAAATTAGAAATATGAAATACTTCTGTTTGTATCCATTGTATTAATTGCTGGATATATTTAAATTTATTTTCTGGTGTAACATTTTAGTGTGTGTCTTTTGGACCAAATAGCACACACCAACCATATAAAGCATTATATTTAACCATTTGCCATGGTTAACATGAGTCACCCACTGAAGCTGATTAACGCATGAAACTGTTTCATTGCAATAAAAATGAGACATTGTGTAACAGAAAATTCTTATTTCTGTTCCACATTGAATTCCTGGCAAGTGAATATCATTTCTGGTAGACCAATTGCAGAGTTAACACAAATCCACTGATGACCTTTAAGTGTTCAGAAGAATTTGGATTAAATGATTTAAAAAAAACACTCTTTAAAAAAAATCTTAAACATACATGCTTCCTTGTATTCAAGTATGTGTATTTTTAAAGTGTTAGTTCACTATAAATTTGCAACATGGTGGCACATAATCTTGTTTATTGTACATTTCTAAAGTAAACCACTATGAAAATATTGACAATGGTACGTAGAGTAATCTTCCAAGTAGGCACTAAGTATGATCTGAGTTGTCTTACTTTTTACAGCAATTTAACTGTGAAAGTGCTAGAATGTAATAGAGAAGCTACTTTTTCCATAGCTGTAAATCTGCAGATAGGTGAGTGGAGCAGACTGTTATCCAGTTTGTAATGTTGTAATGCTTTTGCTTTGTATGTAATTTTAGGTACGCTGCTTTTTTGTGAGAAAAATCTACAAATATGAGTAAAGAAGGAGGAAACGTTTGAAGGAGGGTTTTTTCCTTGCACATAAAATTTTTCAAGTTGTATACAATATGTGAGGATCTGGCTAAAATTGTAACTGACAAGTTGTCAGGCAAAGTAGAATGTAGTATGAAAAGCAGCCAAGGTTTTGAATTAATGATCTTTATGCACATGTTGACTTTTGATTCTTGTTTTTAAAAACACTGTTGAAATACTGTTTAAAATACCTTGTTGAGAACTGTTTAAATAAATTAATGTATTCTGCAAGTTTTGTCATATTTAAGCATCTATTAACAAATGTTTTGCTTTTCTTTCTGAAATTAAACCAGTTTTGATAATACTGCTAGAAACTGTTGACACAAGTTGCTGTTTTGTATGAGGTTTGCTTATGTTCCTCATCTTTCGTTCAGCCCAACCAAACTTTCAAAGATGCTGGTAAAATTAACTCATTTAAAGTGTTCCACTTTATTTCCAAACTAAATGTGGAATGGCCAAAACTGTTCTTTCCTCCAATACCCTATCCAAAAGGCTATTCCAAGTCTTATTGCTTTGTATGAAGAACTTCATAATGTTACTTTTCAACTGACCTTTGCCCTATCCAAATCCATGTTCCTTTGTCCAGCTGTTCTAGTTTAACTTGAAATCATCTTGCGTCCTTAAAAGGAACCTTTTCACTAATGATGAACAATCTAAGGCAACTTATCATGTTGCATACTAGTATCAGTATATAAATAGATGAAACATACCTGCCTTTGATATCAGAAACATAGACATGAGCTCCTTAATAATTCGTGCGTAACTGCACAATATTGTGTGGTAGAAAGCTATGAAATTTAATTCCTGTTCCATCTGAATTAAGGTGATAGTGGGGAGACTACAAAAAAGCCCTGATTGATGTTGAGTGATCCCTTAGAAACAATAAATATTTGGACATTGATCAAGGACAGAGTTGACTGCTACATCCTCAAAGTTAGATGCCAGGTTAAAGCATACATAATTATGTTGAAAAATTCAGTAGCTGCTTATGACTGCATCTTCAAGGCAGGAGGGAAGAACACTTGATATCAAACGTGGCTTTCCCCTTGAACCAGTAAGTTTTAGGTTCAAGTTTTACTTCTAGGCTGACGCTACTGTGCTGTACTTGGGGAGGTGTGGAGTTTGTGGAAATGCATCTTTTTGGATGAGACTGTCCGCTCAGGTGGATGTAAAAGATCCCATGATACCTATTGAAAAATAGCAGGGGAACTTTCCCATAATCCTGATCAGAAACCCACAGTATATTATGAAATCAGACTAGACCCCAGAAATTTAGTATTTTGGCATTAGTGGGGATATGATGTTTCATTCCAGGTGTGATTCTACTGACAAACTGGGGAGCTTTGATCAATTTTTATTTTAACACAATTGTAACAAGTGAATTAGCTTAACTTTTAACAATTGAACAATATTCAAACATGAAAAAATACAATTCTTAACTGCTAACCTATCACTATTAGTTCCAATTAAGCAATATTTCTTTTTAATAAAAATTAGTTAGCAAAAGACAGGCATACTTTCTTTGACTTGGGCTATCAGACTTGGAGTTTTCAGAAAGCCTTTGGAGAGAAAGGGACACTGTTTTCTTCTGACAGGGCCAAGCAGCCATTGCTGATATTTTTTAAAATGAAAATGAAACTATTTCTTTCCTGCAAGCTTAGCTCTTCCCAGCAACCACATGATTGATTGATAAGACATAATCTAATCAAAACTCACATGACTCTAATACGTAGTCTAAAATTTCAGGAGAACTTAAATAAACAAAGGGTTCACTAACTCAACCAATTTTAGCTAGGAATTTGTAATTACTCTGGATTGTGAGCATCTGCTGCATGTTTACCAGAAAAATCGCTTTTTGTAATAAAACACTACCTCTTAAAGCAGCCCCACCTTACACAAAAAATATTGAAATAGCACAATATCATTACAGTATTCTTTGGACAACACCTAAAATCAATTCTAGTTATTTATATATCATTTTGTTTGTGGAAACTTGCTGTGTACAAATTATTGCCACATTATCTATTTTAAAATTGCAATTACGTTCCAAAAGTACATTTCAGCTGTTGGGATGTCCTATTGCTAAAAAGGTTCATTCAAACCTCTTCATCTTTCCTCATCTAAATCTATAATCATAGCTCTCCTTTCCCTTCTCCCTCATATATTCTATTCTCTTCAACCACTTCAAGTTACAGTAGGTTCCATATTATGACCAATCTTTGGGTAAAGAAGTTTCTTCTGAGTTTCTTATTGAATTTCTTGGTGATTAGTAATGCTAACAGTAATATACAGCCAAGTGCTCTCTCCAAATATTAACATATTTTAAATTGGAGCATTGACTTCAGTGATCCTGCTTATCTCGGCAGAAAGGTCCTACTGATTCTTTCCTCTTGCCCCATTCATTGTTTGGGTTGTCTGAAAAGGATGAGAAGATATAAAACCAGAAAATGAGATACCTTGGGAACATGCTAAATGTCAGAGCTATGGAAAGAAATATGCATTTGATTAACTTAAACACACAAAACGACAGGAGATGCGCAGAGATAGACTTCACAAAGATCAAGGAGAAAAATGGTATTCGAGGTTGTAGACAAATATAGGAAGGTAAATAAAACCAGAAAGAGACACTGAACTATGCTAAAACTTATGAGAAAGATGAGAGATTTTGCTGGCTACTTTTTTAGGATTGTATGTTGCTTTGAAACAATATCAATTTATCTAATTTTAGCCAAGCTTTTAAACCATTCAGTTTAAATTTCTGCTAGTGAGACAATTTACAGCTAAGACAACTGTTTATGAGGCACTGGTGTTAAGAATTTTATTACTTTACAGGTCCCAAAATCTGGGTTCAAGGAATTGTATTTATTTGAAGTTAACTGTGTATTTGAGGGTTTTTCTGTCAGCTTTGAACGAATGAGCTTAGCAGCTTGAACATAGTACGGCACCTTTAAACAAAACATGTATTAGTAGTTCAACTAGGTCAAAACACCTGTATTAGTAAAACCTTTTTTCCTGACATCACAGTAGAAAATGTAAATACTTGTTCTTAATGACTTTCATATCTGTGGGACCTAGATTAAAATATGTTGATGTGAATGATTATAATAGGTTGTTGTTGATAAGAGGATGTAACATTGTACAATTGATCTGCATCTACAAGGATGTGTCATTTGTTCACAGTGGAATGGATCTCCAGTGGCCCAGGAAATAAGCCACATTTGTCTTCAGTCTATATGACTTAGTTATGGAGGTGGAGTGACTAGATGACTTCCACCTCAAGCCAATGAACAAGGGTAGTTTGGACTATTTCTAAATAAAGGATAAAAGTTGGAAACTTAAGTCTTCATTGACTCAGTTTTATCACTGCCCCTGTGGTATGATTCTTCTGAGACACAGTTCAACATGTTGTTTCAGAGACACAAGAAGAAAGGTATCGCCTCTGCTGGCAGCATTCAAGAAATTTTGGGGCCTTGAAGGATAAGAACTATCCATGTTAACTTCACTTTCTTGTTAAGTTAATGTAAAATCGTGCTTAATAAATTCTACTGGATTCATAAATACTGGCTAGTCCATATCTTGTTCAGGTTCAACTAAGTTAGAAATTAAGAATTTGGTACTTGGATATTTTAAGTAAAAGGGCTTTATGCCTCAAAGCCCCCTACACTTAAAAGATTTTTTTGCATAAACAAAGCTTTATCATATTATGCAATATGAATTTGATTTATTGTCACATGTATTACTATACAGTGAGAAGTATTGTTGCTTGCGCTATACAGACAAAGCATACTCTTCATAGAGAAGAAAATGGGAGCGTGCAGAATGTAGTGTCAATCATAGCTAGGATGTAAAGAAAGATCAACTTTTAGTGCGAGTTAGGTCCATTCAAAAGTCTGATGGCAGCAGGGAAGAAGCTGTTGTTGAGTCAGTTGGTACGTGACCTCAGACTTTTGTATCTTTTTCTCCGATGGAAAAAAATATAATACTTGAGCCGAATAAATTTTGACATGGTGATCTTGTAAAGTGTGTACCTGATGTTTCCTTTTCATTCTTGAAGGAGTGTTAATCGTATTGACCAACTGATACCACACATTTTAGTTATCTGAAGTTAAATTGCCCTCACTGCCTTCTGATTTAAAGTGAGAACTGTCAGATGGTTCATTAAATTTATTGTAAAATGAAATGTCCTGCTCTGGAAGCACCTTTCATATTTAACTCTTCTCATTAGGTTACTTAAAATATAAGTAACCTAAAGACACTCTTAAGTAACCTAATAACATTATTAAGTAACCTACTGAGATTACGATGGCTAGTCAGAATGCAAACAACTCCAGCTGCAAGTAACTAGTGTTCTCATTTAGATTGCAGTGTAAATACTGTTTAAACTGCCAATGAGAATAGCATGGTGCATGTATGATTCATCACATGGAAAGCTGTTTGTCACAGATGCACAATACTAAAAGAGTCGGTACATTAATTTTAACTGAACTGTTTCTTGTCTAAATAAAGGACGAGATCATCTAGGTCACAAATTCAAAAACCAAGCACCTAATTCTGTCCGTTAATCTATTTTGGACATAGAGCCATCAGTAATTGGCTTGGTTACTCGTGCGTTTAGAAGGGGCGGAATGTGTTTGAAATGGCATGTCGATTAGTTGGCTTTCCTGAAACTTTATTGAGGTTATTTAGTGACAGTCGCGGAGTACAGTCCAGAAAAGGTTTCAAGCAGCAGTTGCCTTTGAGTGCATGACAGTAGATGTGCCTCAATTGATCTTGCCATCCTGAAATTATAAAGAATGATTTGTATTTGGACATCTCCCTTAATTAAAAGTACTAAGGTGCTTGTATGATCCCTAAGATAAATTTCCTGAATGACCAATAAAAATAACCAAAGGATCAACTTTCATATTTTAAGGATTTTTATTGTAACAATCAACATAGCTAAATGGTCAACTAATACACTAAAGAATATCCTCTCATTAACTAACATGCAATTGAGATACATCTTACAATACACTTGTTGCACATCGCACTTCTCCCTGCTGTAGAACATAGAACATTACAGCTCAGTACAGGCCCTTTGGTCCTCGATGTTGCATCCACCAGTAGAACTAATCTAATGACCCTCTAATCTAAACTATTCCATATGCCTATCCACTGACCATTTGAATGAACTTAAAGTTGGCGAGTTCACAACTGCTGCAGGCAGGGCATTCCACACCCTTACTACCCTCTGAGTAAAGAACCTAGCTCTGATATCTGTCCTATAATTATCACCCCTCAATTTAAAGCTATGTCCCCTTGTGTTAGCCATCACCATCTGAGGAAAAAGGCTCTCACTGTCCACCCTATCTAACCCTCTGATCATCTTGTATGCCTCAATTAGGTCACCTCTTAATCTCTCTAATAAAAATAACCTCAAGTCCCTCAGCCTTTCCGCATAATACCTTCCCACCATACTAGGCAACATCCTGGTAAACCTCCTCTGCACCCTTTCCAATGCCTCCACATGTTTCTTGTAAAGCGGTGACCAGAACTGTATGCAATACTGGAGTGTGCCACACCAGAGTTTTGTATAGTTGCAACACGACTCGCGGCTCACGACTTGAAATTCAATCCCCCTACCAATAAAAGCTAATGCACCGTACGCCTTCTTAACAACCTTATCAACCTGGGTGCCAACTTTCAGAGGTCGATGCACATGTACACCGAGATCTCTGCTCGTTGACACTACCAAGAGTTCTTCCATTAGCCCTATATTCTGTACTCCTGTTACTTTTACCAGTGAATCACCTCACACTTTTCAGCATTAAACTCCATTTGCCACATCTCAGCCCAGCTGTGCAGCTTATCTATGTTCCTCTCAAACTGTAACATCCATCCTCACTGTCTACAACTCCTTTGACATTGGTGTCATCAGCAAATTTACTAACCCATCTTTCTATACCCAAACACCCGTACTAGGTCAAAACTTCCAGTGCCCTTCAAAAGTTGTTCCACTCAGCTTGTGTCTTCCAGATCTGACTTCCATCTCAATGACTTCTTCTATGTCCTGTGTGTTCTATCCACTTCCTTTGAAAGTAAAAGCAATCTTTCCCAAGCATCCTGTTTGTTTGTTAATATGAAATACTCCTCCTGCTTCTCCACCCCAGGACTTATTTTGTCTGTGTTTCAAAACCCAGCTGTAAAAACTGACTTGATACCATTGTATTGCAATCACAATGCCTTCTCCAAGCAGAGATGTTTAGTCAGATCTCATCACTCTCTACGACATTCTGTTTCACCTTGAGAGATGTTTCAAAACATAACCATCTTGTAAATTTTGGTGTTCATAGCATGTTTCACTGAAGTGTAATTAGCCAAAACTTGATATTGATCCAAAGAAGTAAATATTAAAAATGACTGAAAGCTCAATTAAAGTGGGGGTCATTTAAAGACCACCTTGAAGGAGAAGAGAAGAGCAAGAGAGAAATTTAAAATTCCAGAGGCTGGGGCTTAGATGAGCTATTAATGCATGAGAAATGCACAACAGGCAAAAACACAAAATGGGAGTACATCATAGGGCTTTTGAGTCTGCTCTGTCATTCAATACAATTATGATCGATCTTCAACTTCAACTCCACTTACCTGCCTACTCCCCATATCCCTGGCTTTTCTAAGACACCAAAAACCTGTCTCTCTTGACTGTGAATATATTCAATGATAGAACATCCACAAACCTCTGGAGTTAAGAATTCTAAAGGTTCTGACAACTTTCCCTTGTTTTTTCTATCTCTAAATGATTTGTTCCTTGTCTAAGGCTGCTCCATGTTTTAGATTTCCTGACCAATGGAAACAATCTCTTGAGGCTTACCCTGCCAAGGCTCTTCAGAGTTTCAATAAGTTCATATCTCCTAAAATCCAGAGACTATGGACAGAATTTTCCTGTCCTGCAAGCCACAAGAATTGAAGGTAACAAACACAGACCATGCAAAAGTCCGTTGACCTTGGGTGGGATTTTCTGATCTTCAGGCAAGCACAGCTGGAAAATCCCACCCTACTGGTCCAATCCTCTCAACTTCTCATCATAGGACAACTCATTAACCCGAGACCAATTTAGTGAACTCTCCCTGCACTGCCTTTAGTGCAAGTTTATCCTTACTTAAATATGGAGACCAAAGCTGCACATATTATTCCAGATGTAGACTCAACCAAAGCCTATACCATTGCAGCAATATTTTTGTTTTTGTATTCCAATTTCTTTCAGTAAAGAGCAATATACTATTTCCCTTCCTGATTGCTTGTTTTACTTGCATGTTAATATTCTTTGTATAGAACATTGGTTAGACCTCATTTGGAATACTGCGTCCAGTTTTGGTCACCTTACTACTGGAAGGATGTGGAGACCCTGGAGACAATGCAGAGGAGGTTTACCAGATCCTGCCAGGTATTGAAGGACTGGGTTACGAGGAAAGGTTAGGCAAATTGGGACTGTTTTCTTTAGAAAGATGGAGACTGAGAGGAGATCTAATAGAGATGTACATGATTATGAAGGGTATAGATAGAGAAAACAGTGGTAAGTTTTTTCCTAGGTTGGAATCAAATATCATGAGGGGCCATGGGCTTAGGGTGAAGGGGGCAAGGTATAATTTGGACATTAGTGGGAGGATTTTCACACAGAAGGTTGTGGGGGTATGGAACGCACTGCCAAGTAAGATGGTGGAGGCAGGCACACTGAAGTTATTTAAGAGATATTTAGTTAGGCATATGAGCGGAATAGAACATAGAACATTACAGCGCAGTACAGGTTCTTCGGCCCTTGATGTTGCGCCGACCAATTTTATGACCCTCTATCCTAAACTATTCCAATGCTATCCACTGCCCATTTGAACGCCCTTAAACTTGATGAGTCCATGACTGCTGCAGGCAGGGAATTCCATGCCCTTCCTACCCTCTGAGTAAAGAACCCACCTCTAGCATCTATCCTATAACTACCACCCCTTAATTTAAAGCTATGTCCCCTTGTGTTATCCATCTCCATCTGAGGAAAAAGGCTCTCACTGTCCACCCTATCTAACCCTCTGATCATCTTATATGTCTCAATTAAGTCACCTCTTAGCCGCCTTCTCTCTAATGAAAATAACTTCAAGTCCCTTAGCCTTTCCTCATAAGACCTACCCATCATACCAGGCAACATCCTTGTAAACCTCCTCTGCACCCTTTCCAATGCCTCCACATCTTTCTTATAATGTGGCGACCAAAACTGTACACAATACTCCAGGTGCGGCTGCACCAGAGTTTTGTACAGTTGCAACAAGACATCTCGGCTCCGAAATTCAATCCCTCTACCGATAAATGCTAACACACTATACGCCTTTTTAACAACCTTATCAACTTGAGTACCAATTTTCAAAGATCTATGCACCTGTACACCGAGATCTCTCTGCTCATCTACACTACTAAGAGTCCTACCATTAGCCCTATATTCTGCACACAAATTACTCTTATCAAAGTGAATCACGTCACACTTTTCCACATTAAACTCCATTTGCCACTTCTCGGCCCAGCTCTGCAACTTATCTATGTCTCTCTGCAAACTGTAACATCCATCCTCACTGTCTACAACTCCTCCGACTTTGGTATCGTCAGCAAATTTACTAACCCATCCCTCTATACCCTCATCCAGGTCATTTATAAAAACAACAAACAACAGTGGCCCCAAAACAGATCCCTGAGGTACACCACTAGTAACTAAACTCCAGGTTGAACATATCCCATCAACCACCATCCTCTGTCTTCTATCAGCTAGCCAATTCCTAATCCAAATTGCTAAATCTTCCTCAATCCCAGGCATCTGCATTTCCTTCAGTAGTCTTCCATGGGGTATCTTATCAAATGCCTTGCTAAAATCCATGTACACCACATCATCTGCCTTACCCTTATCCACATCTTTAGTCACCTTTTCAAACCACTCAGTATGGTTTGTGAGGCACGAGCTTCCCTTCACAAATCCATGTTGACTATCCCTAATCAATTCATTTCTTTCTAAATGACTATAAATCCTATCCCATATAATTCTTTCCAAAACTTTCCTCACTACAGATGTAAGGCTCACTGGTCTATAATTTGCAGGATGGTCTCTACTCCTCTTCTTAAACAAGGGGACAACATTTGCCATCCTCCAGTCTTCCGGCACTACGCCTGTAGCCAATGATGACATGAAGATCAAAGCCAAAGGCCCTGCAATCTCCTCCCAGAGTAACCTGGGATAAATCCCATCTGGCCCAGGGGATTTAGCTATTTTCATACTCTCAAGAATAGCTAACACCTCCTCCTTATGTACCTCTATCCTGTCTAGTCTACAACCCTCTATCCCAGTATTCTCCCCAACTCTGTTGACATTTTCCCACATGAAGACCGATGAAAAATATTCATTCAGTGCCTCACCAATCTCTACAGGTTCCACGCACAACTTCCCACTACTGTCTTTGACTGGTCCTAATCTTGACCTAACCAATCTTTTATTCTTAACATATCTATAAAAAGCTTTAGGGTTCTCCTTTATCCTATCCGCCAAAGTCTTCTCATGTCTGCTTCTAGCTCTTCTTATCTCCCTCCTTAGCTCTCTGCTGGCTAATTTATAACTGTCCAGTGCCCTAACCGAGCCTTCATGTTTCATCTTTAAATAAGCCTCCTTTTTCCTCTTTACTAGTGAACTAACTATCTTAGTACACCACAGTTCCCTGGCTCTACCACTTCCTTCCTGCCTGACAGGTACATATTTATCAAGGACTCGCAGTAGCTGTTCCTTGAATAAGTTCCACATTTCAGGTGTTCTCAGCCCCTGCAGTTTCCTACTCCAGCCTATATATAGGGATATATATATCCCTAGGAATAGGGATGGAGGGATATAGAAGACTGACCTAAATAGGGATCATGAGCCTTGGGATGTTTCTGGGAATTGCATAAGTTGTGCATGTTATTAATATATTTCTCTTTTATCCTGCAGGTACTTCGATCTGCCTTGTGCCCAACAAGGTGCGTACACGCGATGGGTCGTGAGAGGGCTGCTCTTGAACTTTTCGAGAGTAGCCTGGTGCTTCACGTCGTTAATGTATGCTTAAACTGGACCAGTTGATGGGCAGCACACAGCTCAGTGACTATTGGTGTGCTATGCAGATACAGGGATCTGGGCCGGTATCTGTGGGAGTCTGTGCATTCTCCCTGTGCTTGCGTGGTTTTCTCCGGGTGCTCTGGTTTCCTCCCACACCCCAAAGATGTGTTCTTAGGCTGATTGGCGAAACAAATTGTCCCTAAATTGTCTCCCCAATTTGGTTCCAATGCAGATTTACATAAACACAGACAAGGGTCATGGGTGGAAGCGGGAACATTAAAATGGCTGCGCGGGCTCGTTGGGCCGAAAGACCTGTTTCCCGTGCTATGTTGTTCTTTGTTCTATTCTGTATTCCTTGCATTAACATTGGACATGTGGACATTGACAAGTTTCATACCTTTTCAAAAAAAAATCATCTTACTATTCTTACGACCAAATGGAATAACCTTGTACTTCCCCACATTATATTCCATTTTTCCTCTTGTTGCCTGCTTACTTAACATGTCTATTTCTCTTTGCAGGTTCTCTATCTTCCCTACACTTAACTTTCCACCTAGCTTTGTACCATTAGCAAACTTTGATGATGTGACAGAGCGCAATGTATCTAAGTCAATATATGGATTCTCAATAGCTGAGGTGCCAGCACTCATCCTTTTAGCATTCCAGCTCTTTTGGAGAATTGGTGCAGACTTGATGGGCTCAATGGCCTTCTGCACTGTAGGGTTTCCATGGTTACATCCTCTGAATCTAATAAATTTGTCAAATTTCCTTTTTGCAAAACCATGTTGACTTGTTCTAATCATACTGTGCTTTTCTAAGCATTAAGCATGGATAGTTAGAAGCTTTTCCCTAGGGTGAAAAAGTCAATTACTAGGGGACAAAAGTTTAACATGAGAGGCAAGGTTTAAAGGAGATGGACAAGGCAAGTTTTTTACACAGAGAATGGTGCCTGGAACTTTCTGGCATAGGGAGACAGTAGGAGCAGAGATGACAATGATTTCTCAGGGACATCTTGACAAATATATGAATAGGATGGAAATCGAAGGATATGGTCCCCAGAAAGGTAAGAGGGTTTTACTTCAGTCAGGCAGCATGGTCAGTGCAGGTTTGGAGGGCTGAAGGGCCTGTTCCTGTTCTGTAATTTGTTCTTTATGAGACTTCCTTCGAAATAGATTCTTAACATTTTTCTTTTGACAGATATTTGGCTAACCAGTCTGTCGATGTCCGTTTTCTCTTTCCCTCCTCCTTTGAAAACTGATGTTGCCATTTACCAACTTTGATCCTGATGGGATTGTTCCCAAATGCAAGGAATTTTGGAAAGTAGTGGCCAAACACATCCGTTAGCTCTCTTTATGATCCCTCGGCTTTCGTTTTTGTTTTTCAGTGGAACATATTTTTGTTGAATGTTTTGAATTTGTTGTTTAAGTGACTTGATTTTGTTTTGGATTATTATTATTTAAAGCTTTCCTATTCTGGAAGTGAAATTGACTGGTCTGTGCTGAGTGTACAAGAATAGAATATAGAAATTATGACGGCGGCACGGGCTCGTTGGGCCAAAGGGCCTGTTTCCCGTGCTGTGTTGCTCTTTGAACTTTAGAAACATAGAAAATAGGTGCAGGAAGAGGTTATTTGGCCATCTGAACCTGCTTTGCCATTCATAATGATCATAGCTGATCATCCAACTCAATAACCTGATCCCATCTTCTCCCAACTCCTGTATTATTTGATCCCCTTTGCCGCAAGCGTAATATCTAACTGCTTCTTAAAAGCATTCAATGTATTTCTGCCTTAACTACTTTCTGTGGTAGTGAATTCCAAAAGTTGGCCACTTTCTAGGTGAAGAAATTTCTCCTCATCTCAGTCCCAAATGGTGTACTGTATATCTATAGAATCTGACCCCTGGTTCTGAACTTGCCCATCATTGGGAGCAGCCTGCTTGCTCCTCTGTCTAATCCTGTTAGAATTTCATAGGTCACCACGAGATCCCCCTTTTTCTTTTGAACTCCAGCAAATACAATCCCAACTGATTCCATCTCTGATGTGGAGTTGCTGGTGTTGGACTGCGGTAGGCACAATAAGTCGTCTCACAACACCGAGTTAAATCCAGCAGGTTTACTCGGTAGCATGAGTTTTCAGAGCATTGCCCTTTCATCAGGTGATGCACCTGATGAAGGGGCAATGCTCCAAAAATTCGTGCTAGCAAATAAACCCAGTTGGACTTCAATCCGGTGTTGCAATCTACTTACTGTACTGACTCGATCTTTGTTCAAGCGATAGCCCTGCCATCCCAGTAATCAGTCTGGAAAACCTTCTTTGCACTCCTTCCAGAGCAAGAATATCCTTCCACAGATCAGTAGACCAAAGCTGCTCTCAATATTCCAGGTGTGGCCTCATTTTTTCACAGTTCTCCAGGCCTGTGTATAAGGTTGGGAGATTCTGTCTAATGTTTCGATAATTTCCACCTTTCTCTCAGTAACCTTGGATGAATCTGGTGACTTGCCACAATTCACTTTTGTAACAATGCTTTTTAATCAGTTTCCATCCCCATCCAGTGATTCAACTACCTCATCTCGCTATCACAGCGGCAACATCTTATTCCTTGGTCCCACTGCTGTGCCATCTGCCTCTATGCAATATAGTCTTGCAGAATGGGCAAACCCTTGACAGATGAAATTTAATGACAAGAAGTGTCAAGTGATACATTTTGATAGGAGAATGAATGTCAAGATAAGCTAAAGGGTGCAATGCTGAACTGGGCACAGGAACACAGTGATTTGGAGGTATCTTTTGACAGCACTTCAAAATCTGCAATCTCAACTACCTTGGACAATAGTGGTAGCAGATGCATGGGACCGCTACGACCCGCACATCACACTCTCCTTGGAGAAGAGAATACTGAAAGGATATTTTGCAGTGATGCTCAGAATCATGAGGGATCTACATAGAGCAGATAGAGAGAGTTTCCATAATTTGGTACCTAGAAATGAAATGTGAAGTAATTTGACTCCTGTGCAGTATGATCACAATTTGACAAAATTTATTTCTATTGTATGTCGTGTGTGTATAATTTGTAACAACTGGAATAGTCTAGAAGTCCTTGTTTATATGACATGGCATGATTTGAATACTGTGAAAGTAGCATCATCTGCTAAGTGGTCTGCGCATAGTGGAATGGAAATATACAGACCAGGAAAGGCCTAATTACATTCCTCAATCATTGCTGACCTAGTTAATTTTAGCCACTGACTGGTTGAGCTATTATAATGAATACTTTTGAGGTAAGGAGAGGCAAGATCCAAGAGAGTTCCAGTTCTGAATCACCATCCACCCATTTCTGCTGGAAAACACACATACGAGACTGGAATCGTTTAAGTTGCTGTTATTTCAAAGACATCGTCATACAAATAATTAAGATAGAAAATGATCAATCTGTAGCCCACCTAGGAGTGATGATGACAGTCTACTCCAATTTTAATTCATCCCCCACTAAATGAAGATCCACCAACTGCCCTGGTATTTAACAGCTCTGCAGCATCCAGTTTACTTACAGACTTCAACTGTACAAAACTAGATTTGGCCACATGATGGAGACAATGAACAGGACAAGTTTGCCTGTTCCTCACAAATTTTGTATGTTTATCTAATAGTTAAAATTTTATGTAATTTGTACTTGGAATTTTTGACAAAAATGCATTGAGATATTAGGTAAAAGATAAATAGAGTTTCTGAGGATTTAGCAGAAGGTATTATATTGCTTGACTTTTTCAGATATTCTTTTTCCTCCTTTTTTGGAAAGGGAAGAATTTCATTTAGTGCCCTGTTTAGCCTTAGGACATCATAATGCACTTTGTGGTTAATTGAATCACTGTCATCGTTTTAATTTAGGGTCTAGGAACAATCCTCTCTACTAATTCCTTCATGAATATCTGTTTTGCTAAATCTACAGCAGGATTAGCCAGAGATAGATTTACAATGAAATGCATTGTGCCACAGCATAGGGCCCCACCAGTAGGGAGGGCTGGCTGGCTGGTTAGTGGCTGTGGGGGCACCAATCAGAGCCTGATTGATTGCTGATAGAGTCAAATGTGTTGGTTGATGGAATCATCTGCAGGACTCAGTTAAGTCACGCTTTACTCAATCAGTAATTAAAATCCTGGGGCTTGAATCATGGTGTGCTCTGGCAGCAGACAGGAAGGTGTGGGTATTGCGACCTTCCAGTGAGATTTCAGAAGGTTAATTCCAGCAAACCAGATAGTAAAAAGGTGAGGATCACCTGTTGCCAATGCTGTCCCTGCTTTCCATGCATCTGTCGAGCTACTCGAGGCTGCTCCAACCAGCTCCCAGTCCCTCCTGCACTGCCCTGTCTCCTTGAGTCTTTGAGCTGAGATAACTATGAAGTCTTTGGCTCCCAGGCCAGTGTGGCACAGTGGGATGACAAGAGCCATAACCATTTCTTCACCAAATGTGACAAGCAGGATGCAGAATGGGTGGAGAAGTGGCAGATGGACTTCAATGCAGATAAATGTGTAATGGTCCATTTTGGCAGGACCAATGGGATAAAAGAGTACAATATCAAGGGTAGGAGTCTTAGCAGTGTTGAGGAGCAGAAGGATTTTGGGGTCTGGGTCCATAGGATTCTGAAATTGGCCTCGCAGGTGAAGGACGTGGTCAAGAAGGCGTATGGTGTACTGCCCTTCATTAATCGAGGGATTGAGTTTAGGAGTTGGGAGGTAATGCTGCAACTTTATAAGACCCTTGTCAGACCCCACCTGGAGTATTGTGCACAGTTCTGGTCACCTCATTATTGGAAGGATGTAGAGGCTATTGAGAGAGTTCAGAGGAGATTTACAAGAATGTTGCCTGGATTGGGAGGCATGCCTTATGAAGATGGGTTGAGGGAGCTAGTTCTCTTCTCCCTGGAGAGACGGAAGTTGAGAGGCGACCGGATAGAGCTTTATAAAATGTTGAGAGGAATAGATAGGGTGGATTCTCAGAAGCTATTTCCCAGGGCTGAAATGGTCGCTATGAGAGGACATGGGTTTAAGGAGCTGGGCAGCAAATACAGAGGAGATGTTAGGGGTAAGTTTTTCATTCAGAGGGTGGTGAGTGAATGGAATCGGCTGCCGTCGGTGGTGGTGGAGGCAAACTCGCTGGGGTCTTTTAAAAGACTTTTGGATGAGTACATAGGATTTAATGGGATTGGGAGTTACAGATAGTTCTATGGCCTGGTAGGTATGGGTACGATAGGTGCAACTTGTGGGCCGAAAGGCCTGTTTGTGCTGTTGTGTTCTATGTTCTATAAGCAGAAGAAAGATAAAGCAAAGTGGCCAAGGCCAAGACAGTACCTCCCGCTGGGTTGGCCAAAGCCAAGCTGTTGAGTGAGGACTGCCCTAGTTCTGGAACCACCCCACCAGCCACCACTCTCACATCAGGAGCAGTGCCTTCCAAAGCCGTGCCAGTGTTGGAACCTGGAGTGGCCAAGAAAGTGAAAAAGGAGAAAGAGTGAGTGTCATCTTCCCCAAAAGGAGCAGGTGAAGAAGGATGAAGATTGGAAGGAGTTTGACTTGAGCAAAAGAAACTCGACCTGAAGAGTCTCATTGAACAGGGAGTCAGTGCTGGGCTGAAGTTGGACACTCACAGCCATCCTGGCTTCATGACTCAGGGACTGGGAGCCAGTGGGAGCTGCCTGGAAGTTGATTATATTGGCTTGGGAATCCATGCTTACAAATCAGTGATGAAAGAGAGGAAGAAGATGACGAGAAGAATTAAAGATGATCAAAGTAAAGATGGTACAGCATATTTCGTATCGAGGTGGAGACAAGTCAATGGAGCCCTGGAGCGAGATAACTCCAGCACCAGTTGTTGCAAAAAGCCAAGACTCAAAGCCATCTGGTGTTTATCCAGCTCTTGCACCCAGACTGGGGAATGTGAGGCAATCACAATCATAAGGACCACCAGAGATTTCCAATAATGCAGCTTCCATCCCTATAAGCTGCTGCCAAGCATCTAGAAACCAGAAAAGATAAAACAATGGGGAACAGAAACCTTGAGATGGTGAAATATGGAAACCGGAGCCCAAGACAATAGTTCTAAATGCCAGTCTGTTCAGCTAGAACTTGGCAACTAGTTTGCTCTTGGGGAACAGTAAGTATTGGTGCATATTTCACAAACTGGTGCTCCATATCTGTCCAAGGTAATTAATCTGTTTGGAATCTATCTGTCTTCACCCCGCAATGCCTGAAAGGTTTTTAATTGATTTGGTATAGATTTCTGTAAGCAAATGAGTCTTCATGGGAAATTTAAGTTTATATGGACTGGAACTGATAAAGGGTTTGCCTGAGTGTCAGTCACTCCTGGAACGATGTTTTCGTATAAGGATTAAAAGTGCAGCCATTAAGTGATCCACTTGTTTATAGTGTTGGTTCTTATGAGAATACTGAACCTCTCAAAGGTGACTAGCTCCCACACCAGCCTTTGCCTGCTTTGATGAACCAACGCTGGTTTAGGAAGGAGGGGTGAGCAGGATCCCAGTCCGAAAGGATGGAGTCTGAAGGACTCTCTTCACCCCGCCAGGTAAGACTCGATATTTCAAATTTAACATCAACTTTCTTCACCTTTGTGTTTAAACACTGAACTGTGCCCTAACATTGTGTGAATATAAACTGCTGAGACCCAGTCATTCCAAATAATATTTGATTTATTATTGTCATAGGTATTAGCATAGTATGCCGGATTTAGGCATAAACTAAACAAGATACAGCTTAGGGCCTCACAATCTGCAGGAGCCTTACAAAATTTCAGAAGGTTTTCAATGAATAGAACATTTAAAAGCGGATATCAGAAAAGAGAAAGAAAGCACCAGTTTGAAGAGCAACTCAAAAAAAATTACCAAAAGTTGACAGTTACTTTACTTCAGAAACAAATAAAGATCCACAAACATGATCCTGATTACTTATTTTATCAGCAGTTAGTATATATATATATTAATGTATCTTAAATGTAATTTTAAAAATAATTTTAAATATTGTTTCTTGAATATACTATATTGTAATCAACGAGAGAGAGCAAGCCAGCCAAATGATACATATGTAATTAGTGAAGGCATTCATTTGAAAATAATTTGTATTTAAATACCTTACTACTACATAATTAAAAGGCATAATTATGTTTTTAATTTTTTTTTGTAGCGATCCAAGGTCCTGTTTTGGTATGCACCTTTGTGAGACCGTTTGGTATAACTTTTTAACAAGGGGCCTCCAAGCTTTATATAGCTTAGGCCTCACCAAGTGTAAATCCAGCACTGCTGAAAAATATTGTTTCTTGTGCGCTGTACAGACAAAGCAAACCATTCATAGCGAAGGAAAGAAGAGCGTGCAGAATGTCGTGTTACAATCATAGTTAGGATGTAGAGAAAGATCAACTCAATGCAAGTCCATTCAAAATTCTGACAGCAGCAGGGAAGAAGCTGTTCTTGAGTTGGTTGGTATGTGCCCTCAGACTTTTGTATCTTATTCCTGATGGTGGAAGAGAGAACGTCCAGGGTCCATGGGGTCCTTACTTATGCTGGCTGCTTTGTTGAGGCAGTGGGAAGTGTAGACAGACTCAATGGATGGGAGGCTGATTTGTGTGACGGATTGGGCTACATTCATGACCTTTTGTAGTTCCTTGCGGTCTTGGGCAGAGCAGGAGCCCATACCAAGCTGTGATACAACCAGAAAGAGTGTTTTCTATGGTGCATCTGTAAAAGTTGTTGAGAGTCATAGCTGACATGCCAAATTTCCTTAATCTTCTGAGAAAGTAGAGGCATTGGTGGACTTTTTTTTAACCATAGTGGTGGCATGGCGAGACCAGGACAGGTTGTTGGTGATCTGGACACCTAAAAACTTGAAGCTCTCGACCCTTTCTACTTCATCCCCAGTGATGTAGACAGGGCCGTGTTATCCTTTTGTGTTTCCTGAAATCAATAACAAGCTCCTTTGTTTTGTTGACATTGAAGGAAAATATATCTTTGCACAATTGGACTCTTTTCGTAACAAACTTCTTTAAAAATTAAGATTCATTCTACTTTGGCTTTAGGAAAGAATGTTTAAATAATTTAAAGTGGGAAATGGCAGAATTTGAAATTAGAGTTTTCACATTTTTAACACAATATAAAATTGATTTAAATTGTTTTCAAAAACCTGTTTTCTTTTTGCATCTTATTGTAGCTTGGCTTGAATGCACACACATAAGCAAGTGTGTATCAACAGATGTCACTTTTTAAGAAGCTTTTCAAACTGCATCATCACATTTAGCAACAATAATAATTGGAAGTGTAAAACATTGATTTGCGTAGACCACTTCCATTGATTCTTAAGAGATGATTTGATTTATTATTGTCAAATGTATTGGGATACAAAGTATTGTTTCTTGTATACTATACAGGCGAAGCAAACCATTCATAGAGAAGGAAAGGAGAGACTGCAGAATGTAGTGTTACAGTCTAAAAGAAAGATCAGCTTAATACAAGGTAAATCCATTCAAAAATCTGATGACAGCAGGTGAACATTGGCTAATGTAAGACCAATGGATTGTATTTGAAATGCAAATGTCATCGGGGGGAAGGATGTGATGTAACTGGGGGAAGGAGGAGATTGCAGAAATGAAGGTGAGTACTGGACCCCACAAAGTGTAAGTCAATCACTGGGATTAGCTTTTGAACTTGCAGTGTATTCACAAATGCAAATTTATCAACCATATCAGAGTGACATTTTCTTGTTCAGTAATTATCTGTAATCCATCAAATTTTATTTGCATTCTTCTGAATTATGCATCATCCTCGAGTGTTGTAACTATATCAAGATACAAGTGTAAATGTAACAGCATTCTTGCTGTTGAATATGTGCTGGGGTTAGTAGAAAAGCCTGGTGAAGTAAGTTTAGCATTTTTGAAAATGGCAAGGCTTTTTCTGAAGAATAAATGGAGCATGTATTTATGATGCTGAGTCATCCAGAACAAGCCAATCTCCAGACTTGATCCCAGAGATGTGCTGTTTGAGCTGTTCTCAGGTAGAGCAGCAGAAGGGGTAATAAGAGGTTGTTGGAACAGATGTTGATTGATGTCCCTCAGCAAAGGAGGGGAAAGAATTGGCCAAAGTTTCTGCTCCTTATTCTTATCCATACTGTGTACTATGATGAAGAACAAGAATATGAGGCAATTGTTTTTATGCAAGTCAGGAGGGATTCTGGATAATTGAAATACTGACAAGATCACCTTGGTCAGCAGGCATTGGAAATTGAATTGGAAAGCTTGTGGGTCCTTTGGGCAAATGTAACTTCTGAACAATCAGAATGGTTATGTTTCTAATATGAGTTTCTCATGAAAACAACAGTTTTGTAAAATTGAATTCATTTTCCAACATTCAGCACTTTTCGGCATTGTTTTGGTGTACTTGTTCAAATTATCACAGATAAATGAAGCAACACGTTCTGCCAATGCCCCTGTGATAGCGCTTAAAATAAAAGCACTCATAATGTCATCTCGTTTAATACAGAGCATTTGATGAGGTCTTTTGGGGGGAAGGGGCACAGCATCCTCGGGGGCAGGGTGGGGGGGGGGGGGCAGGAGGAGGAGGCAGGTCAGATGTATCTGGAGTGGGGGGGGTGGGGGGAACAAAGTCTGATCATTGTCTGGTGGGGGTGGGGGGATAGGGGGTGGGGAGCAACCCAATTGCTCACTGATTGTGGGGGGGGTGGGAGCAAACCATTGCAGACACTGAAGCTCCTTTACAGGTTCCCTTGCAAAATAAAAAAAAAAATCGGCAGGTCGTTTACACTGCGGATCCGGAACGGACAGAAGAAGGCAAAGTGAGATTTGGTGGGAGAGTTGGGTGCGTGGTTCTTTAAATCATCCGGCTGCTTGCTTCAAGTGCGGACAGAATCTACGCCCAAATCGGGTGTCATAAAGTTATGGTTTACTTGGAGTCGGGTGCAAATCACATTAAAGATCTGCGCCCAAGTTTACTGCGATTTCACATCTGAAAATGTGCAAATTGTTGGTAAAAGCAACAAATCACATTCTGCAAATCATATCAGTTTCTGTGGTTTGCTCCACTGTTCCTTCGTATTGAAGCCATTGTATCTTGGTGGAATTAAGGTTTTACGAGATTGAGTGGTTAAAGTAACACATTAGAATCGTGCCAACACCCTATTTAACTACGTTATCCAACTGAAGAAATAACCAGATACCATACTGGGAGCGGGGGAAATGCTAGGATCTCACTGGATTGATAAATTAAAACAGGTCAAATGGTCTTTCTCATCTATAATTCTCTTGTAACACGGCAGTATGCTGTATAATTACATCATAAGTTTTTGTGGACAATTTGTATATATCGATGTGGAATTGGAAATTTTGAGATGTAAACATAAAGGATGGAATATACAACTTTAAAATTAGCAAACTGAATTAGCAACATGAATGATGTGAAGAAATGTTTTTATCACTTTAATAATTTGGGGGTTTAGTGTGTTTTTTTTGTAAGGTAGGCACGAGGGCTGTGTGTGCATCTGATTTCATACAATTATAAGGTCCATATAGTGTATAAGGAGACCGTTCGGCCCATCGAGTCTGGATCGACCACCATCCCACACAGGCTCCGTTCCCATAACCCCACATATTTATCCTGCTAATCCCCTGACACTATAGTCAATTTATCAATGGCCAATCAACCTAACCTGCACATCTTTGTACTGTGGGAGGAAACCGGAGCACCTGGAGAAAACACATGCAGTCACAGGGAGAATGTGCAGACTCTGCACAATTTAATTAAAATGAAGACAGTTCAATGGCAAGAACTAGAACATCAAAGGATCCAGGTGTGAAAGGCATCATTTGAAGTATATAGGGCCAAGTTGGATTCTCTACAAATGAATAAGACATGTCTAGAAATTTGCATTAGGAGATAAGAAATGTCCATCATGCTCAGTTGTTAAATTTCAGAGGGAAGTAACTGCAAATAAATGAGGCAAAATTATTAAATTTTATTTTACTGGTAAGTTTTAGTCATAAGGAGAACATTAAAATTTATGTTTCCCAGAAATAAAAACTTTTTAAGAAGAATAAGGACAATGAGAAACCATGAAAGGCAAAAACATATTTAAAGAGAGGTTGGGAACTGTATTGGAGGGTGGCCATGTCAGAGCTGGTGTGTATTGTGGTAGGGGAGAGCTGTAAAAAGAAATAAAGTGAACCAGTTTTCAGCCAGCCCTGGAAAATGTTTGTTTAGAAAACAGGGTTTTGTTTTAAAGTTTTTTTTTGCATTTTTCCACAGCTGAGTGGGAGCAAGAGTGTCTCCACTCCTCTTGTGCAATACCATGAGAGATCAACTGCTCATTAAAAAAGAAAATCAAGCCTCAAAGTCGGTAAAGAAATGGTGCAATTTTACTGGATCATGTTAATACACTTACTGCACTGTAATTCTGCAGAACTGCATAAAATATCATATGTAACTGTATTTATTTTTACAGAACTCTATTTACACATTCTGGTTTGATATTACAGTAAGAAAATATATTAAATGGCTGAAACCTTCAGGCAAAAGAGATTGCCTTTTTATTAGATATTTACAATGACCAACATTTAAACAAACATCATCTGATCATTTATCTGATGCAATCTTCCAGACCCAGGCAGGACCTGGAGTACAGCCTGGGAAAGCTACAAGGTCACTCCAATGAGTTTCCTACAAGTGTCCTCAATATCTCAGCTGAAAGACACCTCGCAATGCAGAATAAACCATCACAACCACATTTCAAAGAATTATCGTAAGAGGACAGTGACATTCCATGAGTGTTTCCAGACTCTGCCCTGCCATTAGTTACATTGAAGAATTTCCCTGGAATGTTTAAACTTGTGTTAAGCGGAAGCGGCTGAGATCCAGTATGAGGCAGCGACTAGCAAAAACACTGATACGCGGGCATGGGACTGCTTCGTGATTGCGGCTGAATATACAATGAAGTGTGCTTTAACAACCTCCCTGGTTTGTATTCCCACTGATTCCTAGGGGTCTGGTTGCCGAGCTGGTGGTTCAAGTTTCCGTGACAAAGCTGTCAGAATCATCATAAACTTTTCATATCGCTCGCTCTGCTTGACTTGTGCCCCTTTGCTCCCCCACAGCAACCTCATTGCAAACTCAGTCTGAAACGTCTCCAGCAGTTCTTCCTCTGACTCGAAACCTAGGAGCAGAGAGATAAAGCTCAGGAACATACTACATACCGGGTACAACAGTGGTGCCAGCAACTCTGTAACCATTCAAGATACAGTTGGTTAACGTAAAGGAATTGAAAGGTTTCTGCGGAAGTACAAACTGGAATGGCTCAACGTTTCTCATCAAGATGTGAATGTGTTGGATTGCAGTGGGCACAGAAAGAAATCTCACAACACCAAGTTAAGGTGCAGCGGGTTTATTTGGAATCATGAGCTTTCAGAGCACTGCTCTTTCATCAGGTTACTGTGCCCACCTCAGCCCAACGCAAACGTCTCCACATCATGGTTACCACTGACACCGCAAACTGCTGGGTAAAGTGGAGAGAATCTCCTGGACTCACCTGATGAAGGGGCAGTGCTCCAAAAGCTTGCAATACCAAATAAACTTGTTGGACTTTAACCTGGTGAGACACTTCTTACTGTTCATTCCTCATTAAGAAAAACCTTTATTGAGTGATAAAGTGGCCCAGGTTTTGTTGGATTGGGCATCTCCTGCTTTCCTCATTAGACTTGTTCATGCTGTAAAGCCAAGGTCATAATCCTGTTCATAGAAGATAGATTTCTGATAGACAAGGGAATTAAGGGTTATGGGGAGAAAGCGGGAAAGTGAAACTGATCTACTTTAGATCAGCCTTGATCTGATTGAATGGTGGGGCAGGCTGAAAGGGCTAGACGGCCTACTCCTGCTCCTATTATGTTCTTATGCACATGCCAGCTTTAAAATCCACAGAACTGCTGGAAGTGTGTTAATAATTGCACAATGAAGGAATGAGAGCATTTTAATCCTTAATGGACAAAGGGACAGACAATGTAACAATGAAATTAAAGGATTGAGAAATAATCAAGGACCGAGGAGGAGTTTGAATTTGAGTCAAATCAACTATACAAAGAGAAATAGACTCTCTATTGTGTTAAGCGGAAGCGGCTGAGATCCAGTATGAGGCAGCGACTAGCAAAAACACTGATACGCAGGCATGGTGTAAGAAAGACTGGATTGAGAGAAGAGCAAGTGAAAAGAACATATTAAAAAGGCAAATTTGACAGAGGAGGGAATGAGACTCCACATTTGTAATTGTTTCTTTTCAGGACTAGGAGTGGTTACTTAGTAATTGTTAATTGCGCAATATACAACAAAGCAACTTTCTAAAGATAGCCAGGCAGGTTCAGCTGGAGATATTTTTGTGGGGCTAATAATGGAGCAGCATGAATTAGCCAGCAACTTGTGGTGGTTCACAATTCAAAGGATAGTTCTTCCTCATCACCGGTTGCTGGATTTCTGCATTAATCATGGCACATAATGGACTTTAGCGAGGCCTTTGACAAGGTAGCACATGGTATCTTGTAGCATAAAGTTAAATCGCACGGGATCCAGGATGAAGTAGCCAATTGGATACAAAATTGGCTTGATGACAGAAAACAGGAGGTGGTTGTACAGGGTTGTTTTTCAAACTGAAGGCCTGTGATCAGCGGTGTGCCTCAGGGATCAGTGCTGGGTTCACTGTCATGTGTTATTTATATTAATGATTTGGGTGTGAATTTAAGAGGCGTGGTTAGTAAGTTTGCAGATGACACCAGGATTGGTGGCATAGCAGACAGTGAAAGAAGGTTAGCTAGGATTGCAATGGTATCACGACCAATTGGGCCAGTGAGCTGATGAATAACAGATGGTGTTTAATTTAGATAAATGTGAAGTGATGCATTTTGGTAGATCGAATTGAGGCATGACCTATTCTGTTAATGGTAGGGCATAGAGGAGAGTTACAGAACAAAGATTTATGAGGATGCTACCAAGACTTGATGGTCTGAGTTACAAGGAGAGGCTGGATAGACTGGGACTTCTTTCCCTGGAGCCTAGGAGGCTTAGAGGTGATCTTAGAGAGGTCTATAAAATAATGAAGGGCATAGATCAGCTAGATAATCAGCATCTTTTCCCAAAGGTACAGGAGTCTAAAAGTAGTTTAAGGTGAAAAGGGAGAGATACAAAAGGGTCCAGAAGGGCACTTTTATCGCAGAGTGGTGAGTCTCTGGAATGAAATGCATTTTAAAATGTTACATGGTTACATAGACAGTTACATGGGTAAGATGAGAGGGATATGGGAGCTAAATGTGGGCAAATATGGTTAAAAATGGGGCAGCATGGACAAATTGGGCCAAAATCTGGTTGCATGTTCCTGCATTTTGAAAATTCTTTAATGGAATGCAAGTATCTTAGACAAACCAACATTTACTGCCTAAGCTTAATTGCCCTTGAGAAGGTGGTGGCGGTGGGACACTTTATGAACCACTGGGGTCTATGTGGCTAAAGTGTACTGACAATAATTGGTTTGATGCAACTCAGTAGCACACTTGGTCATTTCACAGACTCTCTCCAGTGCAGAAGGAGGCCATTTGGCCCATCGAGCCTGCACTGACAACAATCCCACCTCAGGCCCTATCTCCATAACCTCATATTTACCATGCTAGTCTCCCTGACACCTAACCTGCACATTTTTGGATTATGGGAGGAAACCAGGGCACCTGGAGGAAACCCACGCGGACATGGGAGAATGTGCAAACTCCACACAGACAGTAACCCAAGGCTGGAATTGAACCCAGGCCCCTGGCCTATGACGCTAACCACTGTGCCATCGTACTGCCCCAGGATTATGACCTTGGCTTTACAACAGTCATTGACAACATGGCAATTCCACAACCTAGCAGTTTTCATTCAGCATACAATTAAACTAATAACGTTACAAATGTGTTCAGCCTCATCACTCCATGTCAGAATGCTTCTGGTTTGGACTCAAACCAGCTGACTAAATACTTTCCTCTGTTTAGTGCACAATATCCTCACCTGAAAGAATTCGTTTTGCATTGGTTTTGTAGATATCAACGTTGTGTGCGAAGCAGCGTGCATTCTCCAGATGTTGGAACATTATTTCACAGCCCTGGTCAATGCTTTCCCACAACTCAGCAGCTTCAAAGGTAACAAACTCCCGCTCCATCAGAGTGATGAGAGGCATGAGGTGGGGAATTGTTACCTTACTGATAGCGACCTCCTCTATCAGAATAAACAAAAGGAGGAATGAAACATCAACACCGCAAGTTACGACAACGTGTTAAATAAAGACTACCTTCAAATGACGATCGTTAGAATTCCATCCATTCTTCATTTGATTGAGCAGAAGACCTTCCCATAATACCAAGCAATTTAAAAATGAATTTTAATAAATAATTTATATATCTTCTCCCCACATCAACTATCTTCTCTGGAGAGGTGATTACTGCTGGAGTTCCGGCAGTGCTGGGTAATATTTACAGCTTTTTTCAGTGTTTATTATTCACTGGTGAGCCTACGCAGTGAAGAGCTATTCAAATAGCACAGACTAATCCTGCACACACCCATTATCCATATAATATCCGTGCACCCCTTCCAATACTAACTAGGGATGCGAATGCATCCTTCCCATTCTTCCTTGGCCAAGGAAGGCTGAAATTAATTTTACCAGCCTAACTCTCACCCTGTCTCAAATTGTCTATTTTAGTGCATTCTGGGAGGATTCATTCAGATGTGAAAATGTGAAGTATTACAAAGAACAAAGAAAGAACAAAACAGCACGGGAAAAAGGCCCTCCGGCCCAAAAAGCCCGCGCCGCCACCCCTATGTTCCCACCTCTACTTGCGATCTCTGTCCATGTTTATAGGTCTATGCACTGAAACCAAATTTGAGACAATTTAGGGAGAATTTGTTTTGCCAATTAGCCTAAGAGCACATCTTTGGGATGTGGGAGGAAACCAGAGCACCCGGAGAAAACCCACGCAAGCACGGGGAGAACGTGCAAACTCCCACAGGACCAAATCCATGTATCTGCACAGCACAGCGATAGTCACCGAGCTGTCATATTGCCCAAATGGTCCAGGTCAAGCATACACTAACGACGTGAAGCACTAGGATACTCTCGAAAAAAAATCCAAGAGCAGCCCTCTCACGACCCATCGCATGTATGCCCCTCATTAGACAACAAGGTGGACCAAAGCACCTGTAGGATAAAAACAAGTATATCAATATCATCATCGATTTACACACTTCCCAGGGAACTCCCAAGGCTCATGATTCCCTATTTTAAATCAGTTTCTATACCCCTCCATTCCCATTCTGTTCATGTGCCCATCTAAATATCTCTTAAATAACTCCAGAGTGCCTGCCTCCACCACTTTACCTGGCAGCGCATTCCATACCCCCACCACCCTCTGTGTGAAAAAACTCCCTCTAGCCTCCAATTTATACCTTATCCCCCAATTACTTAACATTTATAGATTTTAAAAAATTTGTTCACAAATTTTGAGCAGCATTCTCATTTATTGTCCATCCCTAATTGCCCTTGAGATGGTGAGCAACCTCTGCTACCCATGTGATGGAGGTACGCCCACAGCAGCTAGGGAACTCCAGGAATTTTTTCCCAGCAACACAATCCAGTCGCAAGTCAGGATAACGAGCAGCTTGGAGGGGAAACTTGCAGCTGGTGGCATTACAACGTGTCTGCTGCTCTTGTGCTTCTAGGTGGTAGAGGTTGCGGGTTAGAGAGATGCTACCGGAACATCCTTGGTGAGTGGGTGCAATGCATCTAGTTGGTGTTAATACACTGCTACCACTGTGCACTGGGGGTGGAGGGAATGAATGTTTAGCTGGTGAAAGAGATGCCAATCTAGCGGGCTGCTTTATTCAGGTTCACTTCAAGTTTCTTGGATGTTATTGGAGCTGCCACTCATCCAGGCAACTGGAGAGTACTCCGTCACACTCCTGACCTGTAGGATGGTAGAAAGGCTTTGAGAATAGGCATATAAAGTGGCATCTTTTTGACCAATGGACATTCCAAAGCGGTTTTACAGCCAATGTGGTACTTTTGAAGTGAAATCACTATCAAAGTGTTGCAGCTAATCTGTGCACAGCAAGCTCCCATAAAAGGCAATGTGATAACGATCAGATATCTGTTTTGATTGATAAATATCAGCCAGGACACTGTGAATAACACCCTCCTCTTTCTAGATATAATGCCACCAAATCTTTGTATCCATCCAAAGGGTAGGTGGGAGCCTTGGTTTAATCCTCACTGAAAAGTTAAGCCCTCTGACACTGCAGCACTCTCTCTGTACTGCACTGCAGTGTCAATCTAGATTGTTGTGCTCAAATGGGATTTGAACCCCCAACCCTGTGGCTCAGAGGCGAGTGTGCCAGAACTAAGGTAAATTTATGGAATAAACCCATCTGTAACACATTCCCTTTCAGAATGAATAAACTACTGCTTCCTGGGTGAACTATCGAAGCCTCTTACCTCTTCCTTCATTTAAAGCTTTGATGCACGGTTTCAGAGTCTTCTCATAGACAATGGCACTCTCGGTGTGTTTTCGCCGCAATACAGTCCACGTTTCTTCTAAACGCGAAATCTACACAAATAGAAGGCACATTAGAACAACTTCTGTGCTCAATGAACAGGCGTCAAGATCTGCAACAAAACCTCAATTTGATCAAAATTTACCCATCTGACCCCCACTGCACTGAGCCCTCGATTTAAAATCACACCCAATTTTTTTTGCTACGACTGTATACTAGCTTGCATTGCAGGCACAGAATGGCGCAGTAGAGTTACACACTGTCCTCATTACACACATGCACAGTCTCTGGTAGCACAGGTAGCGATATGGAATGAGAAACTTCCCTCATTGCTCACCACTACTCAGCCCTGGCTAAAATTCCTCCCCCTTATGCAGGGGGGTGGAAACTATTTGAGGAATTTCTATAAGTTGATTGTAATCAGCTAAAATTCAGTCAAACCTGAGATATTCCTTCACCTAAGATATTCAACACTTAGGTGTTGCCAAAAACTTGTCGGGCTGATCAAGAACTTTAATAATATTACATATGAACATTCAAATAACACACAGGAATAGACCACTTGCTATTGCTTTGTCCAATCTCTTTTACTTTGATCTACTATTGGCCTGGCAACAGTATACATCGTGGAACCCACCAAGACACAAATTTTACCGTCTCGCCACCCGAGATTCGTAAGATCACACACACGAGACTGATGGAGGATGCTGTACCGCGAGCCTTGCCCACGCCAGAACCAGGTAAAATTCCAATCAAAAGGTCTGGAAGTTGGATCAAATCCAGGACACACAACTCAGGGTGAATCATCTGCTGGAGGCTGAAGTTTGGGTTAGAACTTGATCCTCCAGGGATTCTGCCTTCTTTACATTGGCCAGAAACGTGCCGGTGGCAAGATGGCCACAGTGGAATAAATCACCGGCCCCTAGACACAGTGTGTATGGCTGGGAAATGTTTGGGGCGGGGGGGTGTCTCATGGTTAAGAGCCAGTGTGAAGCACCACGTGGCCCCAGGAGAAATCTCTGATCTTGCATGGAAACAGTGATCAATTTCTAGAGACTTTGGGGTTGATGGTACAGATTTTATTCTCTGCCTAAACAACCAGAGAATCATCCTCCCTCTTGAAACATTTGGGCCTGTCCTCTCTCCATTGACAAAGAAAATCCATTGGCACGAGTGGTCAAGTTTTAAATCTATTTAATATCTATCCACTTCATTGATTCATTTCTTTCTCATTCATTTGCGGGTCACAGGTGTCACTGATTGACCAGCATTTATTGCCCATCTCTAGTTGTCCTTGGAGGTCCGTTGAGAGTCAATCACATTGCTGTGGTTCTGGAGTCACATGTAGGCCAGACCAGTTAAGGATGGCAGATTTCCTTCCTTAAAGGGCATTAGTGAACCAGATGAGGTTTTCCGACAATGATTTCATGATCATCAGTAGCTTCTTAGTTCCAGATTTTTTTTTTAAACTGAATTCAAATTCCACCATCTGCTCTTACGGGATTTGAACTTGGATCCCTAGAACATTAGCTGAACTTCGGGATTAATAGTCCAGCGATAATTCCACTTACCATTGCCTCTGCAGAACCGAAGAATTAATTGATAATTAAAATGCTGAATATACCCAGTGATAACAGGATTAACTTCAGGGGAACAGCTTGCTTTTTACTTAAGGTGCAACGAGAAAGCAAATACCTGAGGCATGTCTAATGCTTTCATGACAGCAGAGAATGCGTACAGATCTCCCATGGAATATTTCAGTTCCAGTGCCAGTTGGATGATCTTACTCAACACTGCAGCTCTCTCTTCAATACTTCCCGTGCAACCCAAGACATCCACTGCAATCCCAATGGCCAGGGTATAATGCCTGAGAAAATAAAAGTGCTTTTAGTTGTTGGTCTGGATTTCAAGATAAAATAAAACAAAGTGACTCAACTAACATCAACTTAATTTCAATGTAACAGACTTTTAAATCATATCCCATTGCTGAAAGGAATATTTGAAAGATTTGCCTTCATTCAGTGCTTTTCATGATCTCAACTAAACTCTCCCATGCCGAGAATTTTTTAAAAACTTGGGTACCCGTTTTATAAAAAGATCAGAGCTGATCTTTCAGATGGCTGCCACGGGTCACCTGATTTTTGGAACTGCAAGCTAACCAGGCTTCTGGAAGCTTCATAATTACACCCTTTTAGCCCTGCAATCACTTTGGTGAATCAGCACCATACCAGCACTACATCACCACCATATCAGTGCAATATATTGTTTCCTGAAATTCATTGTCCAAAAGTGCACATATTGACTCCGAGGTGGGCTCTGGCCAAGCTTCAAGCAGCGCTTTCTCTCATTCTCCTCCATTACAACAGTGACTAGTCCAATTGCACAACCACACTATCATAACCCAACATTCCCTTTACCTATACACTCTGCCGAGACCCGCGCCCTCTGCTGCAGTCTCCTAATCAAATTCTTCCCGCAAGTTGAAATTTCCTCTTCTGCACTATTGTGGGAATATTCTAACAGGATTCTCGACAGGAGTCCAGAGCCAGAGGTCCTGAGGATTCAGGATCCACTATTTAGGATGGAGGTGAGCAGACATTTGTTCATCCAAAGCATGGTGAGCCTGTGGAATTCATTACTACAGAAAGTAGCTGATGCCAAAACACTGAATGTATTCAAGATGCAGCTGGATATAGCACTCTAGATTCACCAACGTGATTGCAGGACTAAAAGGGTGTAATTATGAAGCTTCCAGAAGCCTGGTTAGCTTGCAGTTCCAAAAATCAGGTGACCTGTGGCAGGCATCTGAAAGATCAGCTCTCATCTTTTCATAAAGTGGGCACCCAAGTTTTTAAAAAATTCTCGGGGTGAATGGGATCAAAGGTTATGGGGAGAAAGAGGATTAAGCTATTGAGTTGGATGATCAGCCTTGATCGTGATGAATGGTGGAGCAGGCTTGAAAGGCCAAATGGCCTCCTTTTGCTCCTATCTTCTATGTTTCTATTTTGTAGTCACGCTTTCCAACAGGTGGTGGTGAGGAGCAGGAATCCTGGCTTCACCCACCCCAAATCTCCCCTTCCCCAGCCAACCTAGATATGACACACACACACGCACATGTGTGTGCGCATACACAATATGTACCCTCTGCTGCCACAGTGGTGAAACCCAGTGGATTCCATACGGGACAGTGGTGAAAGCGGCTCCCTTCCCCCAAGGACTCAATCCCAGCAGCATATCCAGTGATTGAACCAACAAAGGGGTAAAGGAAGGGGGATTTTAATTAGCTTCAGTCCTCCCTATGCCTCCCATCTGCCCTATGCTGCAGTTTTGTAATGTGGCCTGGTGTTACGGCGTACTGTATAAACAGTGCAATGGGACTGTTTACCTTTCTGTGAGATCGAGACGCAATTGGTGCCCATGGGGCAGTGTAATAAGCTCCAGGCCAGAACTCACTCCCATTTGCTGCTTCAGTTCTTCACACACATTAAGTATCCTAGCAACCTGCAAAAGTATGAAAGTTCACATTTATTATTTGTAGTGCGGAAATTGCCGCTTTATTAAAAAGGTTTGTTTTTTCAAGTGTGGGGACTAAAAGACTAATTATGTTAGAGCTAAAATACAGCCCAGGCCCTGACCACTGCCACTGTCAATAACCTCACTTCCAAACTCACTGCCCGGGCACAGAATGAGAGAGCAATTGCGAGTTTTAAAAAACAAATACGTTCTAAAATATCCTGCGGCAACAGGGGACACTATGAAAACACACACACAGCAGCCCGGGTGCGGGGAACTGGCTTGGAATAAGCTAATGTCTGGGATTTCAATTATTCTTCAACTGCTGTTTTTCAGTAACCGGTCCAAAAGAAGACAATTCAAGCATTTGTTCTTGAAACGAATTACACAAATGTCTCATCACTTGGGGGAAAGAGATCCAAACATGCTAATGGAATAATGTGTCACTGGGTCTAAATGCACTAGCTCCAGCTCATAGTGCAGTAATTCAGGGCCTTTTATAATCCAGGCCTCGTACCTTACTCCTTTCGGGTTAAGCAGTGTTTCACTTGTACCTCCTTCACATGGGTGCACTGTGCTCACTGCTCCCAACGCTGGGACTCACTACACTGGGGAGACCAAATGCAGACTGAAAGATCACTTTGTGAAACACCTTCACTCAGTCCGCAAGCACAACCCCTGACCTTCCTATTGCTTGCCATTACAATTCACCACCTCGCTCTCATGTTTGCACGTCGACATTTAACCTGCTGCAACGCTCCAGTGAAGCCCAACGCAAAATGCAGGAGCATCACAACTTCTGAACAGGCACCTCACAATTTAACATTCAGTTCAACTACAGACCATGAACTAACTCTCTCTCCTCTTTGACTTTTTTAATCTTGTATTTTTCCCTAACCCCTTCTCAGCAGCTATAACTTGTTCTGAAGTTTTGCTTTCACAGAGTGCTGACCCTAATGTTGGCACATTCTGCTATCTTATCTTTATGTCACTATTAGCATCTTCTTTAGTCTTTAACGCTGTCATTAACGCTCTATCTTCTGGCCATGACATCTTTGCCAATCTCTCCAGAGCTCCCAACTATTCTGCTCCATTCTCCTCTCTTTAACAGTAGAAAATTTAAAATTTCAGCCTCTCTTCAGCTTTGAAGAGTCTCAGAGCCCGATTTTGCCATTTTGATTGTAAGTGCCGAGTCTGGGCGTAATGCAGATCCGACTCAGGAATCCTCTTTCAGGGGCCCTGATACGCTCTCAGCCATCTCCAATCCAATTCACGCTGTGGGCGGGGCTTAGCACTGTCAGAACGATCGAAGCGGTGGACTGCACATGTGCAGTTAGAAAAATATTTGAAAAAGCATGCCCTTGTCACATCACTACTGAGTGGCAGAAAGTTGCCCCGGGAGTGAAAATCGAGAGGGAGAGTGTATCTTGGGAGAGGGTGTGGGGGTGGAGCGGGGAGGAAGGTGGGCAAGATGTATCTCGGGGGAGCAGTTGGATCTCTGGTAGGGGGGGCATTCGGTCTGGGTAATAGGGGGTGGATAAGGGAGACACACACACACATCACTGCCCCCTTATCCAACCCTCCAGTACGCACATTGATCGCAACTTCTGTCCCTCCCCCCCATCGATCGCTCACAGAGTGGCAGTGGACTCCCCTGCCCTACACCTCCCCCCCCCACAATCAGAGATCCATCTGATCCACCACCCTTCTCCTCCCCCCCACCACCAGAGATCCATCTGACCTGCCTCTTTCATTCTTCCCCCCCCTCACCAGATAATGATCTGACCTCACTCCCCTCCTCCCCTCTCCAACCAGACCCAGCTCCAGACCCAGCTCCACTCCCACTACTGATCTGAGTCAGAGAGCTGTTTGAAACAATGAAAGCCCTTTTCAGAGGCTGGAGGACGCGACTCAGACTTTAATTTAGCAAGTCTGTAACGGCACGGTCCCTAATAGGTAAACACAGCGGTAAAGGGGGAAATGATGATAGAGTTGGGTGGGCTGTTTATTAATTCAATTTAAATGCATTCAAACACATTTAAACCCATTGTGGTGCAGAATGGATCCACACCATTCAAAGGTCTCGGTAAAGTCGCGATTTGCTCCGACTCGGGTGCAGATTGCAATAAAGGCCTCACACCCAATTTTTAACCAAGATTTCATGCCTGAAAATGGGTGTAAATTGTCGGTAAAATCAGGCCTATAAAATCATAGAATCCTACAGTGCAGGAGGCCATTCAGCCCATCAAATCCGCACTGACCACAATCTCAGCCAGCCCCTATCCCCATAACCCCATGCATTTCACCCTAGTTAGTCCCCCTGACAGTAAGGAATAATTTAGCCTGGCCAATCCACCTAACCCATAAATCTTTGGACTGTGGAAAGAAACCAGAGCACCCAAAGGAAACCCCCGCAGACACAGGGAGAATGTGCAAACTCTACACAGACAGTAATCCAAGCCAGGAATCGAACCCGGGTCCCTGGTGTGCTAACCACTGTGCTGCCTGAGTCATATGGACCTAAAAGGTTAACTCTCTTTCTCTCTCCACAGATGCTTCCAGACCTGCTGTGTTTTTCCAGTATTTTCAGTTTTTATCTTGCTACTCAGGGTCCTTTCTGTTACACTGACTATGTGTAGCTCGGATTCAGTAAGCACGTTTGTGAGCACCACACCTCAGCATTCACTCCGATTATTTAATAGTGGGTGGTATCCCATCAACTCAGAAAAGCCAATGGGCTTCTTCTGAAGGGCACTCACTGTTTGCTTCATAGGCAAATGAGGCATTCAATTTGCACACAGCAAGCTCAACACACGTGATCAACGATCACTTCAAATGTCAGCCCTTGTGGTTAAAAGGTTATGAATCCAGGAGTGTTCCAACTGAATGAGAAGGTGGTGCTTTAACACCCTCTGTTAACTCTCTGTGTTGTAGTGAAACGTCAGCACACATTTTATATTCAGCTTGCAGGGAGGCAATGATGGTATTATCGCTACACTATTAATCCAGAAACTCAGCTCATGTTCTGGGGTTCGAATCCCACCACGGCAGCTAATAGAATTTGAATTCAATAAGAAATATCTGGAATTAAGAATTTATTGATGACCATGAAACTATTGTCGATTGTCGGAAAAACCCCATCTGAGAAGGAAATCTGCCTGCCTTATCTGGTCTGACCAACATGTAATTCCAGATCCACAACAATGTGGTTGACTCTCAACCACCCTCGGGCACCTCGGAATGGGCAGTAAATGCTAGCCAGCGACCCCCACATCCAATGAATGAATCAGACTGGGGTCATGAATCTAGAACCTCTCGATTTATAGATACAAATACGATCACGAAAAACAAGTTGCAACATATTGGCACAAATACTCCATCAGTTTGTAGCTCAAAGTGTTCTTGACTGATGAGTTCATATTCATCATTGTTAGAACTCATGTTAATAAGAAGTTATATTTTAACACGCTATTTAATAGATTCCCACAGGAACTGGGAGCTCCACAGATTAATCTGGCCATTGTCACAATGCTGATAGTGGGATCTTGCAGTGCACAAATTAGTTGCCAGGATTCTACTGTAGCTGCATTTCAGGGGTACAACATTGGATGTAGAGCACTTTGCAATGTCCTTGGGTTCTGAAAGGCACATTATAAATGCAAGGCTATCTCTCCTTAATATAGTTTCAGTCTGTGTAGTTTGTAATCTGTGAGAGATGACGTCTGTGCAGTACAGTTTGACATAGCAGCCGTATTGGAACTGTGGGAAGGACATTCTCTTTGACAGAGAACATCTTTGCAAAGGAACAACATGCTAAAGTCCAAGTTAGAGCACAAGGTTGTGCTGCATTGGTTCCATATTTTCTGCCTGCATTCAGTGCTGTCGAGGTGTGTATAACATAAACTGCAAGTACTTCAGTGCAGATAGACCTCAATCTGACACAATGGCAGACCAAAGTTCTGTGGCACAGTGGCACACTGCTGCCTCACTGCGCCCAGGACCCGGGTTTGAGGGGCAGAAGTCACTTGCTCAGATTCACAACAACTGCACCAGTTTAATATTGCTTTGATTCCCATGCTCCCCACTCTGCTTTGATTATAATAGCACAGTGGTTAGCACTGCTGTCTCACATCACTAGGCACCCGGGTTCAATTCCAGCCTCAAGGCCGTGAGTCTGCATGTTCTCCCTGTGTCTGTGTGGGCTTCCTCCAGGTGCCCCAGTTTCCTCCCACAGTCCAAAGATGTGCAGTTAGGTGCACTGGCCATGTTAAATTGTCCCTTAGCACTACGGGGACTAGCAGGATAAATACATGAGGTTATGGAGATTGGGATTGTTGTCAGTACAGGCTCGAGGGGCCAAATGGCCTCTTCCTGCACTGTAGGGATCCTATGATCCTATGAAAATGGAAGGGCTGAATGGCCCACACCCATTTCTTTCTTCCCAGTTGGACTGTTCAATTTTAATGAGAAATAGTGAGCAGTTGGCAGTAAATTGCTGAGAATTTGTGCTGTGGTTTGAAGTTAGAATGTGATGTTGGGTCAGTGCACAATATCTTCAAACATTCATTATCAATTTGCTATGTGAGTAAAAGCATTCATCTGATGATTTTAAATAGGTCAGCACCTCTATTTAAATAACATTAAGCACTCGTGCAATTATCACCATGAGAGCAGTTTGCAGGCTTTGATTTTCGAAGCTGTATATCAAAGCGTGAATAGATGAACGCTGGCAATGATTATCCAGAGTGACATGGGACATCCTGGCTTTGTGCCTGTTAGTGTCAAATGAGCGATAGTGAACTGGCCACCTCCTTCAATGGAAATAAACATGAGGAGGAACGCAAAACAGGTTACCCACTCGCTGTCCCCCATTTCACACTGGATCCAACTTTGGCGTCACGGTAACACAGTGGTTAGCACTATTGCTTCACATCTCCAGGGACGTGGGTTCGATGCTCGGGTCACTGTCTGTGTGGAGTTTGCATGTTTGCACTAGAACCAGAGGCATATCCTCAGGCTAAAGGCACATTCCCCTCATGTCTGTGTAGGTTTCTTCCACATGCTCCGGTTTCCTCCCACAGTCCCAAGATGTGTGGGTTAGGTTGATGTTAAGAAATTGCCCCTTAGCGTCCTCGGGTGCCTAGGTTAGAGGGATTAGTGAGTAAAATATGTAGGGATATGGGGATAGGGCCTGGGTGGGATTGTGGTCGGTGCTGACTCAATGGGCCGAAGGGCCTCTTTCTGCACTGTAGGGTTCGATGGTTCCAAGCACGGACAGAAATGGATATTGCCCCAAACTGTGGGAGCGCGGAGAATTTCACTCTGGTGACGCTTGGAGTAGTTGATGAAAATTGTACATTAGCAGTTGGGAGTTACATCAGGAGCACAGGCAAAATTAAACTTATATCGACAATTCGATCCATTCTGTAACTTGCTTTCTACATCTGGAAGTCTGAATTTCCCACTTCCTCCTTCTATAGAGCCACAGAACACACAGAAACAGGCCTTTTGGCTTTTCTTGGCTGTGCCGAACCATTTTTCTGCTCAGTCTCACAGGCCCCTAGTTCCGGAGAAGATATTCAGGGATTTGCTCCATTTTGAGCCGGTTGATGTTCCCACCCACTGGATATCCTCCTGTATTGGTGACCATGTTATTACAATATTTTAAGTTAAGCAAATATCTCACCCAGTATTTCACATTGTGTAAACCTGTCTATTCCTGGCTGACACAGTAAATGTCATTTAAGATTGATATGGCCCCAGGATCCATCCTGGCTACTGACTGACTCCATCACAGGAGGGCACTTGGCAAAATTATGCCAATAATGTGTGTGGCAGGAAAATGAGCTGTGTTCAGGGGGTCTGTCGCTGGCTTTAGTTTCGGGTTTAGTTTAAACCCGTGGCTTTAGTTTCAAGTTGCCCACAGGCTTATTGGAAGATTGCAGCCCCAAAATTTACAGGATACTGCGAGGCCTGGATAGAGTGGATGTTGGAGAGAATGTTTCCACTCGTGGGAAAAACTAGAACCAGAGGGCAAAATCTCAGGCTAAAGGGACAATCCTTTAAAACAGAGATGAGGAGGAATTTCTTCAGCCAGAGAGTGATAAATCTGCGGAACTCTTTGCCACAGGAGGCTGTGGAGGCCAGGTCATTGAGTGTCTTTAAGGTAGAGACAGATAGGTTCTTGATTAATAAGGGGATCAGAGGTTATGGGGAAAAGGCAGGAGAATTGAAATGAGAAAAGCATCAGCAGTGACTGAATGGTGGAGCAGATTCAATGGGCCGAGTGGCCTAATTCTGTTCCTGAGTCTCACGGTCTTCGCTTGAGAGAGTCTGGTCTTGCATGGGATCAGGTTATTGACTTATACCGATTTCAGTGACCTTACTAAGGATGACAGAGTGGGTACAACAGTTGTCTCTCCGCCTTTGGTGAGAGCCAATAGCCAGCGAGTTCTGTTCCAAGGGTGTGTGTGCTTGTAAATCAGCAGAGAACAGGATTGCCGCTGCCCAGGGTTCATTCAGCAGTTCCCTGGTGGAAATCCTGGAATATTCCACCCATGGCAATTCTGCCGGACAATACACTATTTTTTTCTCATTTATTCATGGGACACGGGTGTCGCTTGCTGGGCCAGCATTTATTGTCCTTCCCTAGTTACCCTTCGCAGGGTAGTTGAGGGTAACCACATTGCTGTGGCTCTGGAATCACAGGTAGGCCAGACAGGGTAAGGATGGCAGATTTCCTTCCCTAAAAGGACATGCATGATCATCAATAGACTCTTAATTCCAGATATTTTTTACTGACTTCAATATTCACCATCTGTCATGGGATTCGAACCCAGGTCCCCAGAACATTAGCAGAGTTTCTGGATTAATAGTCTAGCGATAATACCACTAAGACATCACCTCCCCTTCAGAAGACAAAATCTACAATGCTGCTCACAGATTTTTTTTAAAATCACTGTAGTTCTGAGGAACATTGTGATAATCTTGGCACCCGTCTTTCAGTGACCCAGTTCAGTTTTTGAGCAGTTTGAAAAATAATTCTTTCAAACAGCTGGGAATGTTTTTTCAAACGGACCATCACTCGAGCACAGGAACTTGTTCCACTGTTTCAGCAGTAATTATCCAGAGTCGCATCATTCACTGAAGCGCCAGCCACTGTTACACTGCTACATTTCAGCTTATTGGCAATACAACCACAGGGTCATCCTTCCAAACCACTGCTCAGGAAAGGGATGGAGTGGGAGCTTGGATCAGGTAACCAGCAGTCAATAGACTCTTGGGTCCCTGAACTCAGTCCCTGCCAATGCTCATTTTCTGTTGGGAACAAGATATCAATAAAAACAGCCTCTTTTTAATCATCTATTGCTCCCAACTTGACATTTCAGTGGGAGGAACGGGCAGGAGTTGGGTATTGAACAGAAAAATGCTGGAAAATCACAGCAGGTCTGACATTTGTGGAGAGAGAGAGAAAGAGCAGAGCCAGAGCTCTGGCAAAGGGTTATCCAGACGTGAAACATTGGCTCTATTCTCTATCCCCAGATGCTGCCAGACCTGCTGAGATTTTCCAGCATTTTTCGGCTTTTGTTTGAGATTCCAGCATCCGCAGTATTTTGCACTTATCGTAGTTGGATATTGTCCAGTATCTGTGTTAAGAGATTATCTTTATTGCTGAAAATGTCCTGAGAATCCTAGTTGCTGAAACTGATCATGGAGCTATTTGTGACACTAAAATTACTATAAATATCATAGTTTCAAAGATAAATATATATAAATAACTCCCTCCCTTCTATGGAGAAGTGGCAAGTGTTCACCACTCACTGCCTGTGGACTTGGTTAGCTCCTTATCTTACAGGGTGCAGTAGATTGCTGTTAGTGTGGCTGGCATTTGGAATTGATAAAATCTATCAGGAGTTGTGTAAGATTTATCTATTCCCCATTCAGGGAGCAGCAATCCATTATCTGCAGAAATCTCACTTTGACAGCACGCTGAGGGAGGGAAAGTCCTGTTGGTGATTTGGACTCCACTTACAGTTTCACAAATAGATTTACACCATCTACTAGAGAAGGGAATGATTTACTCTGGGGTTTCCCAGCATTGGAATGGTGATTGCCCCCTCCAAAAAAAAAACACACACAAATAAAATGGATGCACTCTGGTGTGTAGGGAAACTGGCCTTTAAAAATACAGTGCACACATTTCAGGGGTGGAAGCAACCAGATAAGCAACAAGCATTGTTCTACTCACCCACCTGACACTCAGGTAATCTCACCACACATTTCATCAGTTTACGGGAACCTCGAGGACAATCAGCAGGGTCAAGGCGGCAGCACATGGCAACAGTGCATGGCAGCACATGGCAATACAAGGCAGTACATGACAGCAGTGTACGGCACGTAGGAAGCATATGCAAAGGACATTTTTCATCTCGACAGAGAAAATGGAAGGAATGACTTGAAAACGTCTGCGCCAACCATCATTCATACAAACTGCAGAAAGGTGGCACTGGGATTGAGGCAATAAAGAAGTTGCATTCATCAATTGAGGAATTGAATTTAGGAGTTGGGAGATAATGCTGCAGCTGAGTAAGACTCTGGTGAGACCCCTCTTGGGAGTACTATACTCAGTTCTGGTCGCCTCATTACAGAAAGGACGTGGAAGCCATAGAAAGGGTGCAGAGGAGATTTACAAGGATGTTGCCTGGATTGGGTGGCATGCTTTATGAGGATAGGTTGAGAGAGCTCGGTCTTTTCTCCTTGGAGAAACACAGGATGAGGAGTGACCTGATAGAGATGTACATGATGATGAGAGGCATTGATCAGATGGATTCTCAGGGGCTTTGCCCAGAGCTGAAATGGTTGCCATAAGAGGACACAGGTTTAAGGTGCTGGGGACTAGGTACAGAGGAGATGTCAGAGGTAAATTTTTCACTCAGACGGTGGTGGGTGCGTGGAATCGGCTGTCGGCAGTGGTGGTGGAGGCGGATTCGATAAAGTCTTTAAGAGACTTTTGAATAAGTACATGGAACTTAGTAAAATAGAGGGTTATAGATAAGTAGATAGGGACGTGTTCAGTGCAACTTGTAGGCCGAAGGGCCTGTTTGTGCCGAATTTTTTCTATATTTCTGAGGCAAATGCTAAGTTGACCTTCATAATGAGAGGATTTGAATATAGGGATAGGGATGTTTTACTGCAATTGTATAGAGTGCTGATGAGGACAGGCCTGGAGTATTGTGTGCAGTTTTGGTGTCCTTATCTGAGGAAGGATGCCCTTGCTATAGAGGGAGTACAGCGAAAATTTACCAGACTGATTCCTGAGATGGCAGACCTGTCATATGAGCAGAGACTAAGTTGTTTGGGATTATATTCACTGGAGTTTAGCAGAGTGAGAGGGGATCTCATAGAAATTTATAACATTCTGACAGGGTTGGACAGGGTAGATTCAGAAAGAACATTCCCAAAGATTGGGGGGTGGGGGTGAGTGGTGTCGAGAACTAGGGTCATAGTTTGAGGATAAGGGGTAAACTTTTTTGGACTGAGGTGAGGAGAAGTTTCTTCATCTAGAGAGTGATGAATTTGTGAAATTCACCACAACAGAAAGAAGTTGAGGCCACAACATTACGTGATTTTAATTTAGATATAGTTCTTAAGCTAAAAGGATCAAGGGATGAAGGGGAATGGGGGGATTGAATTTGATGATCAGGCAAAATGAATGAGCAGGCTCGAAGGGCCAAATGGCCTCTTCCTGCTTTTATTTTGTATATTTCTGTGACTCAGTGCCAAATCCCCCATGCCAGCCCCTCCCCAGCATTGCAGTCTATGTTGCTTCTGACTAACTTTGCTGTAAAAATGTCCTATGCTGTTAGCACACTACAAAAGCAGCAAGGGAATTCCCAGCATTAAATATCTAAAACATTTCCTCCACATGCCATATCAATGAGTGTCATTGGTTTTCCCAAAACAATGTCATACAGTCACAGGAGCAAACCAATTGTGTTTAACATTTACCACCAGCTGCAGCATACTCTGAAGGATTTTCATACTCAATGCTGATACATCTGATACACATCCAACATTATGATCTGCTGACTTTTGCTGGGGTTTATGTAATGCGGATAACCCTCCTGAGAACAGGTTCTCATTTCATTCCACAGTGGTTGGTCCTGCTGCCTCACAGCTCCAGAGACCTGGGTTCGATTTCTGGTCTCAGGTGTCTGTCTGGTTGGAGTTTGCACATTCTCCCCATATCTGCGTGGGTTTCCTCCGGTTGCTCCTGTTTCCTCCCACACTCCAAAGATGTGCAGGTTAGGTTGATTGACATGGTAAATTGTCCCTTAGTGCCAGGGGGACTAGCAGGGTAACTACGTGGGGTTACCGATGGGATTGTTGTCGGTGCAGACTCGATGGGCCGAATGGCCTCCTTCTGCACGGCAAAGAGTCTATGAATCCAAAGACAGTCTACATGCTTTAATGTTCTGTGTGTTATGAATAATGTGGCCTGACTAAAAGTGCAACAAATTTGTGCTTTAAGCTGTATAGGAAATCACTGCAGAAGTTAATGGCTGGAATTCTCTGACCGTTTCTCACCCCCCCACCACTGCAAGCGAGGATGGAGAATTTGACACTCAGCCAAATCTCCATTCGCTGCAGAGGGACCAGAGAATCCGGCCGTCATGAACAGCAAGAGAATTCCGGCCAATGGATAACAGAATACATCAGATACACTCTGAAATGACCGGAGCTCATTCCCCATTCATTCAACACTCAGAACCCTGCCCCCAAATCTCCACCAACTCCTGGAATTATACAGCCACAACCAAGAGAACTCATCACCATCAGCAAGGAGCTCTTCAGATGGATCAGTTTCAGTCAAAGTTATTTAAATGGCATCTTCTTCGTAAGAATAAAATGAAGGAGATAATCATCGACTTTACAAAGCGTAGTGGAGAACATGCCTGTCTACATCAATGGGGACGAATTACAGATGGTCGAGATCTTCTAGTTTCTACGTGTTCAGGTCACCAACAACCTGTCCTGGTCACCCCATGCTGACATTATAGTTACGAAAGCCCACCAATGCCTCTAATTTTTAAAAAGACTAAGGAAATTTACTAAACTTTCACTAACTTTTCCAGAGTATTCTTTCTCGTTGTATCACAGTTTGATATGGTTCCTGCTCTGCCCAAGACTGCAAGGAACTACAAAAGGTTGTGAATGTAGCCCAATCCATCATGCAAACCAGCCTCCCATCCACTAACTCTGTCTACACTTCTCACTGCCTCAGAAAAGTAACCAGCACAATCAAAGACCCTGGATATTCTCTCTTCCATCTATATCTGGCAGGAAAAAGATACAAAAGTCTAAAGATAGCTTCAGCATCTTCCCCGCTGCCATCAGACTTTTGGACGGACCTACCGTGCATTAAGTTGACCTTTTTCTACACCTTAACTATGACCAACATTCTCTCCTTTCCTTCTCTATGAACAGCATGTTTTGTCTGTACAGATCGCAAGAAACAATACTTTTCATTGTATATTAGTGACAATAAAATCAAATCTAATCAGTTCCTTAATGTACCCAAGTGCTGGAAGGATCCAGCTGGTCAGGCTTCTGTGGAGACAGAGTTAATGTTGAGTGTAATATGACTTCTTCAGAATGGAAGAGGAGTCAGATTGGACTTGAAACCCTAACTCTTGCTTCTCGGACCACAGAAGCAGCCAGACCTACTGAGCTTTTCCAGCGTTTTGTGTTTTGAATTTGAATTCTCGGTATCCCCGCAGTTTTTCACTTTGCTGATTCCCAGGTTGTCGGATGCTACGTACAAACACTTGTAAAGTCAGACGGAGTCACGCAATGTATGGTTTTTAAAACACAAATTCTTACCTGGCAGTCCACTTGCAGAATGTGCTTGGCAATGGTGGTGGGGTCATTATTCGCAAACAGTTCTTTGACACGGCGGATCACCCCGGTGTCCAGAGGCTTGTTGTCCGCGGGAAGCAATTTTGACTTGAAGTCATTTGGCTTGAAGCAGGAGTCAGTCTCAAAGAAAGGCCCAGAGAAGACCAGGTCATTGGCTTCTTCCTCACTCTCTGCAGGATTGACAAAAAACTGAAATGGGCTCTCGTCCGAAATGCTGAGGACAGACCTGGATCTTTGGAAGGAGATCTTCGGCGCTTCCTCAGTTTTCAATCTTTCTACAAAACCGTCGGACTGGAACAAGTGCTGATCTGTCTCTGCCTGCTCTACTGAAGCATCATCATTTAGTTCGCAGGAGTAATTGCCCCTTTCTGGGGTAACATCGCCATACCTGCCTCTGTCAGGATCATTCAGTAATGAAGGGGAGTGGGGCATTCTGAGAGAAGGCACCTTGCTGGGCTTTGGGGGTGGCTTGGGACAGAGTTGACTGTCAGACCCTCTCAGTGCTTCCCCAACTTGTGATTCCAGAGTGGGGCTTCGGACAAACGTTGGGCTGAGGGTGGGCTCGCTGCCCGTCCTAAACACTGGGGACTTCATGCGTGCAATTCCTTCCAATCTCTTCTGTTGCTGCTGCTGAGCTTGGTGCTGTTGCTGAGGCAGTTGTGGAGCTTTCATCCCTGTGCATAAACAAGAGAAGATTAGGGTGTAGTAATAGCCAGTGTGAGTGGGGAGCATTACTAAATTAGGAGGTTGTATCTGAATCTAGGCTATTGCTTCAGTGCAGTACTGAGGGAGTGCTACACTGTCAGCAGTGTGGGCTAGTGGAGGAGATATTCTGCCCTCTGAGATGGTCATCATAAAGAAGTGCAGGAGAGCTATTCCCAGTGTCCAGGGCAATATCTGTCCCTCGACCAAAATCATTGCCAAAACAAAATTTATTGATTTGGTCAGCTCATATTGTGGTTTGTGGGATCTTGCTTGCGTCTCCTCTATTACAAGTGACTACACCACTTACTTAGCTGTAATATGGGATGTCCTAAGGTTGCAAAAGGTGCTATACAAATGGAGCTTTTATCTCCTACGGGACATACAGGAGTACCCCATTTTAAATAGTAAGTACATTCCTGGAAATCACTCCCTAAATCAAAACTGCTCAAAATCGAAGTATCTCTTCCCATTTCAATGTCCATAATATCACGTTCCCACTCCTGCAATTTTTAGCCTCAATATGTAACATAGATAAACTTAAAAACTTTTGTGTTATTAGTGTCACAGATAAGGCTCACATTAACACTGCAATGAAGTTATCTTAGTCACCACACTCTGGCACCTGTTCAGGTACATTGAGGGAGAATTTACCATGACCGATGCACCTAACCAGCACGTCTTTCAGACTGTGGGAGGAAACCGGAGCACCCAAAGAAAACTTACACAGACACAGGGAGAACATGCAGAGTGCGCACAGACAGTGATCCAAGCTGGGATTTGAACCTCTGTTCCTAGCGGTGTGAGGCAGCAGTGCTAACCATTGTGCCACCATGCGACCAAAATAAACAAAACACAATGTAAATAAATCTTCTACATCCCCAGTGATGTTACAAAGAAACCAAATAGAACAGGATTTGCTTTTTCCTGATTGCTTGAAAACAAAGCTAGAAAATTCAGCATAGTTTTGACAGTTCGATTTCCCCCCGACTCATGCTTTATCCCATTGGGGAGTGGGGGTGATGTAGAAGAGGGAGACAAAAACCAAAGCTGATTGTTCTAAAGAATGGGGAAAGGATATTTCTGCTGATTAACCTAGCTGATAACTATGCAGATAGTCACAAAAAAAGCCTTTTGCACCTGGCTCCCAACTTCTTTACACTAGGATGTGGCCAGTAGTTTTTTTTAAAACTACTTTAATAACAAAACAATTCTACTTAAAACGGGGGAGCTACAAACAAACAAACAACTGGATGATTTAATGTGTTAAACACTTGCTGCACTGTTAGTAAGTATTACAATGACTAGAATCTCAGTATCTATTAGTTTCAGCTGAGCAACATCAGAAGATTAACATTCAACCCCAGAATGATAAAACACCAACACTTTTTGTATTTCACATTTAGCACAACGCTGAACGTACAAGCAGCGAGCTTCTCAAGATAGGAACATTCCGGTCGACACTGACCACCAAACACAGCAAGAAATTTGGCAAATGCTACAGTTATTTTTAAGCATTGGACGGAAAGTATTGAGGCCTTTCGATTCTGGAGTCTAAGAAGAGTGATTCACGTCTCCAGCGGTGTGGCTGTCTAAAACCACAACCCATTCCAAACTCACCCAAAGGCAGATAACTTTCCGACTGATGGGTTTTTAGAGGATGTCGTCTATCCTGTACATAGTCCAGACTCGCAGGCTGGCTCCCGCTTTTGTCTTTATTCCTACGGTGACAGGGAAAGGAAAGGTTATTTTTTAAATCGAAATGTACGTCTGCTGGCTGTTTCAAAACTTTTGGCAAATTAGTGCACGGAAACCGCAAGTACTTCTCTGGAGGAGCCTTCCTTTGCTCATATCTGAAGCACTGGGACAGCGCTGCATACAGGCACCTGAAGATGAAAGGGGCTGTTAAGCTGCCTACAAAAACATAAACGGATTGAATCCCCATGATAGAGCTGAAGGAATTCAACACAAGGTGTGAAAGAAACTCCGGAATGGGAAAGGGGGAGGAAACATCATCAATTTAACCTCGTACATCCTCGTTTCAAACTGCTACAAATACATTAATTCCCAAGGCCACAGATGGGAAAATGATGTCATTTGAAACTGCTACAACAATATAAATCTTTCCAAAGCCAAAGGGCACACAGATTCTGATGGAGGCTGGAAAAGCAGAGAAGCAATAATTAACACAGGGTTGTTTCATTTAAACCAGATTACTCAAAGAATTACACAAGTTTCCTGATACAAAGTTGAATTAGTTACCTGATGGTAAAGAGTGTGTGGGAAGAATGCTGGTCATGAATCCTTCCCTCTGTTCACTTAGAATCATAGAATCCTACAGTGCAGAAGGAGGACATTCAACTCATCAAGTCTGCATCACTACAATTCCAAATAGGCGCCATCCCCACCACCCTGGGCATTTACACTCGTTAGTCCCCCTGATACTAAGGGCCAATTTAGCATGACCAATCCACCTAACCCGCACGTCTATGGACTGTGGGAGGAAACCAGAGCACCCAGAGGAAACCCACACAGACACGGGGAGAATGTGCAAAGTCCACACAGACAATGACCCAAGCCGAGAATTGAACCCAGGTCCCTGGCGCTGCGAGGCGACAGTGTCAACCACTGTGTCACCCACAGTAATAACCAACAGTTATATACTCAAATTCAGCAGGATAGCAGACAGCTATTCAATCCCATTTCAACTCCGTCCAACTTGATTTTTGTTGCACTTCTTAATGATGTTGGATACAAGGGGACTCGATAGATGGCGTAAAGACCTTTTACTCTTCCCCAACTGATCTACTGTCTTAGAAAAGTATATTATTTGTAGTACATTAATTTTGCTATTTTAATTTCAATATTTTTCAGCCAGAGGGTTTAAGGCAGAATCAACTGAGGAGCAAGGGAACTAGGCATTGGGAATTGGTTCTCCCAAATGCCCTGACTGGTTCCTTACTGCTGTTTGTATCAGTGCGCCTGCATTCCCTCCATTTGTGCTCAGAGATGTTCCTCAATCTGGGATGGGGGGGGGGGGGGGGGGGGGGGGGGGGCGGCGGCGGTGGCGCTGGATGCAAGGGAGGTGCGAGTCTGTATGTTTGTCTTTACAAAGCCCAACTCAACAAATCCAAACAGGAAACCATTCAAACATTCAACTGTTACTAGGGAAGGCACATTCTTAAAATCAAAAGCTGATTCCGTGGCTGTGTTTACAAAAAAAGAAAAACAAGCATACAAAGATTATTTGTCTACTGAATCTGTAAGATTAGCCCCTGTGCCAATCACCCTGGCAAAGTTACAGTGACGCATTCAGCCCATCGCGTCAAAACAAAAGCCGCACATTTTATTTCCACTTTCCACCACCAGCCTTACAACAGAACCAGGTACCTTTGAAATATGTTGAGTGTTTCATCCTAAACCACCCATTCAGGCCAAAACGCTGTCTGATTTTAAGAAGAGATTACATGGGGCTCTTGGGGCTAAAGGGATCAAGTGATCTGAGGGAGAAGGGAGGGATCAGAATATTGAATTCAGCCATGATAAAGATGAATGGTGGAGCAGGCTCGAAGGGCTGAATGGCCTACTCCTGCTTGTAGTTTCTAATTCAGTCATTGAATTCCAGATGCCCAAGACCCTCTAATATCCTCTCCGATCCTTCAACTGTTCAGGAGACTGTAACACTCAGATAGTGTGTTCCTATTCAAAGTAAACGTGCATTGTGCGATGCAACATGGTTTAATTTTTATACATTGCTGTTAAAACAGAAAGGTATCCGTAATGTGCACCTTAATCTGCCGCAGTTAATGAATAATTTTCTTCCACGGAACTCACCTCCAGAGGTTTCCTGGGGACAGCAGCCGCTCCTGACTTGGCCCATTTGACACATTCAAGCTCAGTCGCTTCTCTGCGTCCAAGTTTCCGTCAGACGTACTGTAGGATTGCTGCCTGACCAGAGGAGCTCTTCCATATTTCTCCTCCATGCACCGGAGCGGGAGGGTCCGATTTATGGGCTGGAAAATGATGGCCCCGATTTGCTCAAAGACAGGCTTGCGATTTCCCACGTAGCACCTGACCAGCGCAGGGATACTGTCGAAGCTCTCCCGCTCAAACTGGTACTGCAGGCGAGTGAAGCCTTCATTCACGCGGACAATCACCTTGTTGATTTTGAAGTGGTGAGGGGCGTCTTTCCACTGGCAGGTCAACACCTGGTTTCCAGGGCTGGACAGCGAGTCACGGATGAGGAAGTCTCCATCTCTCTGAATTAGAGTCTCGGCAACCTGCAAACAAAAACAATCGCCAGTGTATCTAAGTAGATTCACAAGGCAGCCGGGGGCACATCCATAGCAGTGCAGGAGGAGGCCGTTCAGCCCATCAACTTTGCACTGACTCTTCAACAAAACATCTTACCTAGGCCCACCCGTATCCCTATAACCCCCACTAATTCCCCTAACCAACACACCTTTGGGGCAATATACCACCTGACCTGCACGTCTTTGGACTATGGAAAGAAACTGGAGGAAACCCACGCAGACACGAGGAGGATGTGCAAACAGACAGTGACCCAAGCCGGATCGCTGTGAGTCAGCAGTACGAACCACTCTGCCACACTAATTTGCTACTTCCCCCAGTGTAACAGCTTGCAATGTGTTCAGGAAGCTGGCAGCTACTCAAATGTTTAACATACGGCAGTAAGCAAAACCAAACTGAAGATTAGGAATAGGGGGAGGCCATTTAGTTCCCCAGGACTGTTCTACAATTGAATTTAACCGCGACTGATCTTACCTCATTTTCCTGCCTTTGCTCCATTTCTTTTGATAACTTTACCAAATGAAAATTTGGCGCTTGCAATATTGAAACTTCCAATTAAACCCAGGGAGCAGCTTTTCCAGATTTCCAGTGTGGAAAAATGTTCCTGATTTCACTCCCTAGAGGCTTTCTCAAACCTGAAGGTGAGCTGTCTCATTCTGGATTCCTTCAGGAGAGAAATCCTTTCTCTGCAATCAACCCCACTGAATCCTTTTGAATATTTGAATCTTTAAATGGTCAATACTTTACTGAAAACTCATCAACTTACGAGCTTGTCCTCAGAACTTAATCCCTTCAACCCCAGTGTGGTTCTGGTGAGTTAGTGTAGCCACCCGTTTGGGAAATATATTCTTTACTTGGTAACACTGCCCAAAACGAGAGCAATACCTCAGTTACCTGGTGTCACTGGGAATATTTATCTTTTAAATGCACACACGAGAAGCACTCAAATCAGCCAAATTCAATTTCAGAATGATCCAAAAGCCACCCGTAAATACAATCTCTATCAGCACCTTCCAGTCTGGGATCACTGGATTTTCAAACACCGGATTGAATTACCTGACACATTTTAAACTGATGTCCTTTCATTTTAGGTTCCTTCTTCACCACCCACATCCTCATCACACTCCCTCGCCCCAGCCTGCACCTCATTCTGGCACCGCCCCCCACTCTCACTTCACACCCTCCCGCCCCATCTCTGTACTCCTCCCTGCACCTTTCTCCCACCTTACCCTCACACTCCCTCGCCCCAGCCCTGCAGTCCACCCTACACCCCACCCCATCCTTACATCTATCCCCCACACCTCACTTCACACCCCCATATCTCCCTGCACCTTTCTCCCACCCTACCCTCTCACCCACTCACCCATCCCTGCACCCCACTCTTGCATTCCCCCCATGCAACCTTCACCCCATCCCTACATCTACCCCCCCACCCTCACTTCACACCCCTTACCCCACCCCCATATCCCTCCCTGCACCTTTCTCCTACGTCCTCGCCCCAATCCTTCACCCCATCCCTACACCTATCCCCCTCACCCTCCTTCACACCCCCCTCACCCCACCCCCATATCCTCCCTGCACTTTTCTCCCACCCTACCCTCACACTCCCCTGCCCCATCTCTGTACTCCTCCCTGCACCTTTCTCTCATCCTATCCTCACACTCTCTCACCCCACCTCTGCATCTCACCCCCCACCTTCACCCCATCCCTACATTTACCCCCTCCCACGCTCACTTCACACCTCTCACCCCACCCCCATATCCCTCCCTCCACCTTTCTCACACCCTACCCGCACACTCCCTCGTCCCAGCCCTGCAGCCCACCCCTGCACCTTCCCACCCAACCTTCACCATCCCTATACCTATTCCTCCTCCCTCATCCCACCCCCCCATATCCCTCCCTGCACCTTTCTCTCACCCTACCCTCACACCCCTTCACTCCACCCCCATACTGCTCTTTGCATCTACCTCCATCCAATACTTATCCCATTCCTGCACCTCCCCCCCCCCCAACTCCACCCTCACACTCCCTCCCCATCCCTGCACCCCCACTCCACTGTCCTCCCCATTCCCTGCAGTGGAAACAGCGAAATCCTTTCAAAATCTTTGAACATGTTAAATATCTTGATCAGATCACTATCCGGTCTCTTCTACTGGGGGGGATATCAGCGGACATTTTTCTTCCCTCCAACTGGGGTAGGCTTCTGCATCTCAGCTGAGACCATTCCTCACAGCACCAGCTCAGAATCAACCCTCCATCAGCACAGGTAGGAGTCTGAAAGCTTTGCTCGAGTGGGGATGGTGAACTGGGCTTTATTACACTCACCGTTTGTATATACTCTGTGTCCAACACCGGGCCCTGCTGAGATCAATAGAGGTTTGATTGGAATCAGACACGGGGCATAGTAAAGAAACATCTTTACCACGTTCCTGGTAAAGATCAGTTTCAACACCAGAAACACTAGCTCGGAGCAATCAGGAAGGTTTCTAGTTTGCTGCTTAAAAGGCAAAGGACAATTTAATGTGATCACGTTTTTTTCATTTACAAACCAGCACAAAAACATTGCGAAATCGGGGCTCTGGGGAAGATGATCTCATCGTTTATGTTGAAATAATCAGTGTTAAGTGATACTGTAAAGTCTAGACTGACTCAAAACCATATGGAAATCTCTGGAGGAATCTTATAGACGAAACATCATCTCATTTCGGTGATCATTTCTAGCAGCGCTATGTATTTGTGTGAACAATCACAGCTGAAAGGTTGATAAATGGCACAGACCAGGTGGGAATACGCAGCAATGTACCTTCCTGGGAATGTGACCGTGGTACCAGGCGTGACTGCGCAGGTCTTCACTGTTTAACTTCAACTCTTCCTCCAGTTCCTTGCGCAGCTTCTCGGGTGTGGAATCCATGATATACCTTTCCTTTGAGAACTGTAAAAGAAGGGGACCAAAGGGGTCAGTCAGAATCGGATTCTCCCTTATCTGCAGGTGGTGTTCCTGCACTTCAATCTGACCCTCTCCCCAAGCCAGCGTGGGATCCAAAGGTGCATTTGGCCGCAATTCCCATTTTCCAGCTGGTGCTTTGCCCGTCCGTACTAATGTCAAATCAATAGCCACAGGAGCTTGTGCAGGGTCACACTGTTAATGACTAACAGTTGGCCATGTCCTTGCTTCAATGGGGCTGATGCTGTAGGATCTGACACTAAGAGCTCTGCTCACTGCTCTCCTACAGGACAGCATCTGTTCCCGGACTGCTAATGATGCTTTTTTATTGACGCTCTGTTGACTTAATTATATTAGTTACAAAAAATTAATCTCCCCCTAGCTGTATTTTTCACATGCTATTATATACTCTGTGCACTGTGACGTCAAGGTAGATTTTTCAGAGCTGTTTCTTCACCCACGAGCAACTTTATATGATTCTAATATTTCCTGGAGACGTGATAACTGATGTTTTTATCCAGTCTCTTGTTTCCTTATCCCCCAGAAGGTAAGAAACAGAAAATCGACAAGACAAAAAGGCAGATTCAATCCCTCAAACTAAAATCAACTGTGCGTGCATAAATATAGCTCATTTTAATTGTAGGAGAGTGTGTGTGTGTATATATACACACACACACACAGGGTTTATATATATATATGTGTGTGTGTGTGTGTGTGTGTGTGTGTGCGTGTGCGTGTGCGTGTGCGTGTGCCTGTGCGTGTGCCTGTGCGTGTGCCTGTGCCTGTGCGTGTGCCTGTGCCTGTGCCTGTGGCCTGGTTTATTGTTAAGCATTGGGAGTAATTCTGATTTCTAATACAACTTCCTCTCCATTACTGTCAACTTGCTGAGCTGATAATTCATTTCCATTTACTTATTAGTTTAACAAAATGCTGGACTGGACCAATGTTTGGTTTGTTATTGCTGCTTGGTTCATTTGCCATTCCATCTCTGTTTCCATTTTAATATAAGGATGTTTTTCAGGAATTATTGTATCTCTGTCACTGGTCACATGATAAGAGCGCAACTCAAGAGCAAGAGGTGGCATGGTGGCGCAGTGCTTAATGCTGCTGTCTCCCAGGGACCCGGGTTCAATTCCCAGTGTGGCTCACTGTGTGGAGTCTACATGTTCTCCCTGTGTCTGCGTGGGTATTCTCTGGGTGCTCCAGTTTCCTCTCACAGTCTAAAAGACATGTTGGTTAGTTGCATCGACCTGAACGGGTGCCAGAGTGTGGCAACTTGGGGAATTTCACAGTAACTTCATTGCAGTGTTAATATAAGCCTTACTTGTGACTAATAAATAAACTCTAAAAACATTACTGACAAAATATCAACAAGAGCAAAGTCAACTTTCCATCTCCAATATTCCCAGGTTCTGCTTTGTTCATGGGATAACAGTGGTTCCTCTGCATCTTCTATCTGACACTGTTCTGGTCTCTGCAGCTTTTAGCTTAAAGGGGCTACAGCCCACCACACATGGTGGATCCTTTGGCTGTGCTACTTTGTTTCTACAAAACCACAGTCAATGCACTTCACAAGGAATTCATTCCATGTGAGATTTCTACAAAAGATGGATCAAGGTTCTGTAGTAACACCATCCCAGGGCTAGAGTTGGAAAGACAAAGCCTGAAATTCTGCAGCTTCTCTCCATCTCCACCATGGCATCATCCCAAAGGAAAAAAACGTGATTTGCGCTTTGTAACCAGGGGCTTCCACTGGTCCGCTGATGGATGGCACGGTGGCACAGTGGTTAGCACCGCCACCTCAGAGCGCCAGGGACCTGGATTCAATTTCCAGCTTGGGTCACCGTCTGTGTGTTCTGCTCCTGTCTGTGTGGATTTCCTTTGAATGCTCCGGTTTCCTCCCACAGTCCAAAAAACGTGCTGGCGTTGGCCGTGGTAAATTCTCCCTCAGTGTACCCAAACAGGCACCGGAGTGTGGAGACTAGTGGATTTTCACAGTAACTTCATTACAGTGTTTGTGAACTTAAAAAAGCTTACAGTTATGGTAGCATACTGGGAAAACCACCCTCCCCCTTCCAACACTCCCTAACCCCATCCCGTTGGAATTATTTCCAAGCTAATTTCCATTTTCTCTTCTCCCTTCAGAGGTGAGGCAGAGTTTCCACACAAGTGGTTCTCCACAATCCATCCCCTCAGACTGCCTCGAGGCTTAAATCAGAACACATCTTTTTTAAATATGACTGAATGTTCCATTAGTGGCTCAGTGCATGGTGAGATATACACTGAAGGTAAGGAAAATCCACCAAGAGTGACACTTCGTTTAGTTATAAGTTTAAATTATGGAATGATACCACACAGAAAGAGGCCTTTCAGTTCATCGTGCCTATCCTGGCTCCTTGAAGGAGCTTAGCTTCCTTTGTTCTCAAACAAAATAGAAAAATAAAGAGTTGGACTGATATTGAATTGAATTGATGTAATGGAAAGTAGCCCTGAAACCACAACTCCTCCACAGGCCTGACCCTCCAAGGCCTGAGGATGAACTAAACTTCACAAAGGTGTCCCGGCACTATGGTGCCCTCCAGTGGTACTCCAGTGCCTATACACCATCAAGGTAACGTGGGAATCCCAGTCCAGAACTGGGAGTATCTGCATCGGGCAGGTTGTACCTTCTCAAGGGTGACTAGGTGCTGACCTTGATGGTGACGCCCACATCCCAAGATGTAAAAGAAAAATGATTTATTATCGCAGCCTCTTGCCAACATCAAATCAACTTGAGATCAATGGGCAACACGGTGGCATAGCAGTTAGCACTGCTGCCTCACAGCGCCAGAGACTTGGGTTCGATTCCCGGCTTGGGTCACTGTCTGTGTAGAATCTGCCAACTCCATGTGTGTTTCATCCTGGTGCTCCGGTTTCCTCCCACAGTCCAAAGAAATGCGGATTAGGTTGACTGGCCATGCTAAATCACCACTTAATGTCAAGGAGATTAGCAGGGTAAATACATAATGTTATAGGGAAGGGGTCTGGTTGGGATTGTGATCAGTGCAGACTGAATGGCCTCCTTCTGTACTGTATAATTTTATGACAATCTGTTCAATCACTCCCTCCTTCATTACAATTAAAAAAAACAATTTAAGAATATAAACTGCCTCAAATCTTTTCAAATATTCCAAAGTGCAGCACAGAAACAAACCATTCTCTGTTACTGTAAATACTGACGCAATCCTCTCCATTTCCACCCTGCCCTTTTCTTTCTTGTCTGTATATCCAGTACCTCCTTAAGCACATTTACACAATTCACCTCAACTACCGCCTGTGGTACCAAATTCCACATTCTAACCACCCGCTTTTTAAAACGTTTCGTCTGTAACTCCTTATTGGATTTAACACCAATGTCCCACACACACGCAGCAGGGCTCACTGTGCAGTCACTGGAGTGGAAACTGGGGCTAATTCTTATTTTATCCCTAACCCACAGATGATGTGATAAATGTTGATAGCCTTGGCAGAGGGAGGACATGTAACTCCTTACTGTATTGACTCACTGAGCCCTGGGGAGACAGCACAGAGGACTCTCAAATCGGGAAGTTTCTTATCCCGCACCAGAGACTGACTATTAATTTATTTACAGCTACAAGACATATTCTAATTGATGTTTGCTCACAGTGCTTTACTGCTGAGAATTTCCTGTGGTTCTATTATCTGTGTCTATTGATACTATTTGCTGCTCTAATTAAAAGTCTTTATCCTTGTATAGAATACACCAAGCAATGACATTCTGTTGGATAAACATGTACGACTGGGACCGTGGAACGGTCACATTTAGTTTATGTGTCATGGCAATCCTGTCACTCACTGTAATAAGGTGGCACTGGTTTATATAATGCACAGAGAATCAGGGCTACAATACAGAAACAGGCTGCTCAACCTTTCAACTCTGTACACGTTCTTCCATCCACAAGTCACAGTCTACTCTCCATTAATATGACGTAACTCATTTTGTAGTATTTCCCAATTCAAGCGTTTTTAAAAAAGTAAATAAAAATACTACTTTTTCCATATAGTCTAGGGCCCCTCAAGATATATATTAGTGTGCCAGACCTTGGTACTATTGGAAATGTGTTTGCAAAAACATAAAAGAGTAGACGCTACCATCGAGCCTGTTCAGATAAGATCGTGGCTGATCTGATTGTGGGTTTAACTCCATTTTCCTGTCATTACCCTATAACTCTAACTCCCCAATTTAACTCAGAATAAATTCAATGATCTAGCCTCCACTGTTCATTGTGGAAGAGAATTTCACAGACTAATGACTCTTCAAGAAAGAAAATTCTTCCTCATCCCCATCCAATACCTTTCAATTGGAAAACATGTTGCTCTAGACTCCCTCACAAATGGAAACTTCCTCTTAGTATCTACCTGCCAAACCTTCAATAAGTTCATCTCTCATTCTTCTAAATGCCAGGGGAAAAAATGGCCCAAACTAATCAACCTTCCCTCATAAGATAACTCCTTCATCCCTGGAATCAGCCCAGTGAGCTCCAAAGCAAGGATATCCCTCCTTAATTAACTAACAATACATTGGATTTAAACCAACTTGCTGGTGACACTCACATTACAAGATGTTAAAAAGAAAGATTTGCAGATTTATTGTCACAGGTTCTGGCCAACTTCAAGTCAATCAACTTGAAGTCAACGGGAGCACGATGGCACAGTAGTTAGCAGTGCTATCTCACAGTGCCAAGGTTCAATTCCCAGCTTGGGTTACTGTCTGGGTGGAGCTTGCTCTAATTAAAAGTCTTTATCCTTGTATTTGATTTGATTTATTATTGTCACATATATTAACATACAGTGAAAAGTATTGTTTCTTGAGCACTATACAGACAAAACATACCATTCATAGAGAAGGAAACAAAAGAGTACAAAATGTACTATTACAGACATGGCTAGGGTGTAGAGAAAGATCAACTTAATGCAAGGTAAGTCCATTCAAAAGTCTGACAGCAGCAGGGAAGAAGCTGTTCTTGAGTTGGTTGGTACGTGACCTCAGACTTTTGTATCTTATTCCCGAAGGAAGATAGAATACCTGGGATGCGTGGGGTCCTTAATAATGCTGGCTGCTTTACCGAGACAGAGGGAAGTCCAGACAGAGTCAATGGATGGAAGGCTGTTTCGTGTGATTGATTAGGCTACATCCACAACTTTTTGTAGTTCCTTGTGGTCTTGGGCAGAGCAGGAGCCATACCAAGTTGTGATACAACCAGAATGCAGTATTCCAATGCCCTATGTAGCTGTGGCAAGACTTCCTTCCCTTTATATTGGACCACCATTGCAGTGAAGGTGGGCTTTCTATTTGCCTTCCTAATTATACATATAGACATTATAGTTGAGAAAGCCCATCGATGCCTCTACTTTCTCAGAAGACTAAGAAAATTTGACATGTCAGTTACAACTCTTACTTTTACAGATACACCATATTCTTTCCAGTTGTATCCCAGGTATGGCTCCTGCTCTGCCCAAGACCACAAGAAATTACAAAAGGCCGTGAACGAAGTCCAATCCATCACGCAAACCAGCCTCCCATCCATTGACTCTGTCTACACTTCCTGCTGCCTTAGAGAAGCAGCCAGCATAATTAAGGACACCACACAGCTGGGACATTCTCTTTTCCCACCTTCTTCCATCAAGAGAAAAATACAAAAGTCTGAGCTCATATACCAATGGACATAAGAACAGCTTCTTCCCTGCTGCCACCAGACTTTTGAACTGACCTACCTCACATTAGATCTTTCTCTACACCCTAGCTATGACTGTAACAATACATTCTCCACTCTCTCCTTTTCTGTATGAACAGTACAGCTTTGTCTGAATAGCACGCAAGAAACAATACTTTTCACTGTATAATAATACATGTGACAATAATAAATGATGACTTACTGTATGTACATGGTAACTTTTTGTGATTCATATACAAGGACACCCAGATCCCTCGGAGTCACAGTAGTCACCTTCCATTTAAACAATATTCTGCCTTTCTATTCTTCCTGTCAAAGTGGACAACCCCACATTTTCCCACATCATATTCCATCTGTCAATTTTTTTATCCATTTATTTAACTTGTCTATATCTCTTTACAGACTCTTTGTATCCTCCTCACAACTTGCTTTCCTACCTATCTTCGTATCGTCAGCAAATTTGATTGTCAGTCCCTTTATTCAAGACATTAATGTAGGTCATAAATAGTTGTGCTCCCAGCATTGATCCCATTGGGACTTCACTGGTTACAGTTTGCCAACTTGAAAAGTGACTCCTTTATCTTGACTCTCTGTTTCCTGAGAGCTGGCTAACCCTTTATCCTTGATAATACAGCCCACCCATCACCCAGTGTTCATTAACTTTTAACTGACTTAGGGAGGAGAGATGCAACATTGTAAACTGAGTGATAGCTAAGTCATCAGCCTGTTTTACATTTCGATATTTATTTTCACTGACTGTCCTGATCTGTCCCCAATTCTCATCCAGGAATCTGATCAGGTTACAGTATAAACTGAAAGCCAGGTTAGAATCCATTGAATCACAGAATCCCTACAAGTCCGGAAGGCCCATTGAATCTGCACTGACTACATTCCAGCCCAGGTCCTATTCCTGTAATCCCGTACATTTACCCCAGCCAGTCTTTCTGACACTAAGGGGCAATTTGGCATGGCCAATTCACCTAACCTGCACATATTAGGATTGTGGGAGGAAATCGGAGCATATAGAGGAAACCCTCGCACACACAGGGAGAACGTGCAGAGTCCGCAGAGACAGTGACCCAAGCCGGGAATTGAATCTGGGTCCCTGGTGCTGTCAGGCAGCAGTGCTAACCCACTGTGCCATTAGAATCAAAGCAGAATGGAGAGCACAGGAATCAAAGCAATATTAAACTGGTCCAGCTGTTGTGAATCTGAGCAAGTGGATCCTGTCCCTCTGTATTTCCACAATAATAACGTGTGATTAAGTGGCCTCACTCCGTGGTGCTTTTGATGGTGCTGCAGCTGTTTGTAATGATTGTTTGCTCCATCCACAAATACAGGTGAACGTCAAACACAGTCAGACTAAACACATCTGGACTTCTGCATCAGAGAGCTCAGGTGCATCACACTCTTCCATCGGATGTGTGTGCTCCCCGAGATTACCCAGTTGGTGTTATTTTAACACCAGTGTTTTAACGTCCTCATTTTGTATCTATTTTGCTGGATCAGTGACCCATTCACCATATTAAACACCTCTTTCCCTCACTACCAGTGCTCCCCTGACTACAGTGTGTACGGTCTGCAGGGTCCACTGCAGAACTCACTACAGCATCACCACCTCCAACGCATTGCTGACTGGGGAATAAATCACTGCGCATGGACTGCAACAGTTCAGAAGGAGGTCAACCGTATCCTTCTGTGGGGCAGTTCAGAGTCAGCAATAAGTGGTTGCGGTGACAATATCGCCAAGAATTAATAATTTTATAATATAGTTTAACACTGACCTGATATAACACCATCAGAAAGTTGTGGGATGACCTGGAAGTCACTCCACAATGACTTGGGAGGCAGTGATGCAGTGGTTTTATTAATGTTTTAGTGACCCAGAACAAGATTGGGAGACCCAAGTTCAAATCCCACCACGGTAGATGTTGAAATTTAAATTCAGTAAGTCTATTGATGACCGTGAAATGACTGTTGTAAAAATCCAACATTTTGAGACCCCTTTTGAGATTTTTTGAGATCCATTTTGAGACCCTTTATTGGGTCACCTGGACACAAAACGCCAGCTCTTTTCTCTCCTTACGGACCTACTGAGATTTTTCAGCATTTTCTCTTTTGGTTTTGAATTCCAGCATCTGCAGTAATTTGCTTTTATCCAGTTGTAAAAATCTGTCTAGGTTCACTAATATCCTCTGGGGGAGGAAATCTGTCAATCTTACCTGGTCTGGTCTACATGGGACTCCAGAGCCACAGCAATGTGGTTGAATCTCAACTGCCCTCTGAAATGGAGGGATGGGAGTAAAAGCCGGATCTAGGCTGCGATAGCCACATCCCATAAATAAATTTTTAAAACACAGGCTGTTAAAGTTGTGAAATATTTCAATAGAGTGGATAGAGAGAGAATATTTCCTCTTGTGGGAAAGAGCACAACTAGAGACCATCAATAAAAGATAGTCACCAAGAAATTCAATAGGGACTTCAGAGGAAACACCTTTAGCCAGAGAGTGATGAGAATGTGGAACTCACTACCTCAGACTGTGACTGAAGCAAATAATATGATGCATGAAACAGAAAACTAGACACAGGTATGAGAGAGGAAGAAGAATGGGTTACGATGATAGACGTAGATGAGGAAATATGGAAGCAGCCTAAAGTTTATTTATTAGTGTCACAAATAGGCTTACATTAATGCTGCAATGAAATTACTGTGAAAATCTCTTAGTCGTCACACTCGGGCGCCTGTTCGGGAGAATTTAGCATGGCCAATGCACCTAACCAACAAGTCTTTCAGATTGTGGGAGGAAACCGGAACACCGGGAGGAAACCCATGCAGACATGGGGAGATCATGCAGACTCCGCACCTGACAGGAATTGAAGCCGGGTCTCTGTGAGACAGCAGTTCTAACTGCTGTGCCACCGTGCTGCCCTTTTATGACAGTATGGACTGGTGAACTGAATAGTCTGCTTCTGTGCTGTATATTCTCTGTAAATCGAGGATTTTAGGGCTTATTGTTCTTAAAACAGATAGATTAAGCATTGTTTGCACAAACAATTAAACAGGGTCAATCTGCTTAGGAACAAAGCAACTTTGCATCTTTCAAGAATTGCTCAGAGAACTGGAAGCAGGAGGAGGCCATTTGGCCCTTTGAACCTGCTCTGCCATTCATTATGATCATGGCTGATCATCAAATTCAATATTCTGATCCCATAGAACATCATGTAAAGGAACATCCCAGACCACTGGACAAGGGGAATGGACAGGGTGTGAAGGCATTTGAGAATGGAGGTCAAAGGCAAAGAGAGAGCAGAGATCGGACTTTGTGTAATGGGAGATATTCAGCTGTGGACTCCCTGCTGCCGAGGGGATTCCCATTACAGCAATGTGTCCAAGAAGTAACACACCCAGCCCGGGAGCTTTCACACATTAATATAAAACCAGCAGCAAATCACAGTTTCCGAATCCATGCCCCAGGCTGGTGATGTACATTTGCCCGAAGCTCTCTGGCTGGAGCGGGAATAGTATGTCTATCTTACAGCATCTCATCTCACTTCCCAGATACATTTCAAATCGCTTCACATAGAAAAAGTGACTCTGCCACGAAGTGGTTGATGTAAATGTGGGCAAATTCACAGGATCCTTACAGAGCAGAAGGAGGCCATTTGGCCCATCGAGTCTGCACCGACCACAATTCCACCCAACCTTCCAATCCCATAACCCCACATATTTATAATGAAGGAGCTAGATAAGGTAGAGAGATTCTTCCCACTTAGAAAGGATAGCAGAACTAGAGGGCACAGCCTCAAAATAAGGGGGCGGGGGTGCAGTTTAGATCAAGTTGAGGAAGAACTTCTTCACTCAAAGGAAGGTGAGTCTCTGCCCATTGAAGAGATAGAGGCTACCTTGCTGAATATATTTAAGACATGGACAGATAGATTTCTGATAGACAAGGGAATTAAGGGTTATGGGGAGAAAGCGGGAAAGTGGAACTGATCCACTTCAGATTGGCCATGAGTAGGATGCAGGGATCTTTCAGTGTGATTTGGGCAGTTTGAGTGAGTGACAAATGAATAGCATATGCAGTATAATTTGGATAAATGTGAGGTTATCCACTTGGTAGCAAAAACAGGAAGGCAGATTACTATCTAAATGACCATTAATTTGGAGAGGGTAATGTGCAACATGTCTGGGTGTTCTTGTCACTGAAGGTAAGCATGCAGGTGCAGCAGGCAGTCAAAAAGATAAATGGTGAGAGGATTGGACTATGGAAGCAGGAATGTCTTGCTGCAATTACACAAGGGGGCACGGTAGCATAGTAGTTAGCACTGTTGCTTCACAGCTCCAGGGTCCTGAGTTCGATTCCTGGCTTGAGTCATTGTCAGCGTGGAGTTTGCACATTCTCCACGGTCTGTATGGGTTTCCTCCAGGTACTCCGATTTCCTCCCACAGTCCAAAGATTGCGGGTTAGGTTGATTAGCCATGCTAAGAAATTGCTCCTTAGTGTTGAGGGATGTGTAGGTTAGAGGGATTAGTGGGTATAATATGTAGGGATATGGGGGGTAAGGCCTGGGTGAGATTGTGTTCGGTGCAGACTCGATGGGCCGAAAGGCCTCTTTCTGCACTGTATGAATCCATGACTCTAAGGCCTTGGTGAGACCACATCTGGAACATTGTGTACAATTTTGGTCTCCTTATCTGAGGAAGGATGTTCTTGCTTTAGAGGGAGTGCAGAGAAGGTTTACCAGGCTGATTCCTGGGAATAGTGGGACTGACGTAAGAAGAGAGATTGACTAGGTTAAGATTGTATTTGCTGGAGTTCAAAAGAATGGGAGGGTGGAGGGAGGATCTCATAGAAATCTATAAAATTCTGACAGGATTAGATGCAAGAGGAATGTTCCTGATGGTAGGGTTGTCCAAAACCTGGGGTGGCGGTCTGAGGATACAGGGTAGACCATTTATGACAGAAATGAAGAGAAATTTCTTCATCCAGAGAATGGTGAGCTTTTGGAATTCACTGCCCACAGCAGTTATGGCCAAAACATTGTGTGTTTTAAAGAAGGAGTTATATATAGCACTTGGGGCTAAAGGGATGAAAGGCAAGATCACACTATTGAATTGGATAATCAGCCGTGATCGTAATGAATGGCAGAGCAGGCTCAAAGGGCCGAATGGCCTCCTCCAGCTCCTATATTCTGTGTTTCTAACCCCAGCAGGAAATGTCTTTATATTGGTCACAATACAAAGTAACGAATGCACTGGGAAAAGCTATAGACCTTCCAGAAAGCAGCATTATCGGGTAATCTCTGTCCTCAGAAGTTCCACCCTGATCCAGTATCATTATGTGAGTTTACATCTGACGGCTGGAGTCCTTCCCTTCCGACCAATCTGTAAACAAACATCCAGCAAGAGATTTTCCCTCGGTCCGTCCTTCATATCTCACACTCAAAACGGAGCTTTCATCTCTCAAATCCCATGTGGAAAATCATTAAGAGGGATATTTTTCTCTGCAGGGCTGGGAACCGTTAGTAAAAACCCACATGAAACAAAAGCCTCACAGTGAGAACCTTCATTCAGCCTGCCATAAAACACCTCATCCTTTTGAATTCGGTCCAGCTGTGATTCAAAAGGTGCAGGAGGAAGGCAGGGGGGTGGAGGGAATGTTGGGTTTTATTCGGTTTTCCAATCTGATACACGGATTTCAAAAAAAAATAACCTGGCCTCGTTGGAGTACAGTCAGAAAATGAGGCAGTTTCTCAGCCTGTGTGAGCTGCCCAGGGAACTTGGCAGAAAGTGGGACTGATTCCAATGAACCACAACTGACCCGGCTTCTGTTAGGCCAATTGTGTCGCCCAGAGAGGTGTTCAAATCCCATCCTGAACGGGATTCCTCTGTTAACATCCTCGCCGCCCTCACCCCCGGTCAATAATATAGCCCTACCCCCAGAGTGACCACAACCCCCACCCTCGCCAGGGTAACAGAGCCATACTGCTTCTCAGGGTAACAACTCCCAGGGTAATAGTGTGACACTCCCCCCTCCCCTCCCCTCCCCCCAGGGTAACAGTGTGACACTCCCCCCTCCCCTCCTCTCAGGGTAACAGTGTGACACTCCCCTCCCCTCCCCTCCCCTCCTCTCAGGGTAACAGTGTGACACTCCCCCCTCCCCTCCCCTCCTCTCAGGGTAACAGTGTGACCCCCCCCCCTCCCCTCCTCTCAGGGTAACAGTGTGACACTCCCCCCTCCCTGGGTAACAGTGTGACACTCCCCTCCCTCCTCTCAGGGTAACAGTGTGACACTCCCCCCTCCCCTCCCCTCCTCTCAGGGTAACAGTGTGAGGTGTGTGACACTCCCCCCTCCTCCTCCCCCCCCCCAGGGTAACAGTGTGACACTCCCCCTCCCCCCTCCCCCAGGGTAACAGTGTGACACTCCCCCTCCCCCCCTCCCCAGGGTAACAGTGTGACACTCCCCTCCCCCCCCCAGGGTAACAGTGTGCACTCCCCTCCCCCCCCCCCCAGGGTAACAGTGTGACACTCCCCCTCCCCCCCCAGGTAACAGTGTGACACTCCCCCCTCCCCCCCCCCCAGGGTAACAGTGTGACACTCCCCCCCCCAGGGTAACAGTGTGACACTCCCCCCCCCCAGTGTGACACTCCCCCCCCCCCACCCAGGGTAATAGTGTGACACTCCCCCTCTAACAGTCCCCCCCCCCCCCCAGGGTACAGTGTGACACTCCCCCCCCCCAGGGTAACAGTGTACCACTCCCCCCCCCCCCCCAGGTAATAGTTGACACTCCCCCTCCCCCCCCCCCCCCAGGGTGACACTCCCCCTCCCCCCCCCCAGGGTAATAGTGTGACACTCCCCCCCTCCCCCCCCCCCCCCCAGGGTAACAGTGTGACACTCCCCCTCCCCCCCCCCCCAGGGTAACAGTGTGACACTCCCCCCCCCCCCCCAGGGTAACAGTGTGACAAGGGTACAGCCAATGCAGCTCCCACTCACAGTTCCAGCCTCACAGTGAACCCCAGTCCTCCCCCCTCTCCCCCGGGTTTTAGGGGAAGTTGTAGCGAATCCCTTTCGCTTCCGGCACGGTCTCTTATTGAAAGGACAGGGCTGGGATTATTCAGCAGGCGCTTTGAATCTGGAGCCAGGGTTATTTTCGCTCCATCGACATCATTCCTGAGCAAGAAGAGGCTGCTTGGACCCAGAGCCCATCTGACAGTAATAATACCCCAAAGTCTGCGTGGAAACTGAATGGAAAGTTCCCATGACAACCTCGCCAGTTATTTTAAGGATCAAACGGCCGCTTGCCAACACACATTGCTTAATATAATTGTGTCACTGAACAAGTGCGTGAATGTCAGACTCAACAATGTAACCGCCAGCCTCTCAAACTCTCCAACCCCTGAACACCCCAAGTACAGTCTGCATCGAGCCTTCTCTACTGTACAAAGCAAATGCAAACTTTACACACACACACAAAAAAACTGGAATCAACAGTCCCCATTCACAAAATCATTGCTGTCCCAATTCACATCTTGTTAAAGTCTCAGCGTTGTAGCTTCCAGTTAGCCTGGGAGATCTTTCGACAATATGTTTTGCCTCCCGGAATAGTTCCTCGGTAATATAACCGCCTGCCTCTTCCCCTGTCTTAAGAATCCACAAGTAACATACCTTTCCCCCTCCGATGTACGAGTTCCTGTAGAAGCAGCACAGGGCGGCCGAGAGAGCTCGTAAAATGCTGCATCTCTCGGTCATTGTGGGAGATGTGGAGTCCGCTATTCGGGCTGGAACACACAGATCCCGGAGACTGGGGAGTTTTAAAAAGAAGGAAAGCTGGGCTGGACTTATCTGACAGCCGGGACTCGGTCTACATTTCCTCCCCACGCCGACGCTGCAGCGAGTCTGTGGGGGTCCCTCCTCTACCGAGCTGGCACACTCCACACTGAACAGTCCATGTATGGAAAGCTACACTCCTCATGTGATTCCCACTGGAAAACAGCATCTAGGAAGAGCCTTGCAACTGAGGAGCTTTTAATTACACCCTTCGTAGAAGCGTCAGTCACTCCCACCCTCACTCCCTCCCCTCTGCACTCCTTCTTAGCTCCTTACCTGAAATACCATGTTGAGGAACCTTTACCCTCTGCAGTTTTTTGGAAGGACGATGCTGTGTGCTGTACTGTAAGAAGCCAAGGCTGATAACTCCCCTGGTTAAGAGGATAACTGAAGGTTGGGTCGGACTATCTGAAGTTTTAGCATGCTGAACCGCTGACTCATCCGAAATATGCAGAGGACACCTCACCCCAATATCATCCTCCCCCTAACGAATTGTCGCTTGGATAGATTTGAAAGCAGTGTGAACTTTTTTTTAAAAAAAAGTAACAAAACCGGATTCCTCTTGAGAAACTGCCATCAGCGTGAGCTACCGAAACATAATTACTACCCACGATCAAATGAAACCCCAACTCCACACATCACGTTCTCCTTCAAGCTAATTATTAACACAAAGGCACACGCACAGAAGGCTGGATTCAGTAGAAAGGGAATTCACATATTTGTAATTATACAGAATGTAAACTGTAAATAATTAGTCAGAAATACCCTGGCTCGTGTGTAAATGAGCGTGGTACTGTAATGCAGGGGTCACTCTTTATTTTGCTTCTAAGTTCCAGTCTTTTGTTACAGGTTGACCCTTTCTTCAACCTATAGGTGGGGGGACCAGCGGCATGGTGGTTGGCACTGCTGCCTCACAGTGCCAGGGACTCGGGTTCGATTCCAGCCTCAGATAACTGTGTGGAGTTTGCACATTTTCCCCATGTCTGTGTGGGTTTCCTCTGGGTGCTCCGGTTTCCTCTCACAGTCTGAAGATGTGCGAGTTAGGTGGATTGGCCATGCTGAATTGCCCCTTAGTGTCCAAAGATGTGTAGAGTGGAGGGATTAGAACATAGAACATAGAACAATACAGCACAAACAGGCCCTTCAGCCCACGAGTTGCGCCGATCACATCTACCAATCCACAGACCTATCTATAACCTCCTATCCTATTCTTTTCCATATAGGAAAGGGATTGGTGAGTAAATGTGTGTGGGTATGGGCTTGGGAAACATGCTCTTTAGAAGAGTTAGTGCAGACTTGATGGGCTGAATAACCTTCTTTCGCACATAGCGGGTCTATGATCGTAGTTCAGAAAATGCATTCCATTATACCCCAGCACAAAGTGAAATTCTTTCCATCATCACCACTTCATCTATCTGATGTTTGAAAGAATATTTTGTCACCCAGCTGACAGCTGTAATTACTCTTGAAGAGATTTTTTACTAATGTTCTATCTAAAATCACCTACCACCAGCTTCAATCTACTCCCCTCATCACCCTGGGACATGTAAATATAGTTTTCAAGGAGATAGATCTGGCTCAAGGGGATTGAAGGATATGGCATGGGGGGTGGGGGAAGGATCAGATTACTGAGTTGAATGATCAAAGTGAATGGTGCAACAGGCTTGAAGGGCCAAATGGCCTCCTCTTACTCCCATTTTTTATGTTATTATGAATTGGGAGTAGTGGAAAGCCACTCAACTTTTTAAATCTGTTCTGTCCTTTGATAAACTCATGGAGATGTTACTGTAGCCTGAAGTCTACTTTCCAGCTTCTCTCTCTAACTCGTAGAGTCACAGAGTCACACAGGTTTACAACATGGAAACAGGCTCTTCAGCACAACTTATCCACATTGCCCTTTTTTTAAAACCCTAAGCTAATCCCAATTGCCTGAATTTGGCCCATATCCCTCTATACCCATACTACCCCTGTAACTGTCTAAATGTTTTTTAGAAGATAAAAAGTAGGTAAGATGGGTATAAAGGATATGGGCCAAATGCAGGCAATTGGGATTAGTTTAGGGTTTTAAAAAAAGGGCAATGTGGACAAGTTGTGCCGAAGAGCTGTTTCCATTGCTGTAAACCTGTACGACTCTGTGACTCTGAGTCAGAGAGGTAGGCTGGAAAGTAAAGTTCAGGCTATAATAACATCAACCATGAGCTTATCAAAGGACAGGACAGATTTAAAAAGTTGAGTAGCTTTCCACAACCTCTGGCAGCTTGTTCCAGACACTCACCATCCTCTGTATGAAAAAAATTGCCCCTCAAGACTCTTTTGTATCTCTCCCCTCTCACTTTAAAGCTATGTCCTCTAGTTTTATACTCCCCTACCTTTGGGAAAAGATATTGAATATCTAGCTGATCTATGCCCTTCACTATTTTATAGACCTCTATAAGATCACCCCTCAGCCTTCTATGCCCTTCTACAAAGAACAATATAGCATTGGAAACAGGCCCTTCGACCCAACGAGCCTGCGCCGCCATTTTAATATTATGAGTGCCCTCCTCTTCCTATGACCCTTGTCTACTCCTATTGGGGAAGATTGAGGGAAGTCTAATTTAGGGACAATTTGTTACACCAATCAGCCTAAGAGCACGTTTTTGGGATGTGGGAGGAAACCGGAGCCCCCGGAGAAAATCCTCGCAATACAGGGAGAATGTGCAAACTCCCGCAGACACAGGCCCAAATCTATGTATCTGCAGAGCCAACAGTGATAGTCACTCAGTTTCTATACCAACATCTTGTACAACTTCATCAAGATGTCCCAACTCCTGTATTCAATGTTCTGACCAATGAAACCAAACATGCCGAATGCCTTCTTCACTACTTTGTCCACCTGTGACTCCACTTTCAAGGAGCAATGAACATGTACTCCTAGATCTCTTTGTTCTGCAACTCTCCCTAGTGCCCTACCATTAATTGAGTAAGTCCTGCTCTGCTTTAGTCTACCAAAGTGCATCACCTCACATTTATCTAAATTAAACTCCATCTGCCAATCGTCAGCCCACTGGCCCAATTGATCAAGATCCCGTTGCAGTCCAAGATAACCTTCTTCACTGTCCACTATGCCACCAATCTGAAAACTTACTAACCATGCCTTCAATATTCTCATCCAAATCATTGATATAAATGACTAATAACAGTGGACCCAGCACTAATCCCTGAGGCACACCACTCAGTTACAAGTTTCCAGTTTGAAAAACAACCCTCTATAACCATCCTCAGGCTTTTGTTATCAAGCCAATTTTGCATCAATTTAGCTACCTTTTTCTGGATCCCGTGAGATTTAACCTTATGCAACATACCTACCATGTGGTACTTTGTCAAAGTCACTCCTGTGGATTGAATTCAGTGGGGCCTGGTAGGTACTGCTGGGAGTGTTGCATTGTCAGAAGTGCCATTAGGCAACTGAGATGCTAAGCAGAGTTCTTCATTGCCTCTTTGGCTGGATTAAAGTTTATTTTATTAGCGTCACAAGTAGGCTTACATGTTTGATTGAAGGCTCACTGCAATGAGGTTACTGTGAAAATCCTCTAGTCACCATATTCCAGCCCCTGTTCGGGTACAACTGAGGGAGAAATTAGCATGGCCAATTCACCTAACCAGCACATCTTTCAGACTATGGAAGGAAACTGGAGCACCCAGACGAAACCCATGCAGACACAGGGTGAACGTGCAGACTCCACACAGACAGTGACCCAAGCTGGAAATTGAACCTGGCATTGTGAGACAGCAATGCTAACTACTGTGCCACACATATGAAAGATTTCAGTGTTGTTTGAGGAAATTCTGGCGTATTGTTCTAGTTAATGGTGACCCATCAATCTTTAATTCCCCAAGATGGTGCCGCAACTTCTTGCAAGCTGTGCTCAGTATACCTTCTAATTCTTTCTTTTACTCTCATTCTATGCTTCTAAAACTTCATTCTAACTCTTTCAAACTCTCTAACAATGCTTTAATTCAATCTCTTATGACTGTAACATTAAATTCTGCACTCTCATTTCCTTCTCTATGAATGGTATGCTTTGTCTGTATAGCGCACAAGAAACAATAGAAACATTGTATCACAATACATGTGACAATAATGAATCAAATGAAATCAAACATTATCACAGCAGAATAACTGGCTATTTCTGTCATTGCTTTATATGGAATCTTGCTATGTACAAATTGACCATTATCTGCCTGCATAATAACCTTTCAAAAGTAAATCATTGGTTGTATAGTGCCCTTTTAGAGTAGAGAGTATCTTGTGGATGTAAAAGATGCATATCCATCTTTTTTTATTTATATCATTCTAAAAGAATAGGATAGGGGGTTATAGATAGCTCTGTGGATTGGTAGATGAGATCGGCACAACTCGTGGGCCGAAGGGCCTGTTTGTGCTGTATTGTTCTATGTTCTATGTACTTCTCTAATTTGAGCAGAAAAATTTAAGTAACTTCTGTTGAAGATATTTCTGCCCTCGCATTCACCCAAACTAAACAATGAAGCTGTATAAGATTTTATTATATTCACATTACCATATCAGTGTTCAATTATTACACACACGCACACACACATATACACATTTCAGAAAAAAAGTATCAGATTATGGGGTGATGTATTAAAAGTGTTTAAAACAATGAGAGAATGGAACAGAATAGCTAGAGCAGACTATTTGAGAGAGTCGGAGGTACCACAGATACAAAACTAAATACAAGAGCGCAGCAGTAATATCTTCATACTCAGTGCTGTGAGGCTGTGGAATTGATAACAAGGCAGAAACTCTTTCCACATTAGACAGGTTGGCTGGACAGAGGGGCAGGGAGGATAAATGTAATTCTACCTGTTAGATTGTGTGGAGTGTAAAGGTCAGGTTTATTGGACTAAATGGCTATGTTGTAACTTCTATCTATTCCTTCATACCATAATAATTGGAATTCGAATGTTCCTAAACAGATGGGTTGGAATACTTTACAATGAATCATTCTTCTAAAATGTTAAGAACTTATACTCATTGCTATATATATTGACAAGATTATTATTCCATTATAGAAGACTGTCTAATACCAGCATAGGGCGGCACAGAGGTTAGCACTGCTGTCTCTTAGCACCAGGGACTTGAATTCAATTCCAGCCTTGGGTCACTCTGTGTGGAGTTTGCACATTCTCCCCGTGTCTGCATGGATTTCGGTTTTCTCTCACACTCCAAAGATGTGCTGGTTGGGTGGATTGCCTATACACAATTACTCGTTAGTGTCCCAAAATGTATAGATTTGGGGTATTAACAGGGTAAATATGTGGGGTTATGGGGATAGGGCCTGGGTGGGATGCTCTGTTGGAGAGTCAGTGTAGACTCAATGGGCTGAGTGGCCTCCTTCTGCATTGTAGAGGCTCCCAAGCCTGCACCCTGTACCATCTAGCTTAAGGACAAAGGCAGCAAACGCAAAAGAACACGACAACCTCAATGTCCCCCCGATTTACACTCGCTGTTTTGAAACCGGGTTACTGCTCCTTCGTCATCACTATGTGCTTACCGACATCACATGGACTGCAGTGGTTCAAGAGGTGGCACAGTAAATGCTGGCCTTGCCAGCGATGCCCACATTTCTTGAAAGGGAATTAAAAACTTGCAGCTGATGTGTTTTATATGTTGATTACAATTTTGAAAATAAATAAGGTAGCAATAGTTTATTAGCTAGCAGGACAAACCAAGATTCCACCTGATCTCATCAGTTTCTGATCAGCTGGCTAGGTTACCATTGACCTTACTGTATTGGCCTTGGAAAGTTTTGATAGGTTTTGAATTTCCAGGTTAATGTTTGAGGCAGTAACTATTTCCACATTCCGAGTTAGATTGAAAATGGCTTTAAGTGCCTCTGGGAACTTGAGGGTAAGCGTTATCACAACTATTTGCTGGCATGGAGCTTAAAGATTGATGAAATGTTGTCTTGAAGCCAATTCAATCTCAATTCGTCCCATTTAACCCCTGCACACCCTCTCAGGGTGGTAATCAGTGAAGAGCTGAAAGGTTAGAGCTGTCACAAGATGCAAAGGAATTCCTCACGACGGATTCAATCCTGTCTAACAGGTTAGTTCAGGAGTGATGCAGGGGAAGCAGTATCAAAATGATAATGTCCCTGGATTAGTAATGTTTAAAATTTCTTTATTACCGTCACAAGTAGGCTTGCATTAACACCACAATGAAGTTACTGTAGCTACATTCTGGCACCTGTTTGGATACATGGAGGGAGAATTTGCATGACCAATGCACCTAACCAGCCATGTCTTTAGGACAGAGCATCTGGAGGAAACCCACACAGACACGGGGAGAATGTGCAGACTCCACACAGTGATCCAAGCTGGGAATTGAATCCGGGTCCCTGGCACTGTGAGGCAGCAGGGCTAACCATTGTGCTACCGTGCCGCCCAGAAAGGGAAATGTCAGGAGTGGTATAACCCAGAGTCCTAAGTCAATGCACTGGAGACATAGGTTCCAATCCCATCATGGCAGCTAGTGGAATTTAAAATCTGCAAATGTAAAGCTAGTCCTAGTAACGGTGATCAAGAAACTATCATCGATTATCATTAAAAACCCATCTGGTTCGCTAATGTCCTTTAGAGAAGGAAATCTGCCTTCCTTACTTGGTCTGGCCTACATGTGACTCCAGAAACACAGCAATGTATTTGACCCCTAACAGATGTACAACAAATACTGGTCTTGCCAGTGACTCCCACAGTCCAACAAATAAAAAAAATATATATTTGGGTTTGGCAGGTCTACAATACTCCAGACACTATTGACCCCACTCATTAATTAGACACATTCTAATGTGGGTACAGATAATCCTGCAAAACAATGTCCTACAGAGAAGATGTCCTCTTCTAAGTAAGCAATGAGCAGTTTTAGCAGTTTAATGCATTTAGGGTCCCTTAGTGTCCCAAAATGTGCAGGTTAGGTGGATTAGTCATAGTAAGTGTGCGGGGTTACAAGGATAGAGCCAAGGGGAGAAAGGGTCTGGGTGAGAGTCATTGCAGGCTCGATAGGCCGAATGGTCTCTTTCTGCACTGCAAGGATTTTATGGATTAAAATGTAGTGTCTTTGATTTTTTTTGGAGTGAAAGCGTGATTTGAATGTGCCTGAGGACTTAACAAAACTGGGATGAGTGACAAATGCTGACAACAGTTACATACCAAAGCTGGAGTTAAGGATTGGGCAAAGTTAGTGATACTTACAAAGGGGGAGTATTTCTCAAAAAGAGTTATTTCACTGAATAGTCGCATCGGTTCATTCAAGGGAGAGTAAAATATCTACACTTCTTCTCTCTGCTGAAGATATTGAGAGGTTGTTTCTCTTTGTGGGAGAGTCTAGAAGCAGAGGGCATAATCTCAGAGTAAGGGGTCACCCATTTAAGACAGAGATAAGGAAGAATTTCTTCTCTGGGGGGGTAGTGAATCTGTGAAACTACAGAGAGCTGTAGACGGTGGGTTGTGAAGTATGTTCAAGACCAAGATAGACAGATTTTTAATCAGTAAGGAAATTGAATATTACAGGGATAAGACGGGAGGGTGGAGCTGTGGATTATCACATCAGATCAGTCACTACTTTTTGAATGGCAGCGGATCAGAATCGATGGACCGAATGGCCTTCTTCTGCTTCTACGTTTTATGGACCTCCACCATGGTCTGGGCAAGAAAGGAGGCATTGCATCCATTACAGCCAGAATGGGGATCGAACCCCATGCTTTGTTAGCAATCTGATCCATACCAACCATCCAGCCAACTGACCAAACCACCCCCCACTCAAAAAGTTCAAATTGCTGTGATACTTTTATATGCATGTTGGAGCTGGAACCATGAATCATAGAAAATCATAGAAGTCCAGAGAGTACACAGAGAGAGAAAGAGGCCATTCGGCCCATTGAGTCTGCACCGACCATAATCCCACCCAAGCCTTACCCCCATATCCCTACATATTTTATCCACTAATCCCTCTAACCTACACATCTCAGGATACCAAGGGTCAATGTAGCATAGCTAATCAACCTAACCCGCACATCTTTAAATGTTGATGGGGGAGGCTCCAATTTTCTTTCCAAGAAGCTCTCCTGCTGTACAGCCAACCATGTGTTGGAAGGATTTCCATGTTGACACTTGGCCAGGTTGATGGCGTTACGAACACACCTTCCTTGGCCATCAAACTCTAGAGTGGGACTTGAACCCAGAGCTTCTGGATTAGAGGTAGGCTCGCTGCCCACTGTACCACAAGTGTTCCAGATCCATACATAAGGGCATAAGAAATAGGAGGAGTGGATCATAAGGTCCTTCAATCCTGCTGCAACATGCAATACAAACATGACTTGATTTTTGGTCTCAACCTCCAGCTTCCTCCTGCTCCCCAAATACCCAGATTCCTGAGGGGGCAAAAGTCTATCCATCTTAGACTTAAATATATGCAACAGTAGGGTAGAGAATTCCAAAGATTCACAGATCTCTGGGTAGAGAAATATCTTATCTCTGCCGTAAATGATTTATCCTGAGATAATATCCATTGTTTTAGCTTCGTCAATCAATGAAGCAATGTTTTAGTGTCCAGCCTGTCAAACTCATTCGGAATCTTGTATTTTTTAACTGAGATCATTTTATCCTACAGAGCAGAGACCCAGTTTCCTCAGCCTCATATCAGAGGACAACCCCCTGACCCCAATCCCCAATCTAGTGAAGGCAGAAAGGATTGGAAGGATATGTTAGTGGGGCTACAACAAATGAAGGTGGAGAAGGCTTGTGTGAAGCATAAACTCCAGTTTGGACCTGTTGGAATGTTTAAGTTCTTAGATAATTCTACATAAAATATTCAAATCTTGCTCAACAGATATAGCAGTTTGCAAGATAGTTGGCTGATAGCATGTTGACTATCAGGGAAGTTAATGGTATTAGAGTTAAGAGAGGTTATGTGATGGAATAGATAGGTGTAGATTCAGGAGCTAACAGAGCAGAGATGTACAGAATATGCTGGACAATCCTCTCCAGAACAAAAAATACAGAAAGAACTGAACTGTACAAGTGACATGTGCTAATGGAAATTCACATGACAGGAGCAGGAATTCAGCTCCAGAGATCAGTGGGCTGTTACTGAACTTCCAGTGTGAATTCCCAACTTTGCAAGCTTCTGCACTGAGTGTTAATTTACCAGAGAGAGAGAGAGGGAGAGACAAACAGAGAGAGAGGCAGCAAGAGACAGAGACAGGGAGAAAGAGTGAGAGAGAAAGAGCGAGAGAGACAGAGTGACAAAGAGAGAGCGACAGACAGAGAGCAACAGAGAGACAGAGAGCGACAGAAAGAGAGACAGAGAGAGAGACAGAGAGAGGGAGAGACAAAGAGAGAGAGAGAGACAGAGAGACAGAAAGAGACAGAGACAGGGAGAAAGAGTGAGAGAGAAAGAGTGAGAGAGAAAGAGTGAGAGAGAAAGAGTGAGAGAGACAGAGTGACAAAGAGAGAGCGACAGAAAGAGAGAGCAACAGAGAGAAAGAGAGTGAGCGTCAGAGAAAGAGAGACAGAGAGAGAGACAGAGAGAGAAAGCGACAGAGAGAGACAGCAACAGAGAGAGACACACACATAGAGACACAGAGAGAGAGAGACACACAAACACAGTGAGACACACACACACACACATACAGTCATACAGAAAGAGTCACAGAGAGAGAGAGAGAGAGAGGGACAGCAAGAGACAAAGAGAGAGACATACACAAACACTCAGAGAGACCCAGAGAGTGACCCAGAGAGAGAGAGGCAGAGAGAGACAGACAGAGAGAGGAAAAACAATTTTCCATACATTTGTGAGACAATGTCAGGAAACTGTGGGCAGAAGTATTTCATTGACTGCAAAACACTCTGGAACGTCCTGCAGTCAGTAAAGGCAGAATATGAATGCAAGTTCTTCCTTTCCTTTCTTTACTTTTTCCACAACTGTTCACCTGTTATTTAGATTGTGAGCTTGCATTCAAAAAAATCAGTCCGAACATGGAGTTGCTGATAATGACAATGGTAAATAATAAGTTTTCCCATTACCCTTGAGCAGAAGTTGCTTTTCCCACATCCAGGGTTCAAAGAGACCTTCAGACACGCACACAAAAGGATCAGAAAAACATCTGATTTTAGATCTCCCTGGGCTAATTACAGCTCTAGTTCAATGCACTTCAGTACATTCTGTAACATAAACTACGATAGCTGAATTCAGGGACACACCCGGACCATCAGTTCATACCAAGCGTGACTGGTGCACCAGGAAGTTTTTAATGTGTTCCACCCAAGAATTCGGTTCCTTTGCTGAAACTGCCTCCTTCTTATAGCTTTCCCATTGTAGCAGAAAATGGGAGAGCTGCTTTCTGGCCCTTTGCCATTAAAAAAAATACATGTTTACACAAGGTGCTTAATAAAATAGATGTCGCTCATTATTTAAATGTGCCAGGAGCTTCTGAACAAGCTAATCAAGTGCTAACCCACCAGTAGCAGACTGATAACCACAGACACATGATTATACCTTCAGCGGGGGGACTGCACAAAGGCTTAGAACAAGAAGCAACACAAACCAAGAGCACAGAGATACTCTGAATATTTGAATACTGTTACTGCACTGACCTATCTCTTGGTGTGACCTTGCGACCCACACAAGCTGCAAAGTGGGCAAGGAAATGACATTTAATCACAGGAGGCAGATGGTTGACGCAAACGGCAACAGCGTCGTGTTCATTCATTCAAACAGGTCATTAGTGATAAGTGCTTTTTGGCGGAATTTAGTGTGTCCCAATTTGGTTCTTTAAAAGGAGCAGCGAAGGCTAATGGAGGGTAAGGTCTTCTGGGAGCTTTCTCAGTCTGAATCTATTGATGATGCTGCTTAACAATTACCCAATCAATCAGGAAGATTGGAGGAGGAGAAGGAGGTAACCTTTCCCTCTGCGACTGTTCCGGGAGATCTGTGACCTGACTGCATAAACTCGCCTTTGGTCCAAATCCTTTCATTCCTTTTGGTTAACAAAACTCTTATCAATCTGAAGCCTCTAATAAATCAATCTGTCATCTATATCATTTACAGTAAAAAGTTCCTAACTTCTACCGAACTTTGTGTGTGAAAGAGTCATAGAGGTTGACAGCATGGAAACAGGTCCTTTGGCCCAACTTGTCCATCTGCCCAGTTTTTAGCACTAAGCTAGTCCCAATTGCCCATGTTTGGTCCATATCCCTCTATACCCATTGTACCCATATAACTGTCTAAATGCTTTTTAAAAGACAAAATTGTACCTGTCTCTACTGTTCCCTCTTGTTCCAGACCACTCTTTGCATGAAAAAATTGCTCCTTTGGGCCCTTTTGTATCTCTCGCTTCTCACCTTAAACCCATGCCCTCTAGTTTTAGACTCTTCTATCTTTGGGAAAAGATGTTGACAATCTAACTGATCTATGCCCTCATTATTTTAGAGACTTCTATAAGATGACCCCCAAGCCTTCCATGCTTCAGGGGAAAAAGTCCTAGTCTATTCAGCCTCTCTTTAACTTAAACCATCAAGGCCTGATAGCTTCCTAGTAAGATCTGGCTCTAAGAGTTTAGATTATGTGCTCTGCTCCTAGACCAGAAATAGCTTCTTCCTCTCAGCTCTATCAGCTCCCTTTAACACCATCTGAACTCAGAGGGCAGTTGAGAGTCAACCACATTGCTATGGCTCTGGAGTCACATATAGATAGACCAGGTAAGGTCTATCTATATGTGATAATATATCCTTCTGGTTAATGAACCAGAAGGATTTCTACAACAATGGTTACATGGCCATCACTAGACTTTTAATTCCAGATTTTTATTGAATTCAAATTTCGCCATCTGCTATGGTGAAATTTGAACACGGGTCCCCAGAACATTACCCTGGGTCTCTGGATTACTAGTCCAGTGACAATACCACTATGCCACTGCATCCCCTAATGTTAGTTAGCATTCCTCCAGGAGTGATTGGAAGTATTTAATACACCAAGAACTATACAGATACTGCCATGAAGTTTGGAGCAACAATACTTGCGCATCCAACTACATGAGCCTAGTAGTTATTGTGACTTTTTTCAATGGTAAGAATTTTCTCTATTGGAAATTCCTTGCCATTAGCGTGGAAATGCTTCAGGGTAAAGGGACATCAACTGGGAATGAGAAGATGGGAAGGATCTGGGCCTGACTGAGAGGGGTTAAGAGAAAGCAGAATTCCGTGCTAGTAAGCCATTTATTAATAATAGAGGAGAAATGCAAGGATAGTTCTGGTTGAGAGCAAATTTTTAATTTGGAAATGTCACAGGAAAGCTCGTTGCGACTCTGGCTAATGTGGGCTGGTGCCAATTTCTTTCTGCTCCATTGCAACGCTGAGAACAAGCAAAATAATCCAGAAATAACTGGCACGTAGGCTGGTATCACTGTAGGCAGGACCCAAAGTTACTGCCTTAGAGCCTTGGGCAGTTGGGCACTCTTTAATACTTCCCACTATTATCCCATAGGAATATCCCACTCAAGAAAGACATGTTCATTGCCATCTGTCACACTTGTAAATATTGCTGCCTCAACATTGGCAGTCATCTTTCTAAGAAGGCAACTAGAAATACCTCATTCACCATAAAGATTGTCCTGAGGTGATGAAAGATGCCATTTAAATGCAAATCTTTAAAGTTGGAATAAAATCAGCGGCAGACCGGGCTGGACCAGCCAAGTTAATAGAATGATTTTACATTGGAATGAATGTTGGAAAGACAGCATCAAATCAGCAAAGAATGTTCAAATCAATTTCAAATTGCACCCATAATGGTTCTGATTATCAGCGCCCATCAGTACAGCGACTAATGTTTTTTGGTCTGTAATTATAACATTATCTGTCATTCCTATCGCTCATACCGAGATGTTGATAAGGGGCAAATTAAAGGACACTCCCCTTTTCAGAAAAACAGTGGCAAAGCACAAAATGGTCCATGTAAGCATTTATCACAGTAAACTATATGGTTAGCTATATGGACATAACTAGAAATCATAGAAACTCAACAGTGCAGAAACAGGTCATTCAGCCCATTGATTCTGCACATTAACAATCCCTTCCAAGCCCCATAATCCCACATATTTGCCCTGTTAATCCCTCTAACCTATGCATCCCGGGACACTAAGGGACAAGTTAGCATGGCTAAACCCACGTATCTTTAGACTCTGGGAGGAAACCAGAGCACCCAGAGGAAACCCATGCAACACAAACTTCAAACAGATGGTGAACCAAGATGGGAATTGAACTCAAGTCCCTGGAGCTGTGAGGCAGCAGTGCTAACTACTGTGCCATCTCACTCCCCCTCCCCCAACTGTATATCCACAGTGATAAAGCCACAAACAGGTCCCCATTCTAACTTCACAATTGAAGCATTTTCCATCCCCTCTCACTGATTGAAACACACCCTAATTCTCCCTTCAGCAACTAAAGTTTTAAATTTTAGTTATTAGTGTCACAAGTAGGGTGACATTAACACTGCAATAAAGTTACTGTGAAAATCCCCTAGTCATCACATTCTGTTTGGGTACACTGAGGGAAAATTTAGCATGGCCAATCAACCTAACTAGTGTGTCTTTCAGAAACCCACGTAAACATGGGAAGAATGTGCAGATTTTTCACAAATAGCAACCCAAGCCGAGAATTGAATCCAGGTCCCTGGTGCTGTGAGGCAGCAGTGCTAACCACTGTGCCACCAAGCTGCTGTTCCTTCCCCAATTTTTTATTCCCCATCCCCAGATCAATGTCTCTTCTTCTGCATCCTCTCTTAAAGCAGGTGATCCATGTACAGAGATGCATCCTGGGCCTAGTAGCAGTGCGCTTCTTAGCTTCAATATGTTGAGGCCAATGGTATTGCTTTCATTGTTGCTACGACAATGACTAACTAACTCAGAACAGCCAGAGTTTTAGTCTAGGGTTTTCCAATGCATTAGCTACTCACCATATGTGGCTAATTGAGAATCCAGGTATGACTAACTTCATTTTTGGTTAATAAATTAAAGAAAGGAGTAACAGACAGTACTGTTGGGTGTATGAACCATAGAATCCTTACAGTGCAGTAAGAAGCCATTCAGCCCATCAACATTACACCAACTCTCTAAAAGAACACCTTACCCATGCCCATACTTCCTCCTTATCTCTATAACCCCTCACATTTACCGTGACTAATCCACCTAACCTACACATCTTTGAATACTAAGGGTCAATTGAGCACAGCCAATGCACCTAACCCACACATCTTTGGATACTAAGCGGTAATTTAGCAAGGCCGATCCATCCAATCTGCACACCTTTCACCTATGGGAGGAAACCCATGTAGATATGAAGACAATGTACAAACTCCACACAGATAGTGGCCCAAGGCTGGAATTGAACCCTGGCACTATGAGGTAGGACTGTTCCCAATATTCATTAGCATGGTTCATTGCAGGTAGATTTTTAACTTTCAGTGCATCGGTTGGGAAAACGGTAAAGAGAAAATGAAATGTGGGACGATTTTTTGACTGTTGTGTTACTGGGTTACGGCTTGTAGGTTCCCTCCAAAAATGATGCAGAATATGGGTGAAAACACCAAACCTACTCACCATGGAAACACCAGCATTACACAATGAGGGGACCTGGTCCCCTCTCAGCTCAACTGGTCAGATTAACCACTCTAGACCATCAGTAGTGAGCAGGCCGAACAAATGACCAAAATTTCCACCAGGCTGCATCATCTGCAATGGAAAAGCAGCCTCCATGATCAGGAAGAAGTGCCATCCGGCTGAGTTCTGAATGGATTGTGGACAGCAGCAACTTCAATACCATTCCAGTGCAGACATGATGGACCAAAAGAGCTTCTTCTGCACAGTAACAATTCTGTGATTCCCTACTGGACTTAACAGTAACAATCTTCCACTGATGCCTCCTAAGTATTGGATTTCTCAACCATTGGGAAAAAAAACCTTAATCGGATCAGCCTCTTTCATAATCTTAATGCTTTCTATTGGGTCACTGCTTTACCTCCTCCTTTCTGGATAAAAATAGCCTCGGCTCCTTCGATCTTCCCTAATAGGTGGAGCTTCTTGTATTGTCCTGGGAACCTTTCCCACGTGTCAATGCACATTTTCTGATGCGAAGAGAAGAATGTTCACAGTGCTAACCTGGAGCCCTCCAATTGTGGCCCAGGGTCTCAACGAATTTAACATAGTCTGTCTACTTTTCAATTTCCCCAGGGAATGAACCAGAGAACTTGGTTTACAGCTTTATTAACAGGTTGCGATTTATAGTAAATTTATAGTAAATCTCTACCCCTGGATTCAGCTGCCCCTCTGTTGCATATTAACTCTCCATAGATATAACTATTTCTGTTTTAATTCTTATCGTAATGATTTGTAGTTTATTACTAATTCTCAGGTTAATCTTACAAATAATAAAATGCCAATGACGTCTTGCAGTGTTAGCTTACAAAAAGTAACTAAAGATTTAGTATATGTCATTGCACAAACCTTCCCAATTTCTGGACGCATAAGGGCTAGCATTCCTGCCTTAACTGGATAAGGTGAAGCAACTTCACCTCCTCATGGGCTTATTGTCACTAATCATGATTTTTTTGATTTGATTTATTATTGTCATATCTAGTTTAAAAAATTTGTTTATTAGTGTGACAAGTTGGCTTACATTAACACTGAAATTAAGTTCCTGTGTAAATCCCCTAGTTGCCACATTCTGGCGCCTGTTCAGATACACTGAGGGGAGAATTTAGATGGCCACTGTGCCTAACCAGCACATCTTTTGCACAGTGGGAGGTAAAATGGAGCATCTGGAGGAATCTCATGCAGATATAGGGGCAACATGCAAACTCTGCACAAAACAGTGACCTGAGCTAGGAATTGAACCGGGGTCCCTGGAGCTGTGAGGCAGCAGTGCTGGCCACTGTCCCATCGTGGCACCCCATTGGGAAACACTGAAATGTGTTGTTTTTTGCGCACTATCCATTCAAAGCATACCGTTCATAAAATACACAGTGGAGAAGGAGAGGGTGCAGAATGTAGTGTTACAGTCACTGCTAGGGTATAGAGAAAGATTGACTTAATATGAGATAGGTCCATTTGAAAGTCTGTTGGCAGCAGAGAACAAGTTGTTCTTGAGTTCGTTGGTAAGTGATCTCAGACTTTTGTATCTTTTCCCCCTGGAAGAAGGGGTGTGTGGGGTCCTTAATTATGTTGTTCTCTGAGACAGTGGGAAGTGCAGATAGAGTCATGGATGAGAGGCTGGTTTGTGTGATGGATTGGGCTACATTCCTTTGTAGCTTCTTGCATTCTTGGGCAGAGCAGGAGCCATACAAGCTGTGTACAAGCAGAAAGGATGCTTTCTATGGTGCATCTGTAAAGATTGGAGAGAGTCATAGCTGACGTGGCAAATTTCCTTAATCTCCAGAGAAAATAGAGGCGTTGGTGGGCTTTCTTCCGATTTATTTTTATTCTTTTTATTCCCCAATGAGTCAGTCATGTGTTACCCAACAAGCTAGAGAGAAAGTTTAGTTCCATAACTGGATATAAATACAGCAAATGAGTCATTGGTGGAATTCCCATCCTCCCCCTCCAAGAAAGAAACAAACAAAAAAAAAGATGAAAAGAACATATGAGTGACTCAGACACAGTCAGTGTTGCCTCAGATTGGGAACTTGAGCCTAGAGAGATGTCAGGCTCCTGAATTTCCAAACTGTGCAGACTTGGGGTGGGTTAAGGTTCCACCCTATCCTTGCTCTTCGCCCTGGACATGGGGCCTTACTCTCTAAGACTTTCTGAACGCTGATCAGCAACTTGCTACCAGTGATTCAATGTATTCTTGGAGGTTCCACACACAACTTGCCCACAGGCTCCAGCTGTCCATCCTTGCGACGTACTGCTTTCCTACACGATAATAGGACACCAAGAAGAGCCACTGCCCAATTGGATGGAGCTGGACTATCTTTATTTCCCATATTTAGAAACTAGAAACAGGAGTAGGCTATTCGGCCCTTTGAGCCTGTACTGTCATTCATCTTGATCATGGCTGATCATCAAATTCAATATCCTGATCCTCCATATCCCTTGTTCCCTTTAGCTCCAAGAACTATATCTCATTTCTTCTTGAAATCAGACAATGTTTTGGCCTCAATTACATTCTATGGTAGTGAATTCCACACATTCACCAACTTCTGGGTGAAGAAATTTCTCCCCACCTCTGTCCTTATCTTTAAATAATGACCTCTAGTTCTAGACCACCTCTCCCACCATTGGGAATGTTCTTTTTGAACCCACCCTGTTAGAATTTTATAAGTTTCTATGACATCCCCGCTCACTCTGTGAAATTCCAGTGAATTTAATCCGAACTGACGTAGTCTCTCCACATATGACAAACCTATCACCCCAGGAATCAGTCTGGTAAACCTTCACTGCACTCCCTCTACAGCAAGGACATCCTTCCTCAGATAAGGACATCAAAACTGCACACAATCCTCCAGGTGTGGCCTCAACAACACCCTATACAATTGCAATAAAATATCCCTATTCCTATACATTCCTATCCCTATATGTTTTTATAAGTGCTAAAAAGAGACATTCAACAAAAATATAAAAACAAAACTCAAACATCCCGATTGTTTCTCTCAGGGTTGCGCAGAGAGAGATTAATCTGCAATTTCTGGAGACTCCAGCACAGTCCTGGAGGGTTGGTAACCACCATGCTGGAGTCTTCAGAGATTGATTTGCTGTTTGAATCTGCCTCTATTCTCTCAGAGGAAGTACCTGATCTTGACCTGGCCTTCCTCCTAAAGGTTTATTTCCGCTCTCTGGTATGAAACCGACGTATGGTGACAAATGGGAATTCTCAATGCGTTCATAATAATAACAACACACCCCAGAAACGAGACTGTTCACAATGCAAACAGTCATTGGAGCTAATTACCATTTCAAAATTGCTCACAGCGTCAGCAGCTCATCAAAGATACTTACAGACGAAACCACAGATGTGTTAACAGATTCCAGGTAACCTGGTAATGAGGTGACTGAAACTACCAGGCGGTTCATAGGGCTAAACATAGTCAGCAGGTTAGTGAGTCGCTAGTTAAAGGCAGTCAACACATTAGTAAATTGGTAGTTAAACACAGTCAGCTTGTTAGTGAGTTGGTAGTTAAATGTAGTCAGCACATTGGCAAATTAGTAGTTAAACATAGTTAGTACGTTAATGAGTCGGTAGTTCAACGTAGTCAGTTAACCAGTAGTTAAATGTAGTCAGCACATTAGTGAATTGATAGTTAAACGCAGTTAGTACGTTATTGAATTGGTGGTTAAATACAGAAAGCACATTAGTAAGTCGGTAATTAAACGTAGTCAGCATGTTAGTGAGTCGATATTTAAATGTAGCCAGCACATTAGTGAGTCAGAGGTTAAATGTTGACAGCACGTTAGTAAGTGGGTAGTTAAATGTAGTCAACAGGTTACAACAGCTTAAGACAAAGGGGTGAATTTTACTGTCCCACCTGCCATGGGAATGGGAGTGGGTGAGGGAGCAGGCCATGGAAAGGTCCATTAAAACTTGGAGGGGATTTTCTGGTTTCGGGCAAGTGTGGCTGGAAAGTTTCACCCGTAGTTTGATCTTTAAGGGTGGTGAGTGATCGGCACCCTCTAACAGACAGCCACTGATTCCCAAAATCCCACTGCCATCTCACACAGCATTGCTTCTGAACAGCCCTCCCAATCCCACTCCCCATCCTGAGCCCCCATCCCAGCTCCCAATCCCATCCCCCATCTGAGTCCCCATTTCACCCCCCAATCTCACCCCCCGCATCCCGCTCCCATCCTGAGCCCCCATCTCACCCCCCAATCCCAGCTCCCAATCCCATCCCCTATCTGAGTCCCCATTTCACCCCCCAATCTCACCCCCCCATCCCACCTTCATCCTGAGCCCCCATTTCATCCCCCCATCCCACACACCTCCTCCAGCCCCCATCCCATACACCCCCTTTACCCCCGCCATCCCATTCCCAAAATCCTGTACCTCCCATCCTGCCCCATCACCCAGTTTCCAATGTGGGGATGTATTCATACAGCTAAACAGGCCCACGTTGCCATAGGTACCTACAACATCCCAAATGATTTGCTGAAAGTGTCCACGACAGTTTCCTGACGGTCAGCTAACCTACCCCCTCCCCTACCAAATCCAGAGGCGGGCTGGAGCTGGGAAACCAGCACATCGGAAGTGAGGATATTTATAGTTTCTTGGAGGTGGGGGGGGGGCAGCACTAAGGGAAAGGTCTGGACTGAGTTGGGTACTGCCCTGATGGGGATGGGGTAGGCGGACTGCATCGAAGGAGAGGGCTGGGCCGAGTGAGGGGGAGGGGGGTTGCGCCCAGAGGGAGGGGCTGCATCCAGGGGGAGGGGCCAGACCTGGGGTCTGGCAGGGGGAGGCTGCATTTGGAGGGGGGGGGGGGGGGGGGGGGTGGAGGCTGCACTCAGAGGGGGAAAGCCATACTCGTGGAAGGGTGAGGTCACATTCGGGGAGGGTGTGAACTTAGGGGGTGCAATGGGAGGGTGCCCTCAGTGGGGGTGTGCACTTGGGGAGTGGGGCGCAGTTGGTGGGCACAGTCAGGAATGGCAAACTCGGGGGGAGGGGGCACACTCCGGGTTGTGTGGGTGGGGGGGGGGGCCACACTGGGAGGGAGCGCACTCAGGTTGGCACACTTGAGGGGGTATACTCGGGTGGATGCACTTGTGGGGGGGGGGGTCACTCAGGGGTTGCCCTCTTTGTGGGGGGGGTGGCACAGCACACAGGAAGGCCTGCATTGGGTGTGGTCTGCATTTGCGGGGTGGGGGTGGTTGCACTGAGGAGGGGCTGCACTTGTGGGGGGTGGACCTGCACACGGGGGAGGGGGGCACTCGGGGGTTGCACTGCCAGAGGTGCTGCCTTTCAGGTGAAACATTAAAACAAGGCCCGAGCTGCCCGGTTATGTGAATATAGACAATCCCCCGGCACTATTTTGAAGGGGGGGGGGTTACCTTTGGCGTCCCGTCCAATATCCCTCCCTCCATCAATCAACATCACAAAAGTACACATCCTTCCAAAGAAAGCAAACAGGTTGTAATCACTTTGTTGTCTGTGGGAGCTTGCTGTGCAGATACTGACTGTATTACAGCAGAGCCAGTGACATTTAGGAAAGACTGCAGTGCTGTGGGGGAGTGGCAGAGAGGTGGGGGGTTGGGGTGGGGTGGGAGGTTTTGTAAAGGTGTTTATATAAACGCAAGTCCACATTTGCCATGACCTATTTCCTCAGCAGCTTACACAGCGCTGCCGTTACAGGAACAAATGCAAACCCATTTTCCACAGGATAATGGTTCTCTGACAACTCAATGTGATTAATCCGTCCATCAACATTGCCGAATACAGCCTGGACACTGCTAGTTAGTACCACTAGAGGGTGCCAGCTATCACGGTGTGACAGCGCGCTGAGTTAATCTGTCAGATGAAATAAATGGTTATCTATACACTATTTCAACCTCAACCTTTCTTACTCTCCCGTGAGATAGTTACACCCAAAATTCTTTGAGATTGGTAAATGCATAATAATTGAGGGTGGTTAGGGAATTGCAATAGGGACTTCCAGCCTTACAACAACTTACCTGTCTCCTTGCGTGCAGACAGGTGTCTCAATGTCCTCCACTACACCCTGGTTGAATAGTTAGACACCGACTGGGAGGGAGAAACGGGGGAAACTAGAGGTCGAAGCACAGTTAAAAAAGAGAGTGGCACAGTGGTTAGCACTGCTGCCTCACAGCGCCAGGAACCTGGGGTTCAATACCCAGCCTGGGTCACTGCCTGTACGTTCTCCCCGCGTCTGCTTAAGTCCCTATTATAAATCCGTACTAACATCAAATATCTTGCTCGGGTTTCCTCCCACAATCTGAAAGACATGCTGGTTAGGTGAATTGGCCATGTTAAATTCTCCCTCGGTGTTACTCAAACAGGCACTGGAATGTGGCAACCAGGAGATTTTTACAGTAACTTCACTGCAGTGTTAATGTAAGTTGACTTGTGACACTAATAAATAAATCTTTAAAAACATACCCCTTAGTGTTAAGGGGATTAGCAGGGTAAATATGTGGGGTTACAGGGACATACAGGGCAAAATTTTACCACCTCATTATGCTGGTTTTGCGATGGGGAACTGACGTAAAATCGGGCGTGATGTGACCAGCGGGATTGGCAGCCATTTTTGTGTCCATTCCTGTTTTACCAAACCGGCGCGATCAGGAACCCGCCCAAAATGGGTGGAACGTCGATTTGCATTTATCACAATGTAATTAGTGAGTTTCACACCCTACCTTTCCCGCTAGCCTGCCTTAACCCTCCTCTATTCGCTGGAATCGGTTAGGAAAGCATCTCCTCTCGGATTTGCCCTAGGATGTATATCGAAGGTGGATGGGGCCAGTTCTCACCGTGCCCCGTGGCCTCTGTGATACGCATGGCGGGCATCCTCTTGAGGACCTGGACCTCAAGGGCCCTGGCCAGCTTCCAGGTGTCTGGGATGTTTCCAGGACATTCTCTTCATCCCCTGAAATCTCCCCATGGCAGGAAGGTGTTGCCACAGCCACAGTCCCCTGGCTGGAAATCTCTGGAACAGGCCCGAGCCCTTTCTCCTCCCTCGTGGTTTCTGTAGGCCCCTGGGTCACTCCATGGGATGGTGGTGCTGCTGCAGTGACCTCCAGAAGCTCCGGCGTCACCTGGCACTGCCCGTCCTGAAGGACCACCTGGGGTCTACCGTGGTGGACAATCCCTCAGCGATGGCCAGCTGAGTCGAGGGTCACCTCTCAATGGTGGCAGCAAGTGTCCTCTGAGACTGGGCCATGTTCTCAAGAGCTGCTGCCGTAGCCTGATGTGTCTCAGCACCGTCCCGCTGGATCTCCTGGAAGCTCTCGAGTCTCTCAGCCATAGGCTGGAGAATCTCGAGAAGCCTGTTGAGTTCTCCAGCTGTGGCCTCCTGCGACTTGGCCATCACTTGGAGCCCTGGTGGGGATCCCCTGCTCCAGGCTTTCCACCTTTGCAGTGTAGGCCTGGGAAACACGCAAGATAACCAATAGCTGGTCCACCTGAAAGCTTTGGGGCTCCTCCCAATAGTCCAGTGTGACTGTCAGCCCCTCCTGCATTCCCTGGCTCTGCTGCTTTATCTCCATTGGCTGAGGGAGAAGTGATCTCAGAGGCCCAGCATGTAGCTGGGGCCAGCTGAGTCCTCACCTCCGGCAGACCCTCGCCTGCCAGGGGCCTCGGATGTTCCCCCCTCCACCGACGTACATCAGCAGATGTGTTGTGCTCACCACAACATTATCTAATGCCTCATCATTATCTTGACCCACTGATGTGAGAGTCTCTGGGATGGTGAACTGCGAGGTGCAGATTGATGCCAAAGTGGTGTGTCCTCGAAGGACCCTTCCTCCGAGGAATCTTTCCAGCTGTCAGGGGTAGGATGAACAGCAGCAGCAATGGAGGCCGCGATGCCATGTGGCCTGGGCACATTGGGATGCCTTCCTACAACACAGGTTAAGAGCAAGAAAGGGACAGGAATCTGGGCTGCATGCCACTTATTTGAGATTTCGCCAACAAGTGGAGGATTGGCAGGTGCTCACTTCTATGCTCCAGCCTGACCATGCAGTCACTAATAGTCCACATGCCCTCCTCTTCCATAAATTCCTCTTCAAAGAGGGTGAAGACACAGACTTCAGGCACACCACCCTCTTTCTTCACCCTCTCCCAGAAATTATGGGTATTCTCCGTCTGTGGAGACAGAAGGATGTGGAGATGGTGGCATTGGACTGGGACAAACACAGTAAGAAGTCCTACAACACCAGGTGACCGGGAGTTCTTCTACTCATCTGATGAAGGGGCAAACTCTGAAAGCTAGTGGCATTTATTATCAAAGAAATCTGTCGGACTTTAACCTGGTATTGCAAGACATCTTACTGAGACAGAAGGAGCCAGGTCCAATCTAATGGCATGGATCCCGCACAGTCTCACAATCTCCCTCAGAGGGCAAGGGTTGTGACATTTTTGGGGAGGAGAAGGGAGCTGCTGGGGGGGGGGAGGTTCAGAGGCTGAAGGCATGCAGGGTGCTGGGGGTGGGGGGATCTGGAGGTCATTCAGGAGAAGGACATTAGATGGGGTTCGACACTCACTCTTGCTACCCAGGTTTGGGCAGTTTTTTTGTGGCACTTCTTCCCGGTTCTCCTGGCCAGTGCCCTGGCACTAACACATGGTGCCAGCCTCTCCCAGGCTGTGTTTCCATCCCTTCCTCTGGGACGGTATCCTGCAGGATTGAAGCAGATATCCTATCTTGTCTCCACTGCCTCCAGTAACCTGGCCAGATCTGTATCCAAAGGAGGCCATTTCTTCCTGCACTGCCTGTCTGTCTGCCCATCCTTGGGAATTCATATGGAGCTCTCCCTTGTTAGGGGAAATCAGATGCAGGCAGTATGGGCGAGTCACATACTCCGTTAGAGCATTCCAGCAAGTTTAATGCAGTTTGCCTTGTTACCATGGAGGAGAAGCCAAGTCAGCACTTGCAGGTGTGCTGATAGAAGGTGGTGTGTTTGTGTCTCTGTGATGATAGGGGACAGGGGATAGAGAGGGTCATGTGCCATGGATCAGAGGGGAGGAGGGGGATGTTGAATCTAGCTGGTGAGTTCTGTCAGCAGAGCTGTTTTCTTCCCCGTGTTTCCTACACATGTGCAGTTCGTGGCTCTGATCTATGCTGCTGGCTGTCTGGTGAATTAGGCCCCGCCCACTGCCTCTAGTGGCTAGTAACAGTCTAGCCCATATTTTCAAAGGCTAAGTGCATTGGATTGGGCATGAAGACTCACCCGAAAAATGGATCAGCAACTCGCCTGTTTTCATGCTAGCTGGACACTTCGAGAAAATCTCATAAAGCTCCAATCCTAAGAGCTGATTGGGATTGTTGTCAACACCGGCTTAATGGGCCAAATGGCCTCCTTCTTCACTGTAATGATTCTATGATTCTAATCGCTGGGCAGATCCCCCCGTGGCTGAGTTAGCTTGACCCTGCTCCTCTGCATATAACAACCGTCAGCAACAAATTACTGGCTTTCTCGAATGGTCCTCTTAGCTATGTGGAGTGCTATGGGGATGCTGGTTATTGCGGTTGTGTGGAGCTGGATCCTCACCAACCTCCCATGCATTGACTCTGTCTACACTTCCCTCTGCCTCAGCAAAGCAGCCAGCATAATTAAAGATTCCATGCACCTGGACATTCTCTCTTCCACCTTCTTCTGTTGGGAAAAAGATACAAAAGTCTGAGGTCACGTACCAACCGATTCGAGAACAGCTTCTTCCCTGCTGCTGTCAGACATTCGAATGGACCTACCTTGTATTAAGGTGATCTTTCTCTACACCCTGGCTATGACTGTAATACTAAATCTGCACTCTCTCCTTTCCTTCTCAATGAATGGTATGCCTTGTCCGTATAGCGTGCATGAAACAATAGTTTTCTTTGTATGTTAATACACGTGACAATAATAAATCAAATCAAGTCAAAATCAAATCTTGAGTTGCCTGTCCTTCAATAGCCAATGTCAATGACATTCTGACTTGACCACTGTGTAGAATGTGGCCCATAGTGGAACAGTGGTTATCACTACTGACTCACAGTGCTCGGTTCAGTTCTTGGCTTGGGTCACTGCGTGGAGTCTGCATGTTCTCCCCATGTTTGCGTGGGTTTCCTCTGGATGTTCCGGTTTCCTCCCACAATCCAAAGATGTGCAGGTTAGGTGGATTGGCCATGTTAAATTATGCCTCTTAGTGACCAGGGATTAGCAGGATAAATACCTGGGGTTATGGGGACAGAGCCCGGGTGGGATTGCGTTGGATACAGACCTGATGGGCAGAATGGTCTCCTTGTGCACTGTATGACTTTTTATGTAAAAGCTCGGTGTACCTGATGAGCCTTGCTGCACACTCCCTTCTGAAAGCCAGACTATCTCCAGCAGTTTGTATCAAATACCAGAATAAAACAATGGAAGCCAGATGCTCACACCATCAGCCTTCAACAACAATATTTAACCTGCATTTAAATAGCACCTCTAACACAGTTTAAAAGTCCCACGGTTGCAAGGAGTGCCTGAATGAGGAAAGTGAGGCAGAGAAGTCTGAGAGGTTTAGAGAGGAAATTCCAGAGTTTAAATCCTCAAAGTCACCAGTGGAATAAAGAAATTGGGGAATGTGCAGGAGGCCAGAATTGGAGGAATGATATAATTAGCCTCAGAGCGGAGCTCAGAAATCACTTTTCATGTTGTTTCTTCCCTTAGTTGGTGCTGTAATTGTTTGGCTGTTTGACTTTCAGTAATCACCATAAACAAACAAATGCTTTTCAAGTTTGTGTTCATTTTTCTCCTGCTATTTACATCAAAGGAGTGTGACGGGGTGGGTAGAGGTCACAGTGGAGGGTAACTAAAAAGATTTTTCAAACTGTTGCTCCATGTGTTTCTGGTGTGTCAGCACTCACAGTTAGAAAGGGCTGTGTATAATCCAGCACTGATACCCGCAGCGTCTCACACACTGACTCCGGATTTGACCCTGCCTCACCTGAGGAAGGAATGTCACTCCAAAAGCTTGTGCTGCTGAATAAACCTGTTGGACTTTAACCTGGTGTTGTAAAATTTCTTACAGTGTCTTCATCATGGGCCAGAGACATGGGAGTAGGAGGGCAGCACAGTGGTTAGCACTGCGGCCTCACAGTGACAGGGATCTGGGTTCAATTCCAGCCTTCGGTGACTGTCTGTGTGGAGTTTGCACATTCCCCCTGTGCCTGTGTGTGTTTCCTCCAGTTTCCTCCCACAGTCCAAGGATGCGTGGATTGGCCATGCTAAATTGACCCTAACAGGGTAAATATGTGGAGTTGTGGGAATAGTGTCTGGGTGGGATTGTGGTCGGTGCAGACTTGATGGGCTGAATGGCCTCTCTCTGCACCGCAGGGATTGTATGGTCCGTGATGTTTTGATGTTTTTGTTCCTCACACACACACTCTGTGACCATTCTGGGGCCTGGGGGAGGAGGAGCAGTTGTCCAGTGTGGCCCTGTTTCCAGTTTATGGAGTCCCACAAAACCTCACGAACCTAAATAACACATCCCTTGTTTCTCTGACTTTCCAACAGTTTAATCTGGTCTGGAACAGCAAAGATTAACTGTTGCATGAACCTCCCAAAGAAGCTGCTTTTTAAAAGGCTGCAGATCAATATTTGAGGAAGGTTTAATGAAAATACTTTGAGAGATCAAGTGCGTTGTGGTCAGTGCGATGTCCATAATGTCTGAATCCCAGATCCGGTTTTTGTGACGAAGCTGGGTGTTGAGCAGCCCAGGCAGGTGGATGGGAGGTAGAGTTTGTTACAGGAAACCCTTTGGTCATTTCTCAGGCACTTCCCAGAGTCAGCGATAATTTTCAGGTAGATCAGACATATTAAGTGGACAATGCTCTGTCTGCATTGAAGGCCACAGTCAACCACAGTCATATGTTTAGCAATGCTGTCTCACAGCACCACAGATCTGGGTTCGACTCCCGGACTGTGTCACTGTCTGTGCGGACTCTGCATGTGCTCCCCATATCTGTGTGGGTTTCCTCCAAATGTTCTGATTTCCTCCCACAGTCCGAAAGTCATACTGGTCAGGTGCATGGGCCGTGCTAAATTCTCCCTCAGTGAACCTGATCAAGAGTGTGGCGACTCGGGAATTTTCACAGAAACTTCACTGCAGTGTTAATGTAAGCCTACTTGTGGCACGAATAAAACATTTTATAATAAATAAACTTTAAACTTGACTGTGTAAATTTCTCTGTTTAACGCAATCACTAACCAAGAGATGCCCAAGGCGTCAATCATAGTCGATCAGGAACCAGTTTCCGCAGTGTTTTTGTGCACAATGTCCTCGTCACATATGCAGAACTAGCACGTGCATGAAGTGTGCTCTCTGTCCACAGCACATGCATGGACGTGCACACGCGATGCGTGTTTTCTGCACACGTTTTCGCCACGGTGAAGTTACGAGCAAACTTTATAAGATACAACATAAATTATATACTTACAGTTGAGCGTTTTTGGTGACAGCAGCTACAAAACGCTGCCAAAGATGCTTCCTGGGTGTCAACAATAGTTAGCACATGTTTACAATATTCTTAGTGGATGCTTTTAGCACCATTCCCAGCCTTTATCAATACCATTTATATTCCCTTTGTCCAACTGTAACCCCCCGCCTCCCAGTATTAATCCAGTCAGATTTTCTTTGTTTTCAGCTCTGACGAAGGGTCATCCATACGCTAAATCTATTCTTTTCTCCACACAGATACTGTCAAACCAGCTGAGATTATCCAGCATTTTCTGTTTTTGTTTTAGAGTACTCTCGCCTATTAACCAGGTTGGCAACTGAATATTACACGACACTGAATCTTTGACACTTAGGATACTTATGGTGGCGCAGTGGTTAACCCTGCTGCCTCACAGTGTCAGGGACCGGGGTCACTGTCTGGGTGGAGTCTGTACATTCTCCCTGCCTGGGTTTCCTCCGGGTGCTCCGGTTTCTGCCCACAGTCTGAGAGACGTGGCTGATTAGATGCATTGGCCGTGCTAAATTTTCCCTCAGTGTACCCGAACAGGCGCCGGAGTGTGGTGACCAGGGGATTTTCACGGTAACTTCATCGTTCATAAATAAATAAATAAATTTTAAAACTTAAACTTACAGCAGCATATGTTACATCACAGGAACTGTAAGCCAGATTCCTGGATTCATGATCCAGAGTGCAGAGTTAAAATCTCATCGGAGATTTTAAATTCAGTGAATTGAACAAGTTATAATTCTGGAACCTGTGGCCACAAAAGAATCAGTTTGTTGCAAAAACCCACCAGCTTAATCCCCTGTAGGAGTATTAATCCCTATTATGCAACGCTTTGCACGCTAGTGTGCAAGAATATTCTTGGTACATTTTTCTTTTCTTTTATCCATAGACAGGCAGAATAAGGACTACATTGTGCAACATGACCCTTGAGGGTGATGGGACGATTGCACTGGTCGATCATGTTAGGGTGACTATTAAAAAAGTAGATCCCAAATCACCAAAGTCTGGGCACCCCTGCACCAACCCCAGCACGAATGCCTTGATCGTTTTGTCTTTTGTTGGGAATTAAACTCCCAGAGAGCAGTTGCACTCTCTAAAGGATGAAGAAAGCACTTGAGAAGGACTCAACAAGACAAGTCATAATTCAACACAGCACAGTATTGTCAACCCCATCACTCCACACATGGTATTTGGAAACAGGTAACATACCTTGACATATTCAAGGGAAAAGTCCGTAGGATCCACGTCCCTGTAGGTGAGATAAGAAGTGTTGGTGATATTCACTGAAGATTATTGTTTAAAAAACACACAGTTTGTACGGCTGTTTCTGAAAGCAAAATTATTGCAGTTCCCAGCCTATCTTCAAATTCAGATTTCCTCTGGCTCCACGTCTAAGCCCTCCTACAGGCCCTGTGCAATCCAAACATGCAAAATATAAACAGGAACCCATACTTTTTTGTCCTTTGGCCTCAAAATATATTGAACAGCGTACTTAAACATACAAATGATTCAATGTCCATGTAAAACTTTGACCCAAAGACACAAGATACAAGCATAAACATGCAATGGCCTATTAAAATACGTCGGAACATACTAAAACATACTGGGAATGTATTAAAACATATTGGATTTATTAAAAGATATTAGATTATTTAAAACATATTAGAATATATTAAAAAAGAACATTTTAAAACAAAGATAGAGAGGGTTGTAAGAGTGGAGGAGGTTAAAGAGGTAGAGAAGATATTACAGAAATAGGGAGGCTTGTGGGACTGGAGGATGTTACAGAGATAGGAAAGGTTGTAAAAGCTACAGGAGGTTACAGAGATAGGGAGAGCTATAAGGGCCAGAGGATGCAGAGCTAGGGAGGATTGTTAAGGCTGGAGGAGCTTACAGAGATAGTGAGTGTTGTAGGGACTGAAGGTTACAGAGATAGTGAGGGTTGCAGTGGCTGGAGGAGGTTACACAGGTAGGGAGTGTTGGAAGGACTGGAAGGAATTACAGAGATAGGGAGGGTTATAGGGACCGGAGGATGTTATGTACATTCTTAGTGGATGCTCTTAGCACCATTCCCAGTCTTTGTCATTACCATTTATATTCCCTTTGTCCAATTGTAATCCCCCTCCCCGCCTCCCAGTATTAATCCAGTCGGATTTTCTTTGTTTTCAGCCCTGAGGAGCAGAGGATGTTACCAAGGTAGGGAGGGTTGTAGGGGCTGGAAGAGATTACAGAGATAGGGAGGTTTGTAGGGGCCGGAGGATATTACAGAGATAGGGAGAGTTGTAGGGGCCAGAAGAGATTTGGAAGGTTGTAGGGGCTAGAAGAGATAACACAGCTAGGGAGGTAGTAGGAGTCAGAGGATGTTACAGAGATAGGGAGGGTATTAAGGGCTGGAGAAGGTTACAGAGACAGGAAGGGTTGTAGGGGATGGAGAAGGTTGCAGAGACAGGGAGGGTTGTAGGGGATGGAGGAAGTTACAGAGATAGTGAGGGCTATAGGGACTGGAGGAAGTTATAGAGATAGGGAGGGTTTTACTAAGACATAGTGAAATATATTTTTAAAAAATGGAATATATTAAAACACGCTGAAATATACTAAAGCATACTGGAATATGTTAAAAGATATTAAGATATACTGCATCGTACTGGAAAATATTAAAAGGTATTAGAATATAATTAAACATAATTTAAACATAATATAATGAAATATATTAAAACTACTAGAATATATTAAATCATATTGAACATATTAAACAAATATTAAAATATATTAAAGGGTTTTGGAATATTTTAAAATATATTGGAATATATTAAAGCATATTGGAATATATTAAAAAGTGAAATATTAACAATAATCAGAAATTACTTGTTCAGAATTAGATACATAAACTTAGCATATTAAAATAGGGAGGCCTCTGTAAATGTGTTCATAAATAATTCCCGTTGTTCCATATTTATAGAAAAATCGTAACCGATTTCATTTGAAAGTATTTTTAAAGTTTCATTGATAACAGAAAATCTCACAAACAGGCTTATAGGCCTGAACCTTCACTCCAGAATCCCAGGCTGTACAAACTAGACCCAGGAAAAACTGGAAGTTTGGATTCCTGTTCTAGTGGGATTGGGTTTGATGGCAGTTGGGCCTGCTGCCTCTGGAGGCAGTGTAGGGTCTGCCGGGTGTGAGGATGTGCTGGGTGAAATGGTGCTCTGATGTTGTGGTAAAGAACAAAACAACAAACAGCTCTCCAACTCTTATCCTCCACACCCCCTCAACCGCATCCCCTCTCCCAAACACACTCCCCATGCCCCATCCATGCCACCACATGCCCCCCCCCCACCCTTTCTCTCATGGCCTCTCAATCTCCACACCAACCTTTGCCCCTCACCCACTTCCTCTTCCATGGATCCTCAAACCCACCATGCCGACGTGTCTCCTTATTCACCCCTATAGTCTTTGATAGCTCCATCCCAATTTAGTGCCAACTCATTCCAATCCATGTCACCCACCCTCCATCCTTTGCCCGTACACCCTCCTTGCAATTCACTGAGTAATTAGCATGGGCCAAAGCTATTTTTGCCAACTACTTAAAATCTGTGCCCTCTCGTTCTTGATCCTTTCATGAGTGGGAACAGTTTCTGCTCTGTCCAGACCTCTCATAATTTTGAATATCTTTATCAAATCTCCCCTCGGCCTCCAGGGTAAACAGTCATCCCTAACTTCCTCAATCTACCTTCATAACTGAAATTCCTCACCTGCACTAACAGAATGAAATAGCACAAGCACATTGTTGTGGTTCTGGAGTCACATGTGGGCCAGACCCAGTAAGGACAGCAGATTTCCTTCCCTGAAGTTTATTAGTTAATCAGATGGGTTTTTTTCCAAACAATAGGCAATGGTTTCACAGTCATCAGTAGATTCGCAGTTCCAGATATTTTTTATTGAATTCAAATTTCTCCATCTGCAGTGGCGGGATTCAAACCCACCAGAATATTAGTTGAGTTTCTGGATTAATAGTCTAACGATAATACCACTAGTCCATCACTTTCCCAAGTGATGCATTGGGTGAACTCTTCTCCTGAAAAGCTACCATGGTGGTGTGTGTGCACGCATGTGTGTGTGTGTGTGTGCACGTGCGCGCACACGTGTGTGTGTGTATGTATGTCAAATGAACATTTCAAAACTTGAGATTAATAACTTTTTTGTCAGCTATGCTGCAGGAATCAAGCTCCAAAAATGAGTGGCTTAGGTTGATTGGCCATGCTAGGAAATTGCCCCTTAGTTCCAGGGATGCGTAGGTTGGAGGGATTAATAGATATATATGTAGGGATGTGGGGGTAAGGCCTGGGTGGGATTGTGTTCGGTGCAGACTCGATGGGCCGAAGGGCCTCTTTCTGCACTGTAGGGTTTCTATGATTCTATGATCCTTATTCTGAGCGGCCCCAGGAGAAAAAGTCATCTCATTTGTCATCTCAATGTTTTGCCCTCAAGGTGGGAGGTCATGAACATTAAAACGATAATGGACTCCTTCCAGCTCCCCTTCCTGCCCTGATGGTGCAGTCGCCTCATTGCCGTGATACAGTTCTCGACATTGGTCAACCACCTTATCTGACTGGCATTATCCCAATCTGAGCCTTGGCAGACTGCGTTGGCAGCTTATTCTACTGTTCGTTGAAGGGGAAGGGGGAGGGTGGTGGAAATCAGCAAGCTTTCCATGACCATCCAGCTCTGGTTATGAATAGTAACTGGGGGGATGGATCCTGGCCATTTTGCCTGTCCCAGGAGCAGAGAGATCAAGTGCAGATTCGTACAGTCATTCCAACAGAGACTAACACATATTTCCCTGCTTATCTAATGCGACTGAGCTTTATGTTACAACATTTGCTACAATTCTGATACCATTCCAATCATAGATCGCAGAATCCCTACAATGCAGAAAGAGGCCATTCGTTCCATTGGGTCTGCACTGACCCTTTGACAGATCATCTTACCCAGGTCCTTTTCCCCATAGTTCCAAGTATATACCACATCTTCGGATTGTGGGAAGAAACCGGAGCATCCGGAGGAAATCCATGCAGACACCAGGAGAATGTGCAGATTTCCTCACAGACAATGACCAAGGCTGGAGTTGAACCCGGGTCCCTGGCGCTGTGAGGCAGCCGTACTAACCACTGTGCCACCGTGCTGCCCACAGTCAATTACAAGGAAGACGCCACGTAAAGAGGTGCTTGAAATGGAACTGCGCCTCTCCCTGCCTTTTTTTTAATCCTCTTCAAATAATTTCATTAACAATGAAAGAAATGCACTGCGAGGTGATGGAAACTAGAAGCAGGAGGAGGCCATTCGGCCCTTCGAGCCTGCTCCTTCATTCATTATGATCATGGCTGATCATCAAATTCAATGTCCTGATTCCCCCTTTCCCCTCCCCCTCCACCCCATATCCCTTGATCCCTTTAGCCCAAGAGCTATATCTAATTTCTTCTTGAAATCAGACAATGTTTTGGCCTCAACTGTTTCCTGTGGCAGTGAATTCCACACATTCACCATCCTCTTCACCATTAAGGTTAAGAAATCTCTCCGCACCTTAACACTACTACCAGAGTCTGCATTCCATTTCGTGTCGTCAGCACAAGGCAATGCTGCAATATATACAGCACTGCAATCAGTTTTAGACACACACACAACTCATCTCCCACACAAATACACATTCAAAAACCAAGTCCCAATAATTATCCGCGTACTCAGAAATAGCTCATCTCCCAATCACATCCTCAGAGATTGCTTTGGACGATTGCCAGTTGGCAAAGCGTGAATGCTGATTGCATGAGATAAAATGTTTTTTCCTCTGGCTAATAACATGGGAAATTTATTTTCGAATATCAGGATTAGGTCATAGCATTATTCTGCATGATTGGTTCAAATTCTTTCGTGAAGTTTAAAATCAACTATGAAGTGTACTAAAGTTCATGGAGAGAGAGAGAGAGAGCAAAGGACAGAGAGGGAGAGAGAGAGAGAGCAAAGGACAGAGAGAGAGAGAGCAAAGACAGAGAGAGAGCAAAGGACAGAGAGAGAGGAGAGAGAGCAAAGGACAGAGAGAGAGAGAGAGAGCAAAGACAGGAGAGAGAGAGAGAGAGCAAAGGACAGAGAGAGAGAGAGAGCAGAGGACAGAGAGAGGAGAGAGAGCAAAGGACAGAGAGAGAGAGAGCAAAGGACAGAGAGAGAGAGAGAGGAGAGCAAAGGACAGAGAGAGAGAGAGAGCGAGAGAGCAAATGACAGAGAGAGAGAGAGAGCAAAGGACAGAGAGAGAGAGAGAGCAAAGGGCAGAGAGAGAGAGAGAGAGAGAGAGCAAAGGACAGAGAGAGAGAGAGAAGCAAAGGACAGAGAGAGAGAAGAGAGCAAAGGACAGAGAGAGAGAGAGAGAGCAAAGGACAGAGAGAGAGAGAGAGAGCAAGGACAGAGAGAGAGAGAGCAAAGGCAGAGAGAGAGAGAGAGCAAAGGACAGAGAGAGAGAGAGAGCGAGAGAGCAAATGACAGAGAGAGAGAGAGAGCAAAGGACAGAGAGAGAGAGAGAGAGCAAAGGGCAGAGAGAGGAGAGAGAAGCAAAGGACGAGAGAAGAGAGAGAGCAAAGGACAGAGAGAGAGAGAGAGCAAAGGACAGAGAGAGAGAGAGAGAGCAAAGGACAGAGAGAGAGAGAGAGAGAGCAAAGGACTTAGAGAGAGAGAGCAAAGGACAGAGAGAGAGAGAGAGAGAGAGAGCAAAGGACAGAGAGAGAGAGCAGAGGGAGAGAGCGAGGACAGGAGACAGAAAGCGAGAGAGCTAGGGAGAGAGGGCGAGACGGCGAGAGAGCGAGGGCGAGAGGGCCAGGGCGAGAGGGAGTGAGGGAGCGAGGGCTCAGTGCTCTGGTGGTTGAGCCTTTGCCCCTTTGGCCAATGTAACTGCCATTCATTAGGCCTGATGCAGATTTATTTCCAGCAGCAAGTCCTATTTAACTTTAAACAACTCCAAACAAGGATGGCACCGAGTCCTTGGGAATTCTCATTTATTCACAGGCGTCACAACATGTCCTTGCCAGTGATGCCTACATCCCATGAACCAATGATAAAAAAAAACAGAAAAAGAGATTTTGCTTTATTTTTATTCACATAGAAGCTTTTTAAAATCTTCCCACAGAATGCGGCATTGTTGACAACGCCAGCTTTTGTTGTCCATCTCTAATTAAAAATGCCACGGTGGCACAGTGGTTAGCACTGCCGCCTCAGGGATCTGGGTTCAATTCCTGGCTTGGGTGACTGTGCGGAGACTGCACATTCTCCCCGTGTCTGCCTGGGTTTCCTCCAGGTGCTCCGGTTTCCTCCCAAAGACGTGCAGGTTAGGTGGATTGGCCAGGCAAAAATTGCCCCTGAGTGTCCCAAGATGTGCAGGTTGGAGGGATTAATGGGGTATATGCAAGGGGTTTCAGGGATAGGTGGGGGGTCTGGGTAAGATGCTCTGTCAGGGTTTGCACAGTGACTTCAGTGCAGTGTTGATGTAAGTCTACTTGTGGCACGAATAAATAAACTTTAAACTTACTTACCTTTGAACTGAGTGGCTTGCTAGGCTATTTCAGAGGCTAGTTGAGAGCCGATGGGCCAAATGGCCTCCTTCTACACTGTGGGGATTCTATGAATGTTAGTTGGTTTCTTGAGGTCAGTGGCCAAGTAGTGTTGGCTGACAGCAGCAATATTACACTGTACTTATGGAAAAGAGTCAGTGAAATGACAGTCAAACCAGTGTTTAAGTGCAGTCTAACAAGCATATAAATACACCTGCAGAATTGGGACTATCAGACATATGCATGCAGTCCCCTTGATGGAATTCTTAGTAATATCAGAAAGGAAATAGATTAAAGATGGAGAAAGATCCAAGTCATTTAATGAGTTGTAGATAAGATTGTAACAGCAAGTTATTTGAATATTGCTTACTCAGAAGGGTGGACTTTATATTACCAGGCTTATAGTAAATTGGTTTTGTGGCTGGTGATGAAGCATTTACACTCATGCATCATTTACAGACTTTAAGACAAGGCTATTCATACTTCCTGTTTGACTGTCATTCTGGGGTTTCTGAAATTTCCCCTCTTTCTCTGGGAAGCTTCAGCACATCAATTAGCAACACAAATCTGAACACCCCTGGTCACACCCACAGTGCCGGTAGGGAGGGAGTTCCAGGATTTTGATCCCAACAACAGTAAAGGAACAATATAGTCCCCACTCAAAAGTCCTGATTTTGAACTTTATTGCTGTTCCTTCACCATCACTCAGCATGGTGGCACAATGGTTTGCTCCACAGCACCCGGGACCTAGGTTCAATTCCGGGCTTGGGTCATTGTCTCCGTGAAGTTTGCACCTTCTCCCCGTGTCTGCGTGGGTTTCCCTCGGGTGCTCCAGTTTCGTCCCAGAGTCTGAAAGACATGCTGGTTAGTTGCATTGGCCGTGCTAAATTCTCCCTCAGTGTACCCGATCAGGCACCAGAGTGTGGCAACTAGGGGAATTTGACAGTAACTTCATTGCTTCGCCATTCAATGAGATAATGGCTGATCTTCAACTCCAACATTATTTTCCAGCCCGAACCCTGTACCCCTTGATGTTTTTAATGTGTAGGCTTATGCAATAGGATGGCATGGTGGCACAGCGTTTAGCACTGCTGCCTCACAATGCCAGGGACCCAGGATCGATTCCCAGCTTGGGTCATTGTCTGTGTGGAATTTGCACGTTCTCCCTGTGTCTGAATGGGCTTCCTCCCACAGTCCGAAAGGCATAATACAATGAAAAACAAAAAACAGTGCAGTGCAGAAACAGGCCATTTGGCCATTCAAACACGTGCCAATCAGAATGCCCTAACCAAACTAAAGAAAACACCTTCTGTCCCTTACTCAGTCTGTATCCTGCTATTCACTTCCTATACTTGTACCTGTCCAGATGTCTCTTAAATGTTGTTAATGTACTTGCTTCCACTACCTCCTCTGGCAATGCTTTCCAGTTAGCCACCACTCTTAGTATTGAAAATTCCCCCCCCCTCACACATCTCCCTTAAATTTTCCCCCTCTCACCTCGAACCTGTGCCCCCTTATAATTGACACGTCAACCTGGGAAAAAAAGCCTTTGACTATCGAGAGGTTAATTTTATAGACCTCTATCAGGTCTCCCCTCAGCCTCAGTCTTTCCAGTCGAAACAATCTCAGTCTATCAACTTCTCCTCATAGCCAACACCCTTGAGACCAGGTAACATTCGGTGAACCTTCTTTGTACTCTCTCCAAAGCTTCCATGTCCTAAAGTTCTGCCATTTACAGTATAATTCACATCTAAATCTGTCCCTCCAAAATGCATCGCCTTGCATTTGTCCAAGTTAAATTCTGTCTGCCATTTTAGTGAATGTTTTAGAAAGACACATTGCGTTCTGCTGGTCCAATTAACTAATTAACCCTGTCCTTGCTGCTCTGCATTGGTTTCCAGTCCATTCATTCAATTTTTAAATTCCCCTCCATGGCCTCACCTCCCCCCCCCCCCCCCCCCCCCCCCACCCTTTCTGTGTAACATCTTCCAGCCCTACAATTCTCTGCAGACTCCATGTTCCTTCTGTTTAGATTGTTTGAGCACTGATATCCTCACCCTATCATTGGCAGCCTTCAGCTGTGTAAACTCATAAGTTCTGGAATTCCATCCCACCACATTCCAGCTCATTCCCTTCCTTTAAAACATTCCTTAAAGCCTATAGAGCAAGCTGTACATCACTTACTCTATTGGCTGTGTATCATTGTGCAACACCAACCTCTTGGCTCGGTGTTAAGTTCAACTGAAGGGCTGCCACCTCTAAACATCTGGAGAAGGTGAGAAGTATTCTCTGCAAGCTAAAAAATCTTTCTTCAGAGAGCTCTCCATCTATCTAACAACAGAATACCAATTCAGAGAGAGCTTACAGACAGCAGATTCACCAGAATCACCAAAGATTTTTCTAAACCCACAAAACCTGTTTGTATATTTTTCAAGAGCGATTAATTTTGTTTTTGGCAATGAATAGTCCTTGTATTTATTTGAACAGCTTTCTGATAAAACCTTACTTTAATAGATATATTACGTGTTTAGTTAAAGTTCCCGGTTGGTCAAATGAATAACTCGTTAATTATTTTTGTTAATGAACGTCTAAATATTAATGAAGAACATTTAACACCTTCCTAAACGCTTCTAGCAGTTTGTGAAGCAGGATGATCCTCTTTGGGGAATTTGACATGATTTCTCAAAAAGGGGATTAACCTCTGTGTTGTAACGTTATAGTCATCACTGTTTCAATGTTCAAAAAGCCCTGATTAAAGGTTGTGTGAAAACAAGGGGAGCATTATAAGAAAGTATTGAACATTCCTCTGCTAATATTGTTAGTAATGGTATGTAGGTTCCCAGGGCACAGATTTATAAAAGAATCGAGAGCTTATTTTGACAAATTTGTAAGGGTGTGAACCCAATGTGAGACCCTGCCTTTAGCCAGTATCTGAAAACCAGTTTGCCTTGGTCTCTCTTTCTTCCACGTGGCCTTCTATATGCGCTGGTTGATCAGACCATGCAGCACTTGTGGCTCATTTGCTCCCAAGCCACTGATGCCATTCATGAAGAACACCAATCCTGGGTTAACTCACCCTCAATTCCTCCCACCATCAATGTGGCTGAGGTTGACTGACATTGGGGATTGAACTCTTCACTGTCTGCTGCTGTCTCCCTATTCCCCAGGGCTACTATGTCACTCTTAAGCACATTGATAGTGTTCAGCTTTAAAAGATATACAAGTTAAATTTCTTATCACTGCTATTACATATTGTTGCAAATATACAAGGCACTGGTGAGGCCACACCTGTAGTATTGTGCACAGTTTTGGTCCATGTATTTGAGGAAGGATGTAATGACATTGGAGACAGTTCAGAGAAGGTTCACTAGATTGATTCCAGAGATGAGGAGTTTATCATATGAAGAGAGATTGAACAGTTTAGGCCCATACTCTCTGGAATTCAGAAGAATGAGGGGGGATCAAACTAGGGTATACAAGATGATAACATTTATGGATAAAGTAGACATGGAGCATTTTGGGGCATTCTATGACGAGATGTCTATCTTAGAATAAGGGATAGCAAATTTAAAACAGGGTGGAAGAGAAACTACTTAGAACATAGAACATTTCAGCGCAGAACAGGCTCTTTGGCCCTCGATGTTGCACCGATCAATTAAGAAAAAGCAATGACCCTCTAACCTAAACCATTCCCTTTTCATCCATAAACTTATCTACTGACCACTTAAACACCCCCAAACTTGGCGCATCTACAACTGCAGCAGGCAGGGCATTCCATACCCTTACCACCCTCTGGGTAAAGAACCTACCTCTGACATCCATCCTATAACTACCACCCCTTAATTTAAAGCTATATCCCCTCGTGCTAGCTTTCTCACAAAGGATTGTGATTCTGTGGAATTCGCTACCCCAAAGTGTGTGCTGGATGCTGGGACAGTGAGTAAATTTAAGGAGGAGTTAGACAGATTTTCAATTGGTAATGGGTTGAAGGATTATGGGGAGAAGGCAGGAAAATGGGGATGAGGAGCATATTAGCCATGATTGAATGGCAGAATGGACTCAATGGGCAGAATGGCCTAATTCTGCCCCTATATCTTATGAACATTTTGGCAAACAAACCCCAATTTCTGATACCAGTTAATGCAATCAGCAACAGAGCTTTATGACTGCCAAAGTCAACATTTTTTTTATTTGTTTTTTTAAATAGCATCACTGGCAGAGCCAGCATCTATTGCCTATTCCTCACTGCCTTTTCAGGAGAACATGAGAGAAAACCACTTTGCTGTGGCTCCAGAGTCACACATAGGCCAGGCCAGGTGTAGATGGCCGATTTCCTTCCCCAAAAGGGCAGTGGTGAACCAGATGAGTTTTTAAACAACAATTGACACTATTCCATAGTCACCATTAGACTTGAAATTCCAGATTCTATTAAATTTAAATTTCACCATCTGCTGTGGCAGCATTTGAACCCAGGGACCTCAGAACTTGCTCTGGATTACCTGTCCAGTGACAAAACCACTACACTACCTTCTTCCCCTTGCACCACTGCCTCTTTCGTTGTTTGTGGTAGACAACACAATCTACTCTTCTGGTCAATAACTGGAATTCAGGATTTGAGGTGGAACAGTTTAGAGCAGATTTTCCTTTGCACTTTACATAGAAGGAATTATCCCCTATTTCAGACCTGAGGATGGTTTCACTGGCTTAGAAATTTGAACAGGCCCAAAAAAAAAGGTACTTAAGGGGCAGAATTTTCTGACCATTCACACTGGCCAGATTTTCTGGTCCCACTTCAATTAACGGAGATTTGGCTGAGTGGCAGACTCTCTGTCCTCACTTGCAGCAGCAGTGAGCTGTGAACGGTTGGTAACATCACTAAATATGGGGCGCGTTTTCCCATTCCACCACAGAAATCGTAGCAGGTGAGGAGCAGACCACGGAAAGGTCCATTGACCTCGGGTGGGGTTTTCCTGTTTTGGGGTGAGCATAGCCGGAAAATCCTGCTCCCTATGTTCTGTCGAGCCTGCGCCGCTTTTCAATATGATCACGTTAATTCCAAGATGGTGCTGGAGTGATCTCTTGAAAGCTGTGCCCAGCATACCTTCTAATTCTATCCTTTACTCTCGTTCTATGCTTCCAAAACTTCATTCTAACTCTTTTAAACTCTCTATGCAATATTTACTAAGCTGATCTTTCCCTACACCCTAACTATGGTTGTAACACTATACTTTCTGCACTCTCTCCTTTCCTTCTCTATGAATGCTACATTTTGTCTGTATAGCGTGTAAGAAACAATACTTTTCACTGTATGTTAACATATGTGACAGTAATAAATCAAACCAAATCAAACCATAACTGATCTTCAACTTCAGTTCCATTTTTCATCAAATTCTTTCTAAATTCACTTGTGGGACATGGGTGTCGCTGGCTGAACTAACATTTATTGCCCATCCTAATTGCCTGAGGGTAGTTGAGAGCCAACCACATTGCTATGGCTCTGGAGTCACATGTAGGCCAGACCGGGTAAGAATGGCAGACTTCCTTCCCTAAAGGACATCAGTGAAGCAGGTGAGCTTTTCCGACAATCGACAATGATTTCACAGTTACAGATTCTTAATTCCAGATTATTTTTATTGAATTCAAATTTCACCATTTGCTGTGGCGGGATTCGAACCTGACTCCCCAAAACATTAGCTGAGTTTCTGGATTAATAGCAACAATACCACTAAGCCATTGCCTTCCCTGAGAAGCCAAACATCTGTGTATCCCAGCCTTAAACATATTTAATGCTGGAACATTCACAACATCCTGGGCTGAAGAAATCTCTCCTCATCTCAGCCCTGAATACATCGGCCCCTTTTCCCAACACCCCTGTACCTCTCCATGTCATGATGTAGAGATGCCGACATTGGACTGGGGTAAACACAGTAAGAAGTCTCACAACACTAGGCTGAAGTTAAACAGGTTTATTTGGTCGCAAAATCCACTAGCTTTTGAAGTGCTGCCCCTTCATCAGGTGAGTAGGAGTTCTGTTCACAAATAGGGCATATAAAGACACAAACTCAATTTACAAAATAATGGTTGGAATATGAGTCTTTACAGGTAATCAAGTCTTAAAAGGTATAGACAATATGAGTGGAGAGAGTGTTAAACACAGGTTAGAGGGGTGTGTTCGGACAGTTAGTGAGATTTTGCAAGTGCATCCCATATCACTTGATGACACTAAAGTCGGTGGAGTGGTAGATAGTGAAGAGGGGTGTTATAGTTTGCAGAGGGACTTGGACAAGTTGCAGAGCTGGGCCGAGAGGTGGCAAATGGAGTTTAATGTGGAAAAGTGTGAGGTAATGCACTATGGCAGAAATAATAAATGTGTAGAGTATAGGGCAAATGGTAGGATTCTTAGTAGTCTAGATGAACAGAGGGATCTTGGTGTGTATGTGCATAGATCCCTGAAAGTAGGCAGTCAGGTCGAGAAGGTTGTTAGGAAGGCATATGGAGTCTTGGCTTTTATTGGTAGAGGGATTGAATTTCGGAGCCGCAACGTCATGTTGCAACTGTACAAAACTCTAGTGCGGCCGCACTTGGAGTATTGTGTGCAGTTCTGGTCCCCACATTATAAGAAAGATGTGGAGGCATTGGAGAGGGTACAGAGGAGGTTTACCAGGATGTTGCCTGGTATGGGGGCAGGTCTTATGAGGAGAGGCTGAGGGATTTGAGGTTGTTTTCGTTAGAAAGGAGGAGGCTAAAGAGGACCTGATCGAAACATATAAGATGATTAGAGGTTTAGATAGGGTGGACAGTGATAGCCTTTTTCCTAGGATGGAAAAAGCTAGCACGAGGGGACACAGCTTTAAATTAAGGGGTGATAGTTATAGGACGGATATCAGAGGTAGGTTCTTTACCCAAAGGGTGGTTCGGGAGTGGAATGCCCTGCCTGCAGCAGTTGTAGATGCGCCAAGTTTGGTGGAGTTTAAGAGGTTAGTTGATAAGTATATGGAAGAGAAGGGAATGGTTTAGTTTGGAGGGCATTGCTTTTTATATTGGTCGGCGCAACATCGAAGGCCGAAGGGCCTGTTCTGTGCTGTAATGTTCTATGTTCTATATCCCACAATTCCCAACCAGCAGAAACAACCTCTCGCTGTCAATCCTTTGCCAATCCTTTTCAGAACCTTGTGTCAATGTCAGAATCTCTAAACTCTAGAGAATATAGGCAAATTTACTCAGCCGTCATCATTGGATAACCCCGCCCCCCCCATCACGGCGACCAAGCTAGTGAACCTTTTTGTATCGTACAATACCATGCCGCTACACTCTATAGCCTGCTTATCAGAATGCATTCATTTTAAAGTAACGCACCGTTTTCCATTATCCAGGTAACAGATATGGTTCACTATCAGTGCGTTAATTAAAAAAAAAGTGGAACACTTCAGAGGGAGTCTTTGAAAAGCAGCCCTCCGCATACCCCCCAGGCATTCAAAGGCTAATCTATCTACCACAGCGGTGGGTTATCTGAGAAACCAAAATTCACTCCATTACTCACAGTAACATTCCTAGCCCACGATAACATCTGCACCTACTGCTCATCAGACTAAATACTCAACTTTGCCAACAAGAAATATCCCTTCCAACAAGAACAACTTTACACAACTTATTACAGGCAAAGGAGAAAGCATGCCACCCATTTTGAACTTGCATTGTATAGTGGGTCACAACTTGGAATCACGTCAGGGTTGATCAAGGTTCAGCATGGTGGCACAGTGTTTAGTACTGCTGCCTCACAGCACCAGGGATCAATTCTTGGCTTTGGTCACTGTCTGTGTGGAGTTTGCATGTTCTCCCTGTGTCTGTGTGGGTTTCCACCTGGTGCCCTGGTTTCCTCCACAGTCCAAAAGACATGCTGGTTAGGTGCATTGGCCACCCTAAATTCTCTCTCAGTGTACCCGAACAGGTGCCGGTGTGTGGCGAGTAGGAAAATTTCACAGTAACTTCATTGCAATGTTAATGCAAGCCTTACTTGTGACACTAATAAATAAAACTTTACTTATTGACTTCATATTGGTGCAGTTTATGGGACGTGATCTGGTTTCTTCCTGATGGGGAATGAAGAACTAGCAATAAAATGAGAGTGAGGCCTACCCACTGCGGGTGTGATTGTTAGTGCCTGTGGTGAGGGAACCCGGCCACCAGAATCAGACCCAAGCTGGCCATTCAGCCCATCCAGCCTGTGTTGGCTCCCTGATGGATTAGTTCCTCACCAGGCTCATGTTGCCTTTACTTTGCCCAGTTGATGACCCAAAGTGAAAGCAAACACTGCAGATACTGGAATTTGACGGGAACTGTCTGGGGGTTTTCCCGGATAAGTAAAGGTAAGTATAGCCCCTGGGGGCAAGGGGTGTGGCCAGGCAGTGCCCTGGCACAGGCTGGCACTGTGCACATGCCAATTTGGCAGTGCCAATCTATGCCAAGGGATGGGGGATTCATTTAGATGTGATGTTACTGAGTAGAAGAGCTGGGGATGCTGGCTCAGATTGTGTGTGTGTGTGTGCACGCGCGTGAGTATGTGCACGCTTGCATGTGGGGGAGGGTGCGGGCGAGGGTGCAGGGGGGGTGCACATCAAGGCGTACACATCGCAGTTTGAACTCACCAGTAACCCAAGTTGTATGACACCACCCTGTCTCCCGAGTGGGAGCGGGTCGAGAGGTACTTGGCCCAATACCCACCTCAACATGTGGGTATTCTAAGACCTCAGGGTAATGAGAATTCATAATTAAATCGCGGGGCAATAGTGCACCTGACTGTCACTGAAGGAGATACCCTTCCCACACTGGCACTGGGATAGCATCACCAACGCAGGGCTGTCTACTCTGGCTCATCCATGCTGTGAAATAGGCTGCGTTGTGTAAATGGAATGAATTTCAGAGCTCCCGCAGGGTAGTTCAAAGCTGTGTGCTGCTACAGTGATTCACCCAACCACCTAAAGGTATAAATAAGAAACTCATCTTGGAACAGGAAGCAGTACAGTTGACATTCTTATATCAGACAACAATGCTATTACATCGAATTACATGGAATCCACAGCAAAATCAGGCCTTGTGGCCCCACTGTTTAATGCCAGTGTTTAAGCTCCACATGAGTCTTCTCTCACCCTTTCTCCCCATCAGCTGAACCTTCTAGATCTTTCTGCCTCATGTATTTATCCTGCTTCCTCACAAATGCTGGTTGTGTGGAAAATGAAGGGTTGGTTTTAACTCTCAACGGGAGGAATGTGAAAGGAAAGGAGAGCAAATTAACTTGTATTTTTATTTCCCCCTGTTCTTTGTGGGAGTAGTGTTATTGGATCTCCAATGTCCACCTGTGGGCTGTGTGTATGTTACACCTCAGCTGAAGGCATTCATTCAACACTCTGCTGGGGTGTCACAGTGCGCAAGACGCTGGAGTGGGATGAGAACCCATGACTTTCTGACCCAGTATCGCAGGTGCTAACATAGAACATAGAACATAGAACATTACAGCACAGAACAGGCCCTTCGGCCTTCGATGTTGCGCCGACCAATATGAAAAGCAATGCCCCTCCAAACTAAACCATTCCCTTCTCTTCCATATACTTATCAACTAACCTCTTAAACGCCACCAAACTTGGCGCATCTACAACTGCGCAGGCAGGGCATTCCACTCCCTAACCACCCTTTGGGTAAAGAACCTACCTCTGATATCCGTCCTATAACTATCACCCCTTAATTTAAAGCTGTGTCCCTCGTGCTAGCTTTTTCCATCCTAGGAAAAAGGCTATCACTGTCCACCCTATCTAAACCTCTAATCATCTTATATGTTTCGATTAGGTCCCCTCTTAGCCGCCTCCTTTCTAACGAAAACAACTCAAATCCCTCAGCCTCTCTTCATAAGACCTGCCCTCCATACCAGGCAACATCCTGGTAAACCTCCTCTGTAAACTCTCCAATGCCTCCACATCTTTCTTATAATGTGGGGACCAGAACTGCACACAATACTCCAAGTGCGGCCGCACTAGAGTTTTGTACAGTTGCAACATGATGTTGCGGCTCCGAAATTCAATCCACCTACCAATAAAAGCCAAGACTCCATATGCCTTCTTAACAACCTTCTCGACTTGACTGCCTATTTTCAGGGATCTATGCACATACACACCAAGATCCCTCTGTTCATCTAGACTACTAAGAATCCTACCATTTGCCCTATACTCGACACATTTATTATTTCTGCCATAGTGCATTACCTCACACTTTTCCACATTAAACTCCATTTGCCACCTCTAGGCCCAGCTCTGCAACTTGTCCAAGTCACTCTGTAAAGTATAACACCCCTCTTCACTATCTACCACTCCACCGACTTTAGTGTCATCTGCAAAATTACTAATCCATCCTTCAATACCCTCATCCAGATCATTTATAAAAATTACAAACAGCAGGGGCCCCAAAACAGACCCCTGAGGTACACCACTTGTCACCGAACTCAACGATGAATATCTCCCATCAACCACCACCCTCTGTCTTCTATCTGCTAGCCAATTCCTAACCAAATTAGCTAAATCACCCTCTATCCCATACATCTGCATTTTCTGCAGAAGTCTTCCATGGGCCACCTTATCAAACGCCTTACTAAAGTCCATATATACCACATCAACCGCCTTACCCCCATCCACCTCCTTAGTCACTTTTCAAAAAACTCAATGAGGTTAGTAAGGCACGACCTACCCTTCACAAAACCATGCTGACTATCTCCAGTCAATTCATTACTCTCTAAATAACTATAAATCCTATCCCTAATTATTCTCTCAAACACTTTGCCCACCACAGAAGTAAGACTCACTGGCCTATAATTCCCTGGAAGGTCTCTCTTCCCCTTCTTGAACAACTGGACCACATTCGCTATCCTCCAGTCCTCCGGAACCACACCCGTAACCAACGACGACCTGAAGATCAGAGCCAGAGGCTCTGCAATCTCCTCTCTTGCATCCCAGAGAATCCTAGGGTAAATCCCGTCCGGCCCAGGGGACTTATCCAACTTCAAACCCTCGAGAATATCTAGCACATCCTCCCCATCTACTTCAATACTTTCCAGTTTGCAACCCTGTACCTCAGTGTTCTCCATAACTACATTTACATCACCCTGCGTGAATACCGAAGAGAAATATTTATTCAGTGCCTCTCCAATCTCTTCAGGCTCCACGCACAACTTCCCACTGCTGTCTATGACTGGCGTGAACCACTGGAAAGATAGGAAGGAGGATAGAACACACAGCGGGTGGGAGTGACAGAAAATGGACAGAGTCGGTGAGTCACAGAATGGGACAGGTTCAAAGTGGAAATATTTGATAAGATGTCAGCCTTGACTGCGTATTTTTGTTGGTCTTTGTCATGCAGTTCTTAAACGTTCTTTCCACATAAACACTGCAGGCAAGATTTTCCAAATAGGTCTTGCACAATACTCAGCCTGTCGGGCAAACCTGCAAGAACCTGCCAGGGATAAGTGTAAACATTTGTAAACATCTTAGCCAAGGTTCAGCTCCTGATAAGCTGAAGCAGAGCAAAGCATTCGGCGTGTTCATGCTGAAGGCTTAAGGTTAGAAGATTATGATAAACAGAATGATCAAGCAAACAAAAAGTAATATTGTTACTTTTAATCACAGAATCCTCACAGTGCAGAAGGAGGCCATTTAGCCCATTGAATCTGCACTGATCATAATCCCACCGAGGCCTTATTAAAAGATGCATCTTTCAGATCTCCCAAAGCGTTGAGGGATTTCCAAGCTATAACATTGCATCAGAACATGAAGCAGGGTATAGTGCATATATAACCAGTTTGTGTTTTATCTCAATGGCAAATCATTTAGGTTCATTCCTCAGCCCTCTTAAGGCTTTTGCTCCTGCCAAATCAAAATTGGTTGAACCTTTTATTAACAAGCTGGTTCTAATGACAGTCTGATATTTACCCTGCTAATCCCCTGACACTACGGTCAATTTAGCACCGTCAATCAAACTAACACACACACACGTTTGGAAATCGGAGCACCCGGAGGAAACACGCACAGACACAGGGAGAATGTGCAAACTCCCTACAGACCACAACCCAAGGTCAGAATTGAACCTGGGTCCCTGGTACTGTGAGGCAGTGATGTTATCAACTGCGCCACTCCTAAAGGCAGAACTTGATATTGAGATACACCAACTACAACTCTGCCACTAGCTCACACCTCACTGCACCTTGTGTGTGTGCACCCAGACAGTGAGTGTTGAAGGTTATTCAATCATGGGGAAACAGAGGGAAGGTGTTACAAGATGGTCCAATTCTATTCCCATTTCAGCACATCCACCTTTGCAGCAGCATTATCTCATTCTTACAACTCACCCTCTTTTAAAGCTGAATTAAAACAATCCTTAAGATGGTGCCATAGTGATAATGTCTCTGAGCTAGTAATCCCAAGCTTCATGATCATGTGCTAATATATGGGTTCAAATCCCACCATGGCAACTGGTGGAATTTATATCCCATTAACAAATCTGGAAAAAGGCTAGTTTCAGTAATGGTGACCATGAGATTGTCAATTGTCATAAAACCCTATCTTGTTTGTAATGTTCTGTAGGGAAGAAAATCTCCCATCCTTACCTGGTCTGGCCTACATGTGATTCCAGAGCCACAGCAATGTGGTTGACTCTCAACTGTCCTCTGAGATGACCTTGTGAGCCACTCAGTTCAAGGGCAATTAGGGATTGGCAACAAATGTTGGCCTTGCCATCAGCACCCAAGAAAGAATAAAAAGAACAGCCCAAGTTTTATATTGGGTGCTTTCCATCAGGAAGATATGAAAAGGAAATAAGTTAATGACCTTAATAACCCAGTTATACTGGCATATCAATGGATGAGTAATGCAATTACCCCCAGTTCCTGGAAAGGTTCTGCATAGATTAGTAATTTATTAATCTATAATTTTGCCAAAGAGTTTGTGACCACAGAGTCCAGCGTCTGGCTACAGAATTTTAAGGATGGAACATCTTGAAACATATTCAGTCAGAGTGTCAGTTGGTGATCTTTCTCAGCCTTATCTCAAGGTCCCCACCCACCCCGAGATTTTTAACCCAATGCCAGGATCAGTTACCTGCAATGAAACTCCTCAAACTCTTGCGATGGATTCTCCTCAATGATCTCATAAGGAAAAGATGTCTTGCGCAATCGGGTTGGCAAAGACTGGGGCTGAAATTCCGTGGGACTGTACATGCCACCGGATATCATCCCGTTTTTCTTCCTTGGCAGTGTGCTGTGAATGGAAATACTTTGGAATGAGCTGGAATGCTGACTGGTGAGAGGGTCTCCAAGACTGAGTGTCTCCATTGAAGACGTGTGCAAAGACTTGCGGCCGGCTTGCATCTTGCGAGGTAGGCTTGCAAAGTTTCCCGCGGCCATCATCTTCAGCTCTGCGTTTAGAGAGACAGACACCATTAATAATCGGGTGGCACTTAATTGTTGCTGTTAAGATTTCATGCTAATTATAGTCCATTAGTGACTAACAGCTCCCTCGACTATTGATCATTTAGTCATTCCAAAAGACCTGGCAATTTCTGAAAATCTGACTGAAGATGCTCCGAAAAGAACTGATACAACTGAGATCATTTGCTCTTATTCTGCTGGTCTGGGTCTTTTGGGGTTAGGCCAAATAAGAAAGCTTTCTTTGTGCTACTGTTCTAGCCATCCAGTGCAGACACCTAGTAAAAAAAAAACATTTCTTTATACTTTGCTCCTCTTCCCCACTGAAGCCCCATGGATAGTTTGACCTTTGACACCTTGTCCAATTTGTCAACATTGACACGAGCATCTCAAGAGAAGGGTTGCTGGGAGCTTCGCCAATTTGGCTGGATTATCTTGGCAGCTCCAGCAATTAAATTCCCGATGCTACAGAAAGAATCAGAGAGGCAAATAAACAAAATTGTGCTTGTTTCAATTCTTTGAATATTCTAGTTGATTGATTGTTGTGAAGATATTGGAGCGTGTCAGTTATAGCTCAGTTACAGGAAAGCAAAAACCTAGTGATATTATCACTAGACTATTAACGCAGAAACTCAACTAATGTTCTGGGAACCTGGGTTTGAATCCTATTACGGCAGATGGTGAATTCAATAGAAATATCTGGAATTAAGAATCTACTGATAACCATGAAACCATTGTCAATTGTTCATCTGGTTCTCTAATGTCTTTTAGGGAAGGATATCTACCTACATGTGACTCCAGAGCCACAGCATTGTGTTGGCTCTCAACTGCCCTCAGGCAACTAGGGATGGGCAATAAATGCTGGTCAGCCAGTGATGTCAGTAAGAAGTCTGACAACACCAGGTTTAAGTCCAACCGATTTATTTGATAATAAATCGGTTAGACTTAAACCTAGTGTTGTCAGACTTCTTACTGTGTTTTCCCCAGTCCAACGCCGGCATCTCCACATCATCCAGTGATGCCCATGTGTCATGAATAAACAGAAGTGGGATTGGAAATCTGAGCACAGACAAACCTAAGATGGGATCTTCCTGAATTGCAAAGCTAAGTAGCTCCACACCAAACAGCGCAGTAAACACCTTCCACTCAGCACTGACCAAAGCAAATCTCCAGGTTTCTTCAGCAGTTTTTATTGCACTATGTGCACTGATCGGATTCTCAGGATGTTGGAATTTCCCTGGAATTTTCTCCCAGAAGTTGACACTGTTACATTTGGCTCAGTTATTCCAGTGATAGAATTGGACAACATTGATTCCGCTGTTAGAATCATGAAACTGGATTGGATGAAGTAAAAGCCCCCCCCCCACCCCCCCACCCCCAAAGAATCCAACCAGAGTCAAGAATCTCAAGGTTATTTATTAGTATCACAAGTTCCATGGGTATGACACACTGAAAGAATATTATGAGCAAGTAAGTTGTATGCATTATCTTCACAATATCCAGATTCTTCTTCTACTAGTTACTGCTTCTGATGACCTCCTAGTACACAAAAGTTTGCTAACTATCCCTCACTCACTCGCAGAGAAAAAACAAAAATGTCACGTTTGTGTTATATTAACACCGCAATGAAATTACTGTGAAAATACCCCAGTCGCCACATTTTGGCATCTGTTCCAGAACACTGAGGGAGAATTTAGCATGGCCAATGCACCTAACCAGCGCACCGGTCTGTGGGAGGAAACCCATGCACATTCAGGGAGGACATGCAGACTCCATACAGACATTGATCCAAGCCGGGAATCGAACCCAGGTCTCTGGCGCTGTGTGGCAGCAGTGCTGACCACTGTGCTGCCCAATTTCTAGAAGAAAAAACAGAATCATTTTGGAGACACTTCATGTAGCAAACTAACTTATTCTTAAAAAAACACATCCTTGATATTAACTTTCGGTTACCTTATCTAACCATTTGTATCTGTCCTTCACTACAGGATGCTTTAAAACAAGTCTTTGCCTCGTGACACTTCGGTCACATTCGATTGATACCAAATTTGTGTCTAGTTTGCTAACCTAATCAACATCAGAGTGCATTCACACTTCTTTTGCTTTTTGAAGTTCTGAAGCAAATATTTTGCCAATACAGATGAGAAAAAGGTCAAACCTTCAGTACGACTTAAAGCAAATCCCAGATAAGCTTAGTCGAAACTGTCACCATTTTTAAAGAGCTCAGGCCAAACTTCAGACTCTAGGGCACTTCAACCCACACAAAGAACCATTACAAAAAGGCAATTCATTCTGCACAGGACAATGCTGAGGGGAACAATGTTTTCTATAGTGTCACACTGCATCCTACGCTGCTGCCTTTTCATACTTAACGGCAGAAAAATGTCTCCCAAACTCTGCACTCCCCCAAAGACTTTCATTTCTAAAACCAGCTCCTCCAGAAGGTTTCTACAGATACACAGTGTGTGTTCACCAACAGTATATTTAAAACAAAATCACCTAGGCTTTTGTACAACAGTCCACAAGCAGTGAAGTCTGTCCCCTTATCCACTGAAAGAAAGCGTTAAACAGTCAGGTTGGTAACTAAGACACCCTGTTGATTTAAGTACAATATTCCCCCAGGCTGAATGTTTGAGATATTCCCAGCAGTACTGTCTAGGCAACTGCTGAGGTGACAGTGCAAGTGAGACAGCAGAAGTTTAAAGTTTATTTACCTGTCACAAGTAGGCTTACATTAACACTGCAATGAAGTTACTGTAAAAATCCCCTAGTCACCACACTCCAACTCCTGAGGGAGAATTTAGTACGGTTTATGCACCTAATCCGCACATCTTTCGAAGTGTGGGAGGAAACCAGAGCAGACACTGTGAGGACGTGTAGATTCTGCACAGATAATGACCCAAACTCGGAAGTGAACCGGGGTCCCTGGTGCTGTGAGGCAGCAGTGCTAATGACTGTGTTAGTCTCGCCATCTAATTTCCTTGATCTTAAATCTTTCCCAAAGCCTGCGAGGCATTTTGCGTGTAAGATAACTCAGTTAGTCTCGTAAAATTAGCACAGCCAATGCGTCTAACCAGCATGTCTTTCAGACTTTGGGAAGAAATGGGAGCATCCAGAGGAAACCCACGCAGATCCAGGGAGAACGGGCAGACTCCGCACAGACGGTGACCCAAACCGGGAATCGAACCCAGGTCCCTGGCGCTGTGAGGCAGCAGTGCTAACCACTGTGCCACTGTGCCAGTAAGCACAGATCACACACAATTAAGCATTTCACATGGACAGACATTCAAATCCTGGCTGCATTGCGGGCTATTTGACCAATCAGTTAGCCAGCCACATTCACAAGGCCATGGACACAGGATGTTAATGTGAACCATGACCTTCACCAGGATAAAGGATGTGGCTAACAATTATCACCATAGGGTACCTCATGATAAGTCACTGACAATCACTTTTATCTATAACTGAATGTTGAGGTCAGAAGCAGTGACAACATGACAGCACAAGATTTTACAAAGCCTCAGAGCGTCCGCAAGTTAAATCAGTAAATAATGGTCATATGAAGATACACAGTAGAAAATCGTTGCTGGAACACAATATCTAACAGGGAGAAAGCATCACTCAAAATGAATGCATCTGTGATTTAAGGAAGCAGCGTTTAAGCTATTATCTCTCTAGAGCTACAGCTCCTGCACAATGTGCTTTCACTGAGCTGTCTAAAGAGAAAACAGATGGGGTCTTCATGAGCAAAGACACTGTGGGATACAAAGTTAACAGGAGCTTTCAACAGCAGCTAACTTAAGAATCAATATCGACCTACCTCCAATAAATGGTGAAGGCTTTTTTTTTCAATGGAATTCCACACACTGATTCCAGTGTCTCTCGCACAACCAAAGCTGTGTGTGCTGAGCCCGAGGCTTTCTGTCAGATTACACATCAAAGCACGGAGGAATTATTTATGAAGTTTAGCTTCCTTCTTTTATAAAGCATCCCTCTATCTCGCCCTCCCTCTCCACAGTCACAGATGCAAAGTTGCTGCTGCTGCTGTTGCTGGAGTGGGGCAAAAACTTTCAGGAGGCACTGCTCTGAGGTCTGATCTGCTGCTTCCCAGCCACACCCCACTTTGGAGAGTCAGGAAACCAGTCAGAGCTGCACATCTGACCAGCAATCACTATAAATCCATTGACATGTCACTGAACAATCCTCACCCCACCATTCCGCAAGCAATTAGGGCCCTGCCTGTCCTAGTAAAACCAATAACGATTAAACTAAGTAAGATTGACACCTACAGGGTGTACCCCCTTCCCAACCAAACACACACTTCTAAAGAGGCGCCAGACATGTAATTTAGCTTTGTTTTATTCATTCGTAAATCATGGGTGTCTCTCTTTGGGCCAGCATTTATTGTCCATCCCTAGTTGCCCTTGGAGGGCAGTTGAGAGTCAACCACATTTCTGTGGCTCTGGACCCACATCTAGGCCAAACCGGATAAGGAAGGCAGATTTCCTTCCCTAAAGAGCATTCATGAACCATATGGATTTTTCCGACAATTGATAATAGTTTCAGGGTCATCGGTAGATTCTTAATTCCAGATTTTTTTTAAGCAAATTCAAATTCCAACACCTGTCGTGGAAGGATTCGAACTTGGGACCCCAGAATATTAGCTGAGTTTCTGGATTAATAGTCTAGTGCTAATACTACTAGGACATCGCCTCCCTGATATAAAGGCAAATTAGTGAAAGAGTTAGAGCAGGGAAATGAGACAGACTGTATTGCGAGTTGGCATGGACTCAATGGGCTGAATGGCTTCCTTCCAACATTTACTTATTCTTCCAGGGGATGTGGGTGGCATCTGCACTGCCAGCATTTGTTGCCCATCCCCAACTGACCTTGAATGGAGGCAGGAGAATGGGGATGAGAAAAATATCAGCCGTGATTGAATAGCAGAGCAGACTTGATGGGCCGAGTGGCCTAATTCTGTTCCTAGGCCTCATGTCTTATGGCTTGCTCGGTAATTGCAGAGTCGACCACATTGCTGTGGGTCTGGAGTCACATGTAGGTCAGACTAGGTGAGGATGGCAGATTTCCTTCCGTAAAGGACATTTGTGAATCAAGAAGGGTTTTACAAAAATCAATGATAGTTGTCATAATCCTGAGATTGGTTGAAGGCTTAGTGGAACAGTGGTTAGCATTGCTACCTCACAGCTCCAGGGACACAGGTTCAATTCCTGACTTGGGTCACTGTTCGTGTGGAGTGTGCACATTCTTCCCATGTCTGCGTGGATTTTGTTCCATGGGCTGCAATTTCCTCCAACAGACACGCTGGTTATGTGAATTGGCTATGCTAAGTTCTCCCCCAATGTGTCCAAATAGCGCCAGAGTGTGGCGACTAGGGATTTTCACAGTAACTTCATTGTAGTGTTAATGTAAGACTACTTGTGATAAATAAACTTTATATTCCACATTTATTAATGCAATTAAAACTCTGCCAATTGCCATGGTGGGATTTGAACCTGTGTTACAGAGTACTAGCACGGACTCTGAATCCTGTGAGATTACCATTGTGTCTCTGCCTCCCTCGATGTTAACTACTTTACATTGTGGATTCACATTATGGAGAATGTTTCTCCCTCTGTTATTTGTATTTTGATCACTAACGAATGAGAACATTAAAAAAAAGAAATGAGGAACACTGTGCCAAGTTAGGCTGACAATACAAACCAATGATGTGAAGTCATCCGGAACCATTAAATGATACAGCACAGTTCAAGGCTAATCGACTCATATAGTGTGCATGATTTAGTCTAACCTCACTCTCATCAGCAGCAATTCCTGCCTCCTGAAGGTTTACCATGTAAAGCCATTACCCAGTGAAGCACTGAGTCACGCAGCTCAGGAAAAACCCCGGTTCAATTCCCAGTCTGGAATGGGTTTGCCAACCAGAGTTACAGCTGCAACTTGGTTCCAACTGCCCTCTGTGCCCCTGTGCAGAACTATCTGGGGGCACTTGATACCTTAAACATGACAATCACAGAATAACAGCGCACCTTGACTGTTACTCGGATAAACAGCTGGAAGAGGCAGACCCTGTGGAAACCATGTTGATGACCTGTTTGCTCTTGGGGATGGGGGATGTGGAAAAGGAGGGTGGGGAGGTGAAGCGATAACTGCTGACATGAGCTGTGATCAGTGATTCACTCAAATGTGGTGCAAAGGGAGCCAGAACCAGACAAGACCCAGAGCCTTGGACTCACAGTGAGTTGACATCCATTTTCGCCAGTCAATCACACCATTCCAGCAGAGCGCCACTCTAGACACTGACTCTGTGCACTGTTTCCGATGGAGCAAATAGGGAAAAGATTGCACTGAAAAGAGTATCAGTTACAGCACTTCACCTCTCAAGGAGAGGCAATGGTATAATCACAGTATCGCTACAGTGCAGAAGGAGGCCATTCGGTTCATCGAGTCTGTACCGACCACAATCCCACCCAGGGTCGCACACAGCAGTGTCCTGGAGGTTAATCTTCAATCCCTGGAGATTCCAGGCCAATCCTGGAGAGCTGGCAATCCTATTTGTCTGGCGTCTTTATTGCTGTTTAAATGCTCCCAATTTTTTCTCACTTGGCCTGAAAAGTGCAGCTGGCAACAAAACGTTGCAGACATTTGAGTTACTAAACCAGCTCCACGGTTTGTTAATTGGTCATATCAAAATGGGTGCCGAGTGCAGCACCTGCTCATCGTCCATTATTGGTAAATTATTCTGATAGTGCCTTTTTTAAAAATTCATTTACAGGGTGTGAACATCGCTGGCTACACCAGTACTTACTGCGCATCTCCAGTTGCCCTTCAGAAGATGGTGCTAAGCTACCTTCTTGAACCGCTGCAATCCCTGTGTAGGTACACCCACAGTGCTGTTAGGGAGGGAGTTCCAGGATTTTGACCCAGTATCACTGAAGAAACGGGGATATCTTTCCATGGCAGGGTTGGTGAGTGACTTAGAGGGGAACCTCCAGATAGTGGTGTTCCCAGGTATCTGCTGCCCTTGCCCTTCTAGATGGTAGTGGTTTAGAAGGTGCTGCCTATGGAGCTTTGGTGAGTTCCCGCAGCATATCTTGTAGATGGTACGCACAGCTGGCAGTCTGCGCCGATGGTGGAGAGAGTGAATGTTTGTGCAAGGGGTAGCAATCTAACGGGCTGCTTTGTCCTGGATGGTGTCAAGCTTCTTGACTGTTGTTGGAGCTGCGCCCATCCAGACAAATGCAGAGTATTCCATCACATTCCTGGATTATGCCTTGTAGATGATGGAGAGGCTTTGTGGGGATCAGGAGAGAGTTACTCACACAAAATTCCTAGCCTCTGACCTGCTTCGGTAGCCACAGTATTTATATGGCTAGTTTGGTTCAGTTTCTGGTCAATGATAACCTCCACCCCCCACCCCAGGATATTGATAATGAGGGATTCAACAAGTAATGCCCTTGAACATATTGCAGACAAGACATCATTATGCCCCATTTTATGTTCGTATGGTGCGAGGAGGAGGCATCCAATTTGGAGTGGCACGGTGGCACAGTGGTTAGTGCAGGGTCAGGGATCTGGGTTCAATTCCCAATTTGCATCACTGTCTGTGTGGAGTTTGCACATTCTCCCCAAGTCTGCATGGGTTTCCTCCAGGTGCTCTGGTTTCCTCCCACAGTCCAAAGCTGGTTAGGCAGACTGGCCATGCTAAATTACCCCTTAGTACTGGAGGATTAGCAGGATAAATGTGTGAGATTACGGGAATAGGGCCTCGGCGGGATTGTTGTCGGTGCAGTTCGGACGGGCCTAATGGCCTCCTTCTGCACTGTAGAGTTTCTATGATTTCTATGAATGTACAGATGTAACCCCCAACCTGAATTCCAGGTGTTTAGGTGTTACATAGAAATCCATAAAATGTACAATGTGGAAATAGAGACTAGACATTTGGATTTCCAAATACTTGGTGAAGTCTGCAGGTTATGATTATCAATCTGGCAGACACTCCAGGGTGAACCCCTGGTCACCCCTAACTTGTCAGGATTGGAATTCAAACCCTAAAGGGAAACTGGAAAGGAGACTGAAAATCCAGGAGTCTGGCACATCTGTCAGCACTTCATTCAACACTTACATTCCTTTCTTTGCTGAGAGACTTTGGGCACTATTTTTAAAGTTTATTTATTAGTCACAAGTCAGGCTTACATTAACATTGCAATGAAGTTACTGTGAAATTCCCTGCATTGGCACGGTCCTGCGCCTGTTTGGGTCAATGCATTTTGTCCCATCTTAATTCCAGCAGTTAACTTTTAAAGAATTCTCTGATGTTTAAGAGATATTGAGCAAATCGATACCCTCACTGTGCCACCACACACCGTATCACCAAAGACAGCAAGTGGAGTGCGGGTATTCCAATAAAAGCAAAAGTGAAAGCTAAATAGAAAATGCTGGATAAACTCAGCAAGTCTGGCAGTATGTGTGGAGAGGGAAGCTCTCCACTTAATGTTAATGTTTCAAGTCTGGAAGTGCCTTCTGCAGAACGGAAGCAAGGTGGAAATGTATAGAATGATCTCGTTAGAAAGGGTTGGAGGAGGTGGGGCTCAGTAGAATATCAGAGCTGGTCGGAGAAAAGCAGGTATGGACAAATTTGTCATTGACATGAGACAAAGGGAAGTGTTAATGGTGCCACAGAGTACAGGAATGAGATACAGAATCTGGTGAACTGGTGCAGCAACAATAATCTCTTCCTCAATGTCAACAAAACGAAGGAGATTGTCGTCAACTTCAGAAAGCGTAAATGAACCATGCCCCTGTCTACACCAACAAGGACAAAGTAGAAAGGGTCAAGAGCTTTAAGTTTTTAAGTGTCCAGATCACCAACAACCTGTCCTGGTCCTCCCCATGCTGACACTATAGTTAAAAAAGACCACCAATGCCTCTACTTTCTCAGAAGACTAAGGAAATTTGGCATGTCAGCTACAACTCTCACCAACTTTTACAGATGTACCATAGGAAGCATTCTCTCTGGTTGTGTATCACAGACTGGTGTGGCTCCTGCTCTGCCTAAGACTGCAAGAAACTACAAAAGTTCATTCATGTAGTCCAATCCATCACGCAAACCAGCTTCCCATCCATTGACTCTGTCTACACTTCCTGCTGCCTCAGCAAAGCAAGCAGTATGATTAAGGATCCCACCCACCCTGGATGTCCTCTCTTCCACCTACTTCCGTTAGGAAAATGATACAAAAATCTGAGGTCACATACCAACCGACACAAGAACAGCTTCTTCCCTGCTGCTATCAGACTTGTAGTTGAATGGAACTATCTTGCATTAAGTTGATCTTTCTCTACATCCCTGCTATGACTATAACACTACACTGTACTCTCTTCTTTCCTTCTCTATGAACAGTATGCTTTGACTGTACAGCGCACAAGAAATAATACTTTTCACTGTATGTTAATACATGTGACAATAACAAATCAAATCAAAATTAAAAGAGGCGAAGAGCACTAATAACAGCAAAAATTCAGATAGTAGAACATGTTAATGGGAGCAACTGAACAGGCAAGGAGAGATGGCCATGAGGGGGAGGGACGGGAATGTATTGGAGCAGGTCAGGAAGCTGATAACCCCAACTTTTGTAGTTTGTTAGGTTAAGTCGGGGGGGGGGGGGGGGAAGAATCATAGAATCCCTACAGTACAGAAGGAGGCCATTCAGTCCATTGAGTCTGCACTGACTCTCCACAGAGCGTTTTACCCAGGCCCATCCCATTCCTGTAATCCTGCTAATCCCCCTAAATGTGGTGAAAAATGATCAGTTACACGCAGAATCTGAAAGGACAAGTTCGGGTGGAGTGTTTTTGAGAAGGGAATTCAGAGTGTGGGGCCTGGACAGCTGGAGGAATTGCCGACAATAGCAAGTGGGAAGGGACTCGAGGATATTCGCCCTTCTGAATTTGTTTGGCAGGTACTGCATAATGATAAAACCCCTGAATGTGAAAAATACCCTTTCAGATTGGTTTACTGTACTCCAGTATATGGAGAACTCAATCTGGACAGGGAAATAGGGTTAAAATGGGATGTCTGCATTGCTTGGAACTGAACGTTGAGGCTTTTCGTGATAACAGCGTGGGGCGCAGCGAGGGAGCTCACCATAGTAACGCTCAATCATTCTAAAGCATCAAAAAATTCTTTGTAAGTTATGTTATGGAAACCAGGCTGTGTGGCTGCATTGTATCAATTTTATTTAACAACATCAAGAGAATGTGAAATTTTATTAAAAACATTTCCATTTATGTCTTTTCCATGGAAGTATTGCTGCTTTTCATAGAACCATAGAAACATTACAGTGCAGAAGGAGGCTATTCAGCCCATCAATCTACACTGACAACAATCTCACCCAGGCCCTATACATAACTCTACATACTTAAAGTTAAAAAATTTGTTTATTAGTTGCAAGTCAGGCTTACATTAACAGTACAATGAAATTACTATGAAATTCTGCTGGCTGCCATAGTCCAGCGCCTGTTCTTTCAGAATGTGGGAGGAAACCAGAGCACCTGGAGGAAACCCATGCAGACATGGGGAGAACATGCAAACTCACACAGGCAGTGACCCAAGCCACATCTCGGGCCCCCTTCAGGGCAATTCAGGATAGCCAATGCACCTAATCCATACATCTTTGGATTGTGGGAGGACACTGGGGTACCCAGAGGAAACCCACATGGGGAGAACGTGCAAACTCCAAACAGATGGTGACCCAAGCTGGGAATTGAACACAGATTCCTGAGCTGTGAAGCAGCAGTGCTAACCACTGTACCACCCAATACATTTTCCCAATCCATTGGGAGGCCAGGAGGAATTCTGTAGCTTTTCTGGGTGTTTTTACAGCAGGAAATGTAGTTGAGAGTAAATGAAGGGGTGATGTCAATAGGTGCTTAGTGATGAGGTGATGCCAAGTTCTGGCTTCAGGCTAAAGGCTGTGAGAAGATTGAAGGCCAAAGGAGGGAAATATTTCCACACCTTCTGAGGTCTGAGAAAAAAATCAATAATTAGTGTAGGAGACATTGGGAGTCTTGATTTCGACACTAGATGATTGCAGGAAGGAGGAAGAGGCCTATAGGGATGGGATATTTGGAGAGAAGATAAGACACAAATTCAGTAGAGCACCGGCCACACGTTACACTCTGCAGTACACCGGGGCAAAATGGTCTCTCAGCAAATGGTTAAGAATCTGTCGCGGAAACTTCATCAGAGATGTTTTGGAAATACCTCATTAGTGTCCAGTTGAGGTCAAATGGCATTTGCTTAAATTGTCCAGTAAGAAGTCTCACAACACCAAATTAAATCTAACGGGTTTATTTAGAATCTTGAGCTTTGGGAGCGCTGCTCCTTCATCAAGTGACTGGAGACGTGGGTTCACAAATACGTAACTACGTGATAACTCATAATTCCAAGTAAACCTGTTGGACTTTAATCTGCTATTGTGAAACTTCTTACTGTGCTCACCCCAGTCCAATGTTGGCATCTCCACATCATGACTTAAGTATTCTAGTTGGACATTTTTCAGGCATTTTCATGCCACAATATGCTGCCCACCAATCCCCCACCCTGCCTCTGCAAACATAAATCTGAATTAGGAACAGAAGAGGCCATTTGACCCCTCAAGCTTACTCCACCATTCAATAAAACTAGCAACTGTTGCCTCACAACACCAGAGACTCGGGTTCAATTTCAGCCTCAGGTCATTTTCTGTGTGGATCTTGCACAATATCCCCGTGTCTGCGTGGGTTTCCTCCAGGTGCTCCAGTTTCGTCCAACATTCCAAAGATGTGCAGGTTAGGTTGATGGGTCATGTTAAATTGCCCCTTAGTGTCAAAAGGATTAATGGGGTAAATATGCAAAGGGTTATAGGAATAAGGTGGGATTGTTGTTGGTGCAGACTTGATTGGCTGAATGGTCTCCTTCTGCACAATAGGGATTCTATGATTCTATTCTGTGAATAAGCTTATGGCTGACGTGATTGTGGCCTCAACTTCAAATTATCACGGTTCCTTTGTCTTCCTTGTAGGTCAACAGTTTATTATTTAATGAATCTGCCTCCACTGTTTTCCAGAGAGATCCAGGGACTCATCACCCCCAGAGAAATCAATTTTGCTCAACTTCATTTTAAATGGGACGTGCCTCCTACCAGATCTATATTCTCCTCTATTTCTTTTCATCCAAAATCTGCTATTGCCAACTGTGCCATGCACTCCCTCGCCGCCGCACGCTTCGCTGGTGCTACGCGCTCCCCCGGCATCATGCGCTACCTCAACACCACGTGCTCCCTGGCAGCACACGCTATCTCGGCGCTGTGTGCTCCCCCAGCACTATGCGCTTCCCCGGCACCGTGCTCTTCCCCACACCACGTGCTCCCCTGGCACCACATGCTCCCCTGGTGCTGTGCGCTACCTCGGCGTCGCACTCAAAGTGATTGCATTCAAATCTCTGGAATTTATTTATTCTTAACACGGGATGTAAAGTTGGTGGCTAGTCTAGCATTTATTGTCCATCCCTAATTTGCTACTGAGAAAATCTTGGAACATACAACTCAATGAGAATACCTATACAGTGAGCTTTGGTTGACAGCTTGAACACAGTAAGAGGTCTCACAACACCAGGTTAAAGTCCAACAGGTGTATTTGGTAGCAAACGCTACTAACTTTCGGAGTGCTGCTCGTTTATCAGGTCAGTGGGGACTTCTGGTCACAAACAGGGCATATAAAGGCACAAACTCAGTTTACAGAATACTGATTAGAACGCGAGTCTTTACAGTGGATCAAGTTTTAAAGGTGCAGACAATGTGAGTGAAGGTATCATTAATCGTAGGTTAAAGACAGGACAGGAAGTGAGATGTTGCAAACCCAGGCAAGTCATGGGGGTTACAAATAGTGTGACATGAATCCAAGATCCTGGCAGAGGCAGTCATGACATCATGACAGCTTGAAGCCAGAGTGGTCCTTTGTGAAATGAATTTGGACAGTTCCAGCCCAATACCTGACTAATCCACACTATCAAACTGTAATTCAGACAAAGTGAACAGGAAACTTGATGCAGGAAATTAGAATTTCATGTTGGTGCAGCAGGAACATTCTGGAGGTGGATGGCGAGTGTTTTAACTGAGCTCTTCGTGCTCTGAGTGTGCAGAAAATATTCAGCATAACACTGAAACTCCGCTAATTCTAAATAGATGAACAAGCTGAAGAACTGGGAAAAGTCATCAAGGGCAATCAGTGCAATTTACATTTATATAACGCCTTTCAGAGCCTTCAAGCACTTCTCAATCATCTTCTCCCTGTGCTTGAAGAGCTCCTACCAGAGTTGCAATGAAGATTCCATCCATCAGGAGGCACAGTGAACATGATCTTCATAGCAAGACAAGTCCAAGAAAAGTGCAGAGAGCAGCAGCCATCTCTAGTCATAGCCTTCTTCCACTTCACAAAGGTTTTTGATTCTTATCAACCAGAAGGGACCATGGAAAATCCTTCTTGAATTTAACAACCTGCAGAAATTTGTCACCATCTCCACTTACTCCTGATGAAATGCAAAGTGATCGTTACCAACTGACCTTCCACAGAGCCAATAAGAATGAAAACTCAGCAGTGGTACGGTGGCATAGTGGCTAGCACTGCTGCCTCACAGTTCCAGGGACCTGGGTTCGATTCCGGGCTTGGGTCACTATCTGCGTGGAGGTTGCACTTTCTCCCTGTGTCTGTGTGGGTTTCCTCCAGGTGCTCCAGTTTCCTCCCACAGTCTGGAAGACATGCGGGTTAAGTGCATTGGCCATCCTAAACTCTCCGTTGGTGTATCCAAACAGGTGCTGGAGTGTGGTGATTCAGAGATTTTCACAGTAACTTCATTGCAGTGTTAATATAAGCCTATTTGTGCCACTAATAAATAAACCTTTAAGCAAGGCTGTGTCATTGCTCTTTTCCATCTTCCTTGCCACAAAACTCCACCCATCTCCATGTACCTTCCTATCGGAGTGGGACTGCTCGACAGGTGGAGTGAGAACCCATCCAAACTACTCTACCTTCAGTCTAGAACAAAGACCACTCTGACCTCTGTCATTGAGCTGACCATCCTTGTGTATGTGCACACTCAGAGGCTGGGCTCCAAACTATTGTCAGCACAGTAATAGGGCTGAATGAAGGAATGGGCCTTAAGCTGCATATCCGGGAGACTCAGATGCTGTTTGCCCTGCGCAATACCATCCTCCAACTATCAAGATCTACAATGAACCACTGGACAATTTCCTGATACCTTGGCAGCCTCCCCTCAGTGAGGGAAAACACCAACAATGAAAGTCAATTTCAGTGAACCAGCGCAGCTTTTGGCCGCCTGAGAAGGCTACCCAAATACACGAACCTCAAACCCAGCAACAAGCTAATGGTCTACAGACTGCACTGCTATCTGCCCTCCTGAATGTGTCAGAAACGATATACAGCAAAAACCCTTGCAGCAGTATCACCAGCAACAGTTCTGCAAAATCCTACAAGTTCAACGGCAGGATCGATACTCCAATATCACTGAACTCAGACCGATATCCCTAGTTTTGAGGCATTGATAGTGAATCAGCTACACTGGGTGGATCACCTTGTCTGCATACTTGGCAGCACGGTGACACAGTGGTTAGCACTGCTGCCTTACAGCTTCAGGGACCCGGGTTCCATTCCCAGCGTCGTGTCATTGTTTGTGTGGAGTTTGCATGTTCTCCCCGTATCTGTGTGGGTTTCCTCCGGGTGCTCCGCTTTCCTCCAAAGATTAGGTGGATTGGCTGTGCTAATTTGCCCCTTACTGTCATGGGGACTAGCTAGGGTAAATGTCTGGGGTTATGGGGATAGAGTCTGGGTGAGATTGTGGTCGGTGCAGACTCAATGGGCCAAATGGTCTTCTCCTGCACTGTAGGGATTCTGACACAAGACTCTCAAAGGATGCTCAGAGCTTCTGTACATTAACAATTACCAGGAAAGCAGAGGGAACGTTTCAGTGATGTCCTCAAAACTTCCTTAAACAAACAATATCCCCACTTATTTGTGGGAATCTCTTGTTTGTGATTACCCAAATCAGAGAAGCATCCTCAAAAGCACCAACCATTGTCAACAGGCCCAGCTGAGGCCAAGTGCAAAAAGTGAGAGGAATGAACCAAATTTCAAACACCCCACCCACCTGCCACATCTCTCACTACCCCATCTGTGGCAGAGTGTGCAGATTCAGCAATTAAGTCACTCAGGACCCACAACCCTGAAGCGGAATAAAGTTATCCTCAATTCTGAGGGACTGCCCAGTAAGACAGCAATGTTCCAAAACACTCCACAGCCAGCGAAGTACTTCAGAATCACTGTCATTCCTTAAACATAAAACCAGCAAACACTTTGGTGAGAAATATCGATATCAACAGCAGGTATTCTGATTTTACCATCAGAGTTTCCATTCTGCAGGAAGCTTTAATGTATCTTTATTGTTGGTCATAATATCGGAGCTCAATTTACCTCAGCCCATCAAAAACAGCCTCCCGGAAAACAGCTGTGTTGATACTGTCCTCGGACACTAACCGACTCGAAGGCTTCAGTACAAGCAATGGTTAGAAGCCGAGGGGAAAATGCAGGGACTGTGGGGGATTCATTTAGAAAGTAAGAAGGATTTGCAAATCATTTCCCAAAGAGCTCCATTGCCAACCAATTTGGAGGGGAAATTTGTTTCATGATGTGAAGAAGCCAGTGTTGGACTAGGGTAAGCACAATAAGAAATTTCACGACACCAGATTAAAGTCCAACAAATTTATTTGGCAGCACAAGCTTTCGGAATCTCAAGCTCCTCCATCAGCTGAGTGAGGACTTGTGTTCACAAACAGGACATATAAAGACACAAACTCAATTGACAAGATAATGTTTGGAATGCAAGACTTTACAGGAAATCAAGTCTTAAAGGTACAGACATTGTGAATGGAGAGAGAGTTAAGCACAGTTTAAAGAGATGTGTATTGTCTCTAGACAGGACAGTTAGTGGATTTTGCAAGCCCAGGCAAGTCGTGGGGGTTACAGGTAGTGTGACATGAATCCAAGATCCTGGTTGAGGCCTTTCTCATGTGTGCGGAACTTGGCTATTAGTCTCTGCATAGCAATTCTGCATTGCCATGTGTCATGTGCTTGGTTGGCCTTGGAGCTCTTTGGGAAATGATTTGCAAATCCATCTTATTTTCTAATTGAATCCCCCACAATATAACGCTTACCCAAAGATCAGAGGCCGAATGCCCATGACCGCTGAAGTGTTCCCCAACTAGAAGAGAACACTCCTGCTCAATGATTGTCGAGCAGTGCTCATTCATTCGTTGCTGTAATGTCCGCACGGTCTCCCCAATGTACCATACCTCGGGACATCCTTTCCTACAGCGAATTGGGCAGTCAACGCTGGCCGACTTGCAGGAATATGTACCATGTACCTGGTGGATGGTGTTCTCTAGTGAAATGATGGCATCCGTGTCGATGATCTGGCACATCTTGCTGAGGTTGCTGTGGCAAGGTTGTGTGGTGTCGTAATCACTGTTTTCTTAAAGGTGGGTAGCTTGCTGCGGACAATGGTCTGTTTGAGGTTGTGCAGTTGTTTGAAGGCAAGAAGTGGGTTGTTTCAATTTATTTCACACACAGAGTCCTGTGTGTCTGGAATGAGTTGCCAGAGACAGTAGAAGAAGTGGGTACAATTTGACTTTAAAAAAGCATTTAGACATGGGTAAGATGGGTATAGAGGGATATTGATCAAACACGGGCAATTGGGACAAGCTTAGTCATTAAAAGAGGGTGGCATGGACAAGCTGGGTCAAAGGGCCTATTTCCATGTTGTAAACCTCTATGACTATACAGGAAACATGGGAGCCAATTTACACACAGTAAACCCCGACAATGAAATAACTGACGAGATAGTCCATGCTTAGATGTAGTCTGAGGGATAGGTATTGGCTTAGATAGCCAGGAGAAATTCCTTCATTCCCAACCCCTCCGCTCTTACTGACAGTATTGCCATGGGAATTTTTGACATTCATCCAAGGTGGCAAAAGGGTCTTCAGTTTAACATCTCACCCAAAGCATGGCGCTTCCAACAATGCAGCACTCCCACAGCATCAACCTCAACATTGTGCTCCAAGCTCTGGGATGGGACTTGAACTCACAACCTCCTGATGTTGAAGCAAGAGTGCTATCACTGAGCCACAGATCAGAATTGGATTCCCTAACAATCTCTCCTTATAACTGGATCAGTAATTCAGCAGAATTCATGTGGCCAACTCCAGTAAACATGAACTTGAAATGCATGTGCAGGCGCGTACACACACACACACACACACACACACACACACACACACACACACACACACACACACACACACACACACACACACACACACACACACAGAAAGAGTATGATCTGGGGTACCTTTCCGTCTCTCTCTCTCCTGAAGGAGAAAGATGCTGGATACAATATGAGTCCTGTGCACCTGGTTCTGAATTCCCAGCTGCCTCAGATCAGCTTCTGTCAAATGCAGCAAATCCTATAGAAAATAATAGTGTGAGACAAGTTAAAAGCAAGAATGATAAATCAGACTGTGAACTATATACTATGTAAAATAGACTGTACTAGGTATACAGTATAAATCCGACTGTGAACAGAATTTCTTGTACAGATCAAACAATGATTTGTATATTGTATTTATAATGTGTATATTGTATCCATCAGATTGTGAACAGTGTATGTACATCAATTCTAATCTGTGTACATAAGACTGAAGTCAGTATATGTTAGATAATCAACGTCCTGTGATAATTACACAATGTCAACCTAACTGCACATGTCAGACTGTGTACAGAATTTGTCTTATATAATCAGTTTGCGATCCGGATCTTTAGTGATTCTTAATAAATTCTGCTTCAGCTCAACTCAAACGTATAGTTAAGAAATGGACTGATAAGTGGAAAACAGTGTGTGCTTAATGGACAAATTATGTTGGGTTGGGAGGAAGTCCTGAGTGGGATGCCTCAGGAAACAGTGTTGGAACTATTGCTGTTTCCATTTTTGATGGGGAGTGTAATATTACTGGGAATGGCGCGGGGGGGGTGGTGCAATAAGCCATTCCACTGGAAGTGAAGTCAGCATGGTGCCAGCCCACCTCTCGCAGCCATAGAACATAAAGCGATGGAGTAGCGATTCAGTAGGTTAGGATTGTTTTCACTGGATTTCAGACGAATGGGGGAAGGGAGGTTATTCTCATTGAGACTTACAAAATTCTAACAGGACTAGACAGGCTAGATGCAGGAAGGATGTTCCCAATGGTGGGGGAGTCCAGAACCAGGGGTTCACGGGTCTGAGGATTTGGGGTACACTATTTAGGATCGAAGTGAGGAGACATTTCTTCACCCAAAGAGTGGTGAGCCTGTGGAATTCATTACCACAGGAAGTAGTTGAGGCCAAAACATTGAATGTATCAAAGATATAGATATAGATATAGCACCTGGGGGAATGGAATCAAAGGTTATCGGGAGAAAGCAGGATTAGGTCATTTGGTTGGATGATCAGCTATGATCGTGATGAGTGACACAGCAGACCCAAAGGGCTAAATAGCCTCCTCCTGCAACTGTACCTTCTATGTCTACGTGGACTAAACAGGGCCAATTTGAATAATCAGGAACAGTGGTAAGACACGAACCTGCCAATTTTTTTTATGAGCAGTATATAGTATTTGGACACTTGAGGTTAGGAAGTTGCATTCATTGGGTGTAAAACGAGCACAAAGAACACCAATTTAGCATCTTATTCTGTAGCCAATGTATGTCACAAGAACATGAACAGGCCAACGGAGCAAATAAGAGAGAGAGTGTCACAAAGAGATCTAGGGATACATGTTTATTGCTCCCTGAAAGTGGAGTCATGGGTGGACAGAGTGGTGAAAAGGCATTCAGCATGCTTGGTTTCATTGGTCAGAACATTGAATACAGGAGTTGGGATGTCTTGTTGAAGTTGTACAAATTATTGGAAAGGCCACACTTCAAATACAGTATACAGTTCTGGTCAGCCTATTGAAAGGATATTATTAAACTAGAAAGAGTGCAGAAAAGATTCACTCGGATGCTACCAAGACTTGATGGTTTGAGTTATAAGGAGAGGCTGAATAGACTGGGACTTTTTTCTCTGGAGCATTGGAGGCTGAGGGGTGATCTTATAGAGGCTTATAAAATAATGAGGGGCATAGATCAGTCAGATAGTCAATTTTTTCACACCGAGCGTGCTGAGTGTCTGGAACAAGCTGCCAAAGGTAGTAGTAGAGGCAGGCACAATTTTGAATTTTTAAAAAGAATTTAGATAGTTACACAGATAAGATAGTATAAAGGGATATGGGCCAAATTCGGGCAATTGGGATTAACTTAAGGGTTTAAAAAAAAAGGGCGGCATGGACAAGTTGGGCCGAAGGGCCTGTTTCCATGCTGTAAACCCTCTATGATTCTAATATTCAATATATTATCTACAGCACATTAATCCGAAGCTTCAGCCATTGTGAGAACCTTTCCTGGATAGAACATAGAACATAGAACATTACAGCACAGAACAGGCCCTTTGGCCTTCGATGTTGCGCCGACCAATATAAAAAGCAATGCCCCTCCAAACTAACCCATTCCCTTCTCTTCCATATACTTATCAACTAACCTCTTAAACGCCACCAAACCTGGCGCATCTACAACTGCTGCAGGCAGGGCATTCCACTCCGAACCACCCTTTGGGTAAAGAACCTACCTCTGATATCCGTCCTATAACTATCACCCCTTAATTTAAGCTGTGTCCCCTCGTGCTAGCTTTCTCCATCCTAGGAAAAAGGCTATCACTGTCCACCCTATCTAAACCTCTAATCATCTTATATGTTTCGATTAGGTCCTCTCTTAGCCGCCTCCTTTCTAACGAAAACAACCTCAAATCCCTCAGCCTCTCCTCATAAGACCTGCCCTCCATACCAGGCAACATCCTGGTAAACCTCCTCTGTACCCTCTCCAATGCCTCCACATCTTTCTTATAATGTGGGGCCAGAACTGCACACAATACTCCAAGTGCGGCCGCACTAGAGTTTTGTACAGTTGCAACATGACGTTGCGGCTCCGAAATTCAATCCCTCTACCAATAAAGCCAAGACTCCATATGCCTTCCTAACAACCTTCTCGACCTGACTGCCTACTTTCAGGGATCTATGCACATACACACCAAGATCCCTCTGTTCATCTAGACTACTCAGAATCCTACCATTTGCCCTATACTCTACACATTTATTATTTCTGCCATAGTGCATTACCTCACACTTTTCCACATTAAACTCCATTTGCCACCTCTCGGCCCCGCTCTGCAACTTGTCCAAGTCACTCTGTAAACTATAACACCCCTCTTCACTATCTACCACTCCACCGACTTTAGTGTCATCTGCAAATTTACTAATCCATCCTTCAATACACTCATCCAGATCATTTATAAAAATTACAAACATCAGGGGCCCCAAAACAGACCCCTGAGGTACACCACTTGTCACCGAACTCCACGATGAATATCTCCCATCAACCACCACCCTCTGTCTTCTATCTGCTAGCCAATTCCTACCCAATTAGCTAAATCACCCTCTATCCCATACATCTGCATTTTCTGCAGAAGTCTTCCATGGGCCACCTTATCAAACGCCTTACTAAAGTCCATATATACCACATCAACCGCCTTACCCTCATCCACCTCCTTAGTCACTTTTTCAAAAAACTCAATGAGGTTAGTAAGGCACGACCTACCCTTCACAAAACCATGCTGACTATTTCCAATCAATTCATTACTCTCTAAATAAGTATAAATCCTATCCCTAATTATCCTCTCCAATACTTTGCCCACCACAGAAGTAAGACTCACTGGCCTATAATTCCCTGGAAGGTCTCTCTTCCCCTTCTTGAACAATGGGACCACATTCGCTATCCTCCAGTCCTCTGGAACCACACCCGTAACCAACGACGACCTGAAGATCAGAGCCAGAGGCTCTGCAATCTCCTCTCTTGCCTCCCAGAGAATCCTAGTGTAAATCCCGTCCGGCCCAGGGGACTTATCCAACTTCAAACCCTCGAGAATTTCTAGCACATCCTCCCTATCTACTACAATATTTCCCAATTTGCAACCCTGTACCTCAGTGTTCTCCATAGCTACATTTCCAGCACTCTGCGTGAATACCGAATAGAAATATTTATTCAGTGCCTCACCAATCTCTTCAGGCTCCACGCACAACTTCCCACTGCTGTCTATGACTGGCCCTAATCTTGTCCTAACCAATCTTCTATTCTTAACATATCTAAAGAATGCTTTAGGATTCTCCCTAATCCTATCAGCCAAAGTCTTCTCGTGTCCTCTCTTCGCTCTCCTCAATTCACTCTTTAGCTCCCTCCTGGCTAATCTATAGCTATCCATTGCACTAACCGAGCCTTCAAGCCTCATCCTGACATAAGCCTCCTTTTCCCTTTTAACCAGCAAATCAACTTTTTTCGTACACCAAGGTTCTCTTACTCGACCATTCCCTCCTTGCCTGACAGGGGCATACTTATCAAGGACTCGCAGCAGCTGCTCCTTGAATAAGCTCCACATTCCAGATGTTCCCAGTCCCTGTAGTTTCCTAGTCCAACCTATGCACCCTAATTCTCTCCTGATGGCCTCATAATTATCCTTCCCCCAGCTAATAACTACTGCCCCCAGCTTCATGCCTATCCCTATCCATCACTAAGGTGAACGTAACCGAATTGTGGTCACTATCACCAAAATGTTCACCAACTTCCAAGCCTAACACCTGGTCTGGCTCATTGCCGAGCACCAAATCCAATGCAGCCTCACCTCTAGTTGGCCTATCTACATACTGAGTCAAAAAACCCTCCTGCACACTTTGTACGAAAACTGACCCCTCTAACGAGCTAGAGCTATAGCTAGATGGTAGACCATATTCTCAATCATTGCCTTTTGCATATGAATCAGACATTTGACTGAACCCAAGTTCAATATTCATATATTTGCATGTTTTGATGTAACCCCTTAGGCATGAAGTGGAGATACCGGCGTTGGACTAGGGTGTGCACATTGAAAAGTCTCACAACATCGGGTTAAAGTCCAGAAAACTTAATTGGAATCATGAACTATTAGAGACTGCTCCTTTATCAGATGAGTCACTTGAAATTCCAAATAAAGCTGTCGGACTTTAACCTGATGTTGTGAGACTCCTTACAGTACAAACTCCTTAAGTTTTCTTCTTTCAGCAATAAAAGTTCTCATTGAAATTCATATTTCCTGGAGCCACTGTACTTCCTGGTGACTTTTTGGTAAAGTACATTGATATGTTGAGATTTCTCAGCCTTTTTAAGTTTAAGATTTATTATTAGTGACAGAGGTAGGCTTACATTAATGAAATTACTGTGAAAATCCCCTACTCTCCACACTCTGGCACCTGTTCAGGTACACTGAGGGAGAATTTAGCATCATCAACGCACCTAACCAGCATGTCTGGGAGGAAACCAGAGCACCCGGAGGAAACACACGAGGAAAATATTCAGAATCCGCACTGAGAGTGACCCAGGCTGGGAATTGAACATGGGTCTGTGAGGCAGCAGTGCTCACCACTGTGCCACCCTGATGTGCCCTGGGCATGATGGTGTTTGAACCAGGGAGACCAAGAGTGTCAGGTGTAAAGTGATGTACTTTCTTCTGGAGTTCAGGTGGGTCAGGCTGTGGTGGAATTCTTGCCGCTTAGAGCATTATCCTTAAAAGTCTCGTCCTATTTTCCTTGTCTTCAGTTCTGACAAAAGGTCATCCTGACTCGAAACATTAGCTCTATTTTTTCTCCACGGATGCTGTCAGACGTGCTGAGATTTTTAAGGATTTTGTTTCAGATTCCAGCATCCGCAGTATTTTGCCTTTTACCATCTGGCTGTTGGAGAGTTCACCCTAACTTCCAAAGGAAGGAGGGAGTGTTGGGCACCCTAAATTGCATTAAGGTAGACAAGTCCTTGGGGCTGGATATGATCTATCCTGTGGGAGGCAAGAGGAGAAATAGTTGGGGGTTTAATGGCTATCTTCCCATCCTCTTTGACCCCTTTGCCTTTTACCCTCGAAAGTGACAGAATCATAGAATCCTTCAATACTGCAGGAGGCCATTCGGCCTATCGAGTCTGCACTGACCACAATCCCACTCAATACTATTCCCATAACCTCACATATTTACCCTGCTAATCCCCTGCCACTAGAGTCAATTTTGCACGGCCAATCCACCTAACCAGCATGTCTTTAGCGTGTGAGAGGAAACCGGAACATCTGGAGGAGACCCACGCAGACACAGGGAGAACGTGCAAACTCCACACAGACAGTGACCCAAGGCCGGGAATTGAACCCGAGTCCCTGGCGCTGTGAGGCAGCAGTGCTAACCACTGTGCCACCGTGCCGCCCCTTTACAAGAATCTCCATAAGTCAATTTGATTGATCAAGCATGCTTCATTCATGTTCACAAAGAAAGTGACTGTCACATCACACCCTTCATGCTGGTGGTATGTTTAAAATCTGCTGGCTTGCTGTAAATGAATATTTTGCTTCACTTTGAATTCCTGGTAAATGGTTGGTGAACAAAAGCAGGAGAATGCTTTGAATCTGGCACTTTTATCAGTGTTACTTTGTGAAGCAGAGTGGTACCAGGGCAAATTGCTTCCCAGTCATAGCTGTATCCTAGTCAGTCCTTTGTTTCTCTTATCTCATTGTAAATGTTATGACTGTTTAAACAGGCCCCTTGTACAATTTGGGGGAAGGAGTTTCTATGACTCTTGTGCTCTTGTGTTTTGACAATGCTGTTTCTCCGCAGGTGCTTTTCTACTATCTCTGCGAGCTTTTTGTGTGACAGGGCAGGGAAGGCCGTTAAAGGTGACCGGTCAAACGCTGGCCTCTGCACCTGACTGCAACAAGCCAGCTAATGAAGGGGGGTCCGTAAACAGGCGGGCAGGCTGAATGGCCCCTCATTCTCCAGACATAAACACTCCAACGGATCAAAAGGCATTATCAAAGCCATCAGTTTCCCTACCGAGACTTCTCCCTTCAAAGTTGCCATAATGCGCTCAGACCACCAACACTGTTTCAAGGGCAGATGTTCTGACATTACACCATTTCCTAGAAGTGGAGAGTAACTGGAGGAATGTATTAAATTTGTTACCGTCAAACTACGAAAAAAAATCCCTAATCCAAATGTTCAGACACAAAAAAAACAGGCTGCAACAGAGATGTATGTGGGCTTCCTTTATTTTCATGGCTAAAACATCATCATTGTTTGGTGTACAGTGGCACAATGGTTAGCACAGCTGCCTCACAGTGCCAGAGACCTGGGTTCGATTCCTGGCTTGGGTCCCTGATTGTGCAGAGTCTGCACGTTATCCCCGTGTCTGCATGAGTTTCGATGTGGAGATGTCGGCATTGGATTGAAGTAAACACAGTAAGAAGTCTGACAACATCAGCTTTAAGTCCAACTGATTTATTTGATAGTACAGCACAGACAGTTTACAGATTTGTGCTGTTATGAGCTCGGTCTGAGGCCAGAACTCTTCATTCATCTGACGAAGGGAGAAACCCCGAAAGCTTGTGAGTTTACTATCAAATAAATCGGTTGGATTTAAACCTGGTGTCGTCAGACTTCTTACTGTGCATGGGTTTCCCCCAGCGCTCCAGTTTCCTCCCACTGTCCACAGACGTGCAGGTTAGGTGGATTGGCCATGCTAAGTTTCCCTTGAGTGTCAGGGGGACTAGCTAGGGGAAATGCATGGGGTTATGGGATAAGGCCTGAGTGGGATTGTGGTCAGTGCAGACTCGAAGGCCGGAATGGCTTCCTTCTATACTGCATGGTTCTAGACCCTGCAAGGCCTATTTCTCACCACTACGCATCCTGAAACTGTATAATGTCGCAAAGAAATTAGTGGTTGGCACCAACTAATCTCCTCCCAAGTGACAAATCCTTGCAGTGAATATGGAGGCCTTTTGGCCCATTGAGCCCGTACTGACTTTCCAACAGAGCTTCCGACCCAGGCCCTAGTCCATAACTCCATGTAATTATCCTGCTGATTCCCCTAATCTGCACACCTTGGGACTGTGGGAGGAAACTGGAGCACCCAGAGGAAACCCACGCAAATACGGGGAGAATGTGCCAACTCCACATAGGCAGTCACTGTGGCTGGAATTGAACCCAGTGCTAACCACTGCGCCACACCAGTGATCTTGGCTTAACACATCAATCTGATATTTGATTTATTCATTCATGAGACATGGGCATCGCTGGCTGCCCATTATGTGTTGCCTACTTGCCGGAGGGCAGGTGAGAGTCAACTACATTGCTATGGCTCTAGAGTCACATGTAGGCCAGACCAGATAAGGACAGCAGATTTCCTTCCCTAAAGGACATTAATGAATCAGATGGATCTTTACAACAATCACTGGTTTCACAATCAGCAGTAAATTCTTAATTCCAGATTTTTTAAAAATTCAAATTCCACCATCTGCCGTGGTGGGATTCGAACCCAGGTCCCCAGAACATTAGCTGAGTTTCTGGCTTAATAGTCTAGCAACAACACCACTAGCTCATCGCCTCCGCCACTGGCTCAAAGCTGGACCTGTCCGTGGCTGCTTATATGCCTGCCAAATGGAAATGGTCTAAATGGACACATCCTGAGGTCAATCTCTTCTAGATGACTGTGTTCATTGGCAGCCGCCCTGAGATGGGATGTGGGTGGGTGGCAGGGATAAGGGGTGTTGTGTGGGGGAAGAAGCCAAGCTTTCTGAAAGGTAGGGAGGTGAGAATTAAAGTAACAGATTTAATTTTCTTTTCTTAAACATTCTGATATCTGAACAGATGTGAGCTAGTTAAGCAGATCAGAAGAACACGGTTTTTACATGACATATTTGAAAGCAGGAAGAGAGGATTTTTTAAATTCTATAATAAGATGTTGGTGTCGCTGTCTAGGGCAACATTTATTGCCCTTCCCTTGTTGCTCTTCAGAAGGTGGTGGAGAATTACCTTCTTGAACTGCTGTAGTGCCCAAGACATAGATACATCCACAGTGCTGTTAGGAAGGGAGTTCCAGGATTTTGCCCCAGTGACACTGAAGGATATTTCCAAGTCAGGATGTTGTTTGGCCTGGAGGAGAATTTCCAGATCATAATTTGCAATGTTTCTGCTGCCCTCGCCTTTCTAGATTTGGTCTGATTTGATTTATTGTGAAAATTATTGTTTCTTATACATTGTACAGACAAAGCATATCATAAATAGAGAAGGAAATGAGAGAGTGCAGAATATAGTGTTACAGTCATAGCGATGGGTGTAGAGAAAGATCAGCTGAATGCAAAGTAGGTCCATTCAAAAGTCTGACAGCAGCAGGGAAGTAGCAGTTCTTGAGTCAATGACCTCAGACTTTTGTATCTTTTTCCCCAACAGGAGAAGATGGAAGAGAGAATGTTCAGGGTGCGTGGGGTCCTTGATTATGCAAGTGTAGACCAAGTCAATGGATGGGAGGCCAGTTTGTGTGACGGACTAAGCTTCGTTCATGACCTTTTGTAGTTCCTTGTGGTCTTGGACAGAGCAGGAGCTACACCAAGCTGATACAACCAGAAAGAATGCTTTCTATGGTGCATCTGTAAAAGTTGGTGAGAGTCGTATCAGACATGATCGATTTCTTTAGTCTTCTGAGAAAGTAGAGGCATTGGTGGACTTTCTTAACTATAGTGTCGGCATGGAGGGACAAGGAGAAGTTGTTGATGACCTGAACATCTAAAAACTTGGAAGCTCTTGACTATTTCTACTTTATCCCCATCGATGTAGACAGGGGCATGTTCTCCTTTACGCTTCCTGAAGTTGATGACAATCTCTTTCATTTTGTTGAGGGAGAGATTATTATTGCCACATTAGTTCACTAAATTCTCTATCTCATTCCTCTACTCCGTCTCATCATTGTTTGAGATCCGACCCACTACAACGGTGTCATCAGCAAACTTGAAAATCACTTTGGCGGGGAATTTGGCCACATAATCATGGATGTATAATGAGTATAGTAGGGGGGCTGAGGACACATCTTTATGGGGCACCTGTGTTGAAGATGATCATGGAGAAAATGTTGTTGCCATTCCTTACTACTTGCAGTAGAAATCATGGCTTTGGAAGGTGCTGCCTGAGGTTTATGGAGATGGTACACACTATTGTCGCTGTGTATTGGTGGTGGAGGAAGTGAATGTTTAAGTTGGTGGCTGGAGTCCTAATCAGGCGAGCTGTTTTGTCTTGAGTGTATCGAGCTTCTCGAGTGGCTTCTTGATGCTAAGGGGGAGGAATTTACAAAACATGGATAGAGTCAGGCACAGATTGGAGGCGGTCACAGAGGCTGCAGATTGCTGACGTAGGCTTGTTAAAAGATTCCCCTCAACTCTCCAGGACTTTGCCCCAGCTATTTTGTTAAATCCATTACCCCAATAGACTCTTATATTCTCCATGCCAACCTATGCTCTCAACCCAAACCAATAGCCCCTTATCCACCTGCATGCCAACACAATCATCTCCACAGCCCCTTTTGGCACCTACATCAATGGCAATTCATACTCCCCATTCTTCGTCCTTTTCCCTTCTGCCCCCGTGTCAATTAATGCAGTATGCACCATGGGCAGGCCTCAGGAAACATGCTGAGATAAAAATAAAATTCTAAGTATCTGTTACATATCTCGCTACATTAAGAAACTCTCATTCATAAAAGCCCATTTTTAAAAATCCTCACAAGTACTTAATCCCTCATAAAAACAAACATCTGTATTCATAAATCCACAAAGACAGCTAATCTTTTAATAACTTTTTTGAGTTATTGATCAAATTGAAAACTTACAATAATGATATGTTTTGAAAGAATACTATAAACAACAGTATTTAGGGTAATGCCAACAAACAGCTACACTGTTAGAACCGATTTTTAAAATTTTCTCAAAAGCATGCAGGCTTTTTGTTGAATTTTAAAAGGGGCATGGGATTTAAATAACTTGAAAGTTTGATAGTTTACACATGTTATCTGTCTTTCAAGAGTATTTACTCTACCACCATAAAGCTATGGAACATACACCACGGATCTAAGGCCATATTTGGAGTGAAATGTGGATCTGTTTGTCTTGTGCGTGGAGTTTAAATGACCCAGCTGAGTGTAGTTCACACCACCACGTCCCTCACTCTCCACAATGAGCCTCTCACCTAGCAGCAAAAATAGGGGATCTGCTGGAAATGTTATAGAATCCCTACAGTGCAGAAGAGACCATCAAATATGTACTCACTTTCTGAGAGAGCATTTTACCCAGGCCTTCCTCCGCCCCTATCCCCACAATACCACACATTTTTATCCAGGCTAATCCATCTAATTTACACATCTTGAGACGCTAACGTCCAATTTAGCATGTCCAATACACCTAACCTGCACATCTTTGGAGTTTGGAGGAAATCAGAGCACCCAGAGGAAACGCACACAAATGTAGAAAGAACAAGCAAACTCCACACAGTCACCCAAGGTCGGAATTGAACCTGGGTTCCTGCTGCTGTGAGATAGCAGTGCTAACATTGTGCCATCCTAACAGAGCTTCCAGGTCCTGCCACTTATCAATGAAAATCCTTTCCCCAGGGGCTTGCCTGGAAACTACACCTTGTGGGCCTGAAAAATTTTCCTGACAGATCTGCCACGGGAATCATAGCGGTTGGGACAGGACCATGCAAAGATCCGTTGACCTTGAGCAGGATTTTACGGTCTTGGGGTGAGCATGGCTGGAAAATCCAGCCCATGGAGTCAGAGCTGGTTCCAGCTTCAATCTTTAGTCTCTGCAGAATTAGCCAGTATCTTTCAGCAAGCACTAGCCAGGCTTTCTGCTGCTGAGTGCTGTCTGCTGACCCTCGCTAGACACTGCTGATGTTCTGGGTGAGGAAAGGATACTGCTTCACTCTGAACACTGTCTTGGGAAGGTAGCCTGAGAAAGTGAAGCTAAATTACAAGATCTGCAGGGTCATGCTGTGTCTACAGGGTGAAAGATTGGTGTTGTGCTAACAGCAAAATCACGGTATTATTGAGACACAATAACCTGTTAATAAATCTTTTGTTGCAATTATGCGTCATTTGCGTCCAACATTTCTGCTCCAATACAATCTTTCACAAATCCTTTATACGCTGAGTTACTAAGTATTCAAGATAGAGAAGGAATAAAAAGTGGTTGGCATTATTAATTAAGGATGAAAAGTTTGAAATAGATTGGACATACCAGCTGCTTCTTGGACTGCATCCACTTGGCTTGGGTTTAAGGAACAGGAGAGTGAATATTTGTATAGCTGGGATTTTCATTTGAATAGAAATCTAAAACGCGCAAAAGAAAACTTGTTGGCAAATTTCTAAGGCACATAGGGTGACTTGATAGCAGTGGTTAGCACTGCTGCCTCATCACGTCAGGGGCCCGAGTTCAGTTCCAGTCTTGGGTGACCGCAGAGTTTGAATGTTCTCCATGTGTCTACGTGGGTTTCATTCCGGTTTCCACCCATTGTCCAAAGATGTGCAGGTTAGGTTGATTGGCCATGCTAATTCACTTTTTAGTTTCCCAAGATGTGTAAATTAGACGGATTATCCATGGTATAGGGTGGGATGGTGGGCCTGGGTAAGATACTCTGTCAGAGGGTCTCTGCAGACACAGTGGGCCTCCCACTGCACTGTAGGGGATTCCATGATAATAAAACTAGAACAGTAATATTAGAAGATGTTAACAACCTCCATATAGACATACTGCTAAGAGTAGAGCAGGGAGAGAAATTTCTGATACGTGTACAATTTCCTTGATCAATATGTCTCCTGTCCAAGAGGATGGAAACAGTTTTTATCTACTTTTGGGCAATGAAGTATGGCAAGTATTACATCCAACTTACAAAGGCCACAACCTAATTCAGGTTAGAATAATTATAGACACAGACCAGAAAACATAGACAGTAAAAATGCCTAACTGGGGTAAACTAATTTTGATGATTTAAGAACCAGTAAATGGGAAAAGGTGATTCTAGGGTCAAGCGGTAACAGAACAATGGGAGGCATTCAGGGCTGAGAGAGTTCAAAGAAAGAAAGACTTGCGTTTATGTGGATGTTTTCACAACCACTGGATGTCTGCAGTTTACAGTCAGTGACGTACTTTTGTGTTGCACTGTAGTCATTGGTGTAATGGAGGTCTGAAACAGCCAATAACAGTCAATTTTCACAAATAGTAATCTGTGATCATGACTTTGTGTGACATGGATTGAGGGATTAATATTGACCAGGACACCACAGATAACTTCCCTGCTCTTCTTTGGAATGATGTAATGGGATCTTTTACACGACGATAGGATCTCATCCAAAAGACAACATCTCCGACTGTGCGGCACTTCTCCAGCGCTGTGCTGAGGTGCCAGCTCTGATTTCTGTGCTCCTGACTCCAGTGTCATCACCAAGTGAGCTACAGTTGACAAACTAGGCTTATTCCTTTGAAAGGAAAAGATTGAGCACCCAAAGCTAACATATCCTGAATGAGATAGGAAATAAAAGTTAAAACAAAACAGATAAAGGCAGTGTCCGGCAGATGTCAAGAGTATGATTCATTAGAGCAAGGAAGATTATGGAAAGTACAGGAGAGAATTGAAAAGGTTCTCACAGGAGGCAAAGAAAGATTAAAGAAAGTTTAGCAGGTGGCATTATTTAAATCCTGAAACATTTTAGAAACCAATATTAAAGTGGCCCACTAAGGAAAATGCTACCCCATAATGTAGCCAAAGGGAAATCTTCGTGCAGAAGACATGGGCCAAATATTAAATAAGCACTTTGTATCTGTCCTCACAAATCAAGCTAATGTGAGAGGCATAAGTGATGGTCCAGATGGTAATGGAGAAGATGTACTAATGATAGAAATCCTACAATGCAAAAAAATGGCCTTTGGGCCCATCGAATCTGCACCATCAACAATCCCACACAGACCCTCTTCCCATAACCCCACATATTTGTCCAGCTAATCCCTCTAATGTACCCATTGGAGGACAGTACAAGGCAATTTAGCATGTCCAATTAACCCAACCTGCACATATTTGGACTGTGAGGGGAAGCCAGAGCATCCGAAGGAAACCCATGCAGACATGGGGAGAATGTGCAGATTCCACACAGCCAGTGACCCAAACTGGCAATCGATCCTAGGTCCCTGGAGCTGTAAGGCAGCAGCGCCAACCACTGTGCTACAGTGCCACTCAATGGGTAAACTCTGGTCTGGATTGAATGCATCCTCAGCCACTGACAGCCAACACAAATCTGACAAGTCAAATGGCTGCCATCAGTGTTCTACGATCCCTCTGCAGCACAGTGTCTGGATCAAAACAACATAGCAAAAAGCTGCTTCATAGGCTGCTCTCAACACCAAATTACTAAAAAGTAATACTAGAAACAGTGACCAAAACTTTGGTCGTTGTAGGTTTTGAATAGCATCTTAAAAGAGAACAGAAAAGCCGAGAGTTTTAGGGAGAGAATTTCAGAGCTTTGGCCGAGGTTGAAGGAATCATAGAATCCCTACAGTGGGGAGAAAGGCAATTCAGCTCAGTGAGTCTGCACCAACTTTCTGACAGAGCATCCCACCCAGATTCTATCCCCGTAACTCCATAGATTTACCCCAGTAATCACCACCTAAACTACACATCTTTGGACACTAAGAGGCAATTTAATATGATCAATCCAACTAACTAGCACACCTTTGGATTGTGGGAGGAGACTGGAGCACTCGGGAGGGAACCCATGCAGACACGGGGAGAACGTGCAAACTCCACACAGCCAACCAAGGCTGGAATCAAACTCGAGTGCCTGACATTGTGAGGCAGCAATGCTAACTACTGTGCCACCCTTAGGCACCAAGAATGGAGTGAAGGAAATGAAGGATGAGCAAGAAGGCAGAATTGGAGGCAGAAGAGCTCTCAGGAAGTAGTAGGGCTGGTGGAGATTGCAGATATATGGAGAGGCATACGACAAAGCCACGGCTTCTATTAACCCAAAATGATTTAACCCAAAGAAAAGACAGCAAGTGGTTAGCACTGCTACCTCACAGTGCCAGTGACTCAGGTTCGATTCCCAGCTTGGGTCACTGTCTGTGCAAACTCTGCACATTCTCCCTGTATCTGCGTGGTTTCCACCAGGTGCTCTGGTTTCCTCCCACAGTCCAAAGATGTGCGGGTGGGTTCATTAGCCATGGTAAGTTACCATTTAGTGTCGGGGGACTAGCAGGGTAAATACATGAGGAGGTGGGGCTGGATGAGATAGTGGGTGCTGCAAACTTGATGGGCTGAATGGCATCCTTCTATCATTGAATAGAAAAGAATCATAGAATTCCTATGTAAAGAGCAATGTATCTAACTGGCTTTACATTACATTACAGAAGAGGCTGGACAGACAGTGACCTTTTTCTCTGGAGTGTGGGAGGCTGAGGGGTGATGTTATAGAGGTCTATAAAATAATGAGGGGCACAGATCAGATAGATAGTCAATCTTTTCCCAAAGATAGGGGAGTCTAAAACAAGAGGGCATAGGTTTAAGGTGAGAGGGGAGATACAGAAGTGTGCAGAGGGGCAATTTTTTTGCACAGAGGGCGCTGAGTATCTGGAACAAGCTATTAGGGCTATTAGTAGAGGTGGGTACAATTTTGTCTTTTAAAAAAGCATTTAGACAGTTATATGGGTAAGATGGGTACGGGCCAAATGCAGGCAACTGGGACTAGCTTAGGGCTTTAAAAAAAAAGGGATGGACAAGTTGGGCCGAAGGGCCTATTTCCCTGCTGCAAGACTCTCTGGCTCTATTACTGAGAAGACTTCCGTCAGAGCTTTTATTTACATATTTACATTAAAAACTTGTAGTCGATGCAGAGCAGAGCTAGACTCTTGACGTCTGTTTGCATTAACTTCAACAGCTGTTTAAAAGACACCAAAGGCTAAATCTCTGGTAGGGTCCTCAGCGAGACAGATCGGCTGAAAGATGCTGACTGTGTCCGTTAGCCAGGCCGGCCCAAAATCATCAACTCCAGGTGTCAAATAATAGATGGGAACAGCTGTCACAAACACCAGTGCTGATGTGTGTGAATCATCGATCGATTGTCAGAGAGAGTTACTGCACTCTTTACACGCTTGTCTGCATGCAAGCTTGCTGCAACAGGTAACTACAGTTAACATGAGAAACACAAAGTGTTAGTCCATCTCAAATTTCAAAAAAATGCAATAAAATAGCAAGCCCACTGCAAAGATTCAGACCGGAAAACTTCCTCTGAGAGGAATTTGTCAGACAAGGGTACAAAGGATATGGAACCAAGGCAGATACAGGGAAATAAGTCAAATAAATAAATGATGGAACAGACTCGAGGGGTTGAATGGCCTATTTATGTTCTTGAGAAATAAATATTTATTTATTACAAGTAGGCTTACATTAGCACTGCAGTGAACATAAGAACATAAGAACAAGGAGCAGGCATAGGCCATTTGGCCCCTCGAGCCTCCTCTGCCATTCAATAAGATCATGGCTGATCTTTTTGTGGACTCAGCTCCACTTCCCTGCCCGCTCACCATAACCATTAATTCCTTTACTGTTCAAAAATGTATTTATCTTTGCCTTAAAAGCATTCAATGAGGTAGCCTCAACTGCTTCACTGGACAGGGAATTCCACAGATTCATAACCTTCTGTGTGAAGAAGTTCCTCCTCAACTCAGTCCTAAATCTGCTTCCCCTTACTTTGAGGTTATGCCCCCTAGTTCTAGTTTCAGCCGCCAATGGAAACACTTCCCTGCTTCTATCTTATCTGTTCCCTTCATAATCTTATATGTTTCTATGAAAGGGCCCCTCACTCTTTTGAATTCCAAAGAATATAGCCCCAGTCTATTCAGTATCTCCTTATAGACAAACCTGTTCAACTCCAGAATCAACCTAGTGAAAGTCCTTTGCGTTCCCTTCAGTGCCAGTATATCCTTTTTCAAATAAGGAAACCAAAACTGTACACAGTACTCCACGCGTGGCCTCACCAGCATCCTATACAGCTGCAACATAACCTCATTATTTTTAAACTCCATCCCTCTAGCAATGCAGGACAGAATTCCACTTGCCTTCTTAATTACCTTCTGCATCTGCAAACTGACTCGTTGAGATGCCTGCACAAGGACACCCAGGTCCCTCTGCAAAGCAGCATGCTGCAATTTTTTACCAATTTAAATAATAGATTTGTTACTTTGAAAATTCCCTAGTTGCCACACTCTGCCGCCTGTTTGAGTATACTGAGGGAGAATTTAGCATGACCAGTGCATCAAGCCAGTACGTCTTTTGGATGGTGGGAGGAAGCCGGAGCACCTGGAGAAACCCACACAGGCACAGGGAGAATGTACAGAGTTCTCACAGATAGTGACGCAAGCCGGGAATTGAACCCAGGTCCCTGGTGCTGTGAAGCAGCAGTGCTAACCATTATGCCACTGGGGAAGTAACTGTAGGACATACATAGCTTATCATTACTCATGGAGCTATTTCTAATACTTCACCTGTACCTAGTGTATGCTAGTTCAACTAAAAGCCAACCTATGTACAGGTTAATAATTGATCTTAAAACATGTCTGTGAATGAATGCTCCAGAAAAAGATTCAGCAAGGAAATATATTGGAAGAGATTGTAATGGGCTGCTTTGTATAAGCTGCACAATTTATGGTTGATCTGTTTGAAGCCATTTCTTGGTCTATTTAAAAAGCAGGAGCATCTCAAGAAATACAAGCTAATTTCAGAAGGACTTTTCGAATGAAGGTTTTGGAGTGTAATGTTATTGGTGTGCATGTGGAAAGTATTCTGCCTTAGGGAAGGTATATTCTTCCTGACACCTCGCTATTCATTAATGGGAATGTGCACAAGAATGGATTCTAAATGAGCCTGTCTTTTGTTACTCACCCAAACAGGCAGCTGATCACTTAGAAAACCTGTGCCTCTGGCAGGTGCAGTAATCTTGTTAAAACATCGGCACAACACTATCTGTCAACACATTGCAGTTTATCGTTCAAACAGGGTCATTGTTTCAATTCTGGTGGAAGCAATAGGAACATACCAGATGTGTAACACCTTTTATCAAAGGCTGGAAATAATAAGACCAATTAGTTCTACTTGCAGAATAGGAAGAGTTTGTCATGATCTGGGCTTATCTTGAATGATTTGTCTCAATTTAGTTTGTGACATTGAATCCAGCGGCCCATCCAGGAGAACTTTCAGAATCTGTGTACAAGATGCAACCTCATTGTATACATCAATCTGTTCATCATCTTTTCTTGATGAATGAACTAAATAATGTTCTTTTATTCTTTACGTTATAATGGAATGGGAGAGAATCTTGCCACACTAATGAATGGAGTTCCTCCAGATTGCCTGCTTAAACAGGCACTCACCTGATGAAGGAGCAATGCTCGCAAAGCTCGTGATTCCAAATAAAGCTGTTGGACTTTAACCTGGCGTTGTGAGAGTTCTTACTGTGCTTAGGTAGTGGTGGAAGATGAACAGAAACACTGGAAAAATGGCATAAAAAGCCATCGTGCATGCATGCACGCACACGCACACACGAGAGTTTGAATGTGGCAATCTCCATTCTCCATCTTTGCCTGGGTTACTGCTATACCATTCTATCTATCAATAGAAATAAAATTTGTCACCACTGATGATCAGACACTGCCCAATATCCATTCCTGGAGGTCCATTGGGAGACGGGGGAGTTACTGGATATTACAAATAAAGATCCATCTAATTCATCAATGAATCTGGAACTGTTTCTGCCTGGGCTGGAGACAACCAAGCACAAAAGCTGGGTACTGCTTTATCAGGACCAGTTTTTAGTATTCGGAATTGGAGCGGCACGGTAGCACAGTGGTTAGCATTGCTGCTTCATAGCTTCAGGGTCCTGGGTTTGATTCCCGGCTCAGGTCACTGTTTGTATGAAGTTTGCACATTGCCTGCGCGGGTTTCCTCCTGGTACACTGGTTTCCTCCCACAGTCCAAAGATGTGCATGTTAGGTTGATTGGCCATGCTAAGAAATTGCCCCTTAGTATCAAATGATGCAGAGGTTAGAGGGATTAGTGGGTATAATATGTAGGGATATGGGGTAGAGCCTGGGTGGGATTGTGTTCAGTGCAGACTCGATGGGCCGAAGGGCCTCTTTCTGCACTGTAGGGTTCTATGATTCTATAGATTACCAACCACCTGTCCTGGTCCCCCCATGCCAACACTACAGTTGAGAAATCCTAGCAACGTCTCTGTTTTCTCAGAAGATTAAGGAAATTTGGCATGTCCAAAGCATTTAGATAGTTACATGGGTATGGTGGATATAGAAGGATACGGGTTAAATGCAGGCAATTGGGATTAGCTTAGAGTTTTTTTAAAAAAAGAGGGTGGCATGAACAAATTGGGCCAAAGTTTCTATGCTGTAAACCTCTATGACTCTATATCTGCTACAATTCTCACCAACTTTTCAGATGCACTATAGAAGGCATCCTTTCCAGTTGTATCACAGCTTGGTATGGCTCCTGTTCTGTGCAAGATCACAAGAAACTACAAAAGGATCGTGAATGTAGTCCATCCATCACACAAAAAGCCCCGCATTCATTGACTTTGTCTACATTTCCTGCTGCATTGCAAAAGCAGCCAACATAATTAAGGACCCCACGCACCCTAGACGTTCTCTCTCCCACCTTCTTCTGTCAATATAAAGATATAGAAGTCAGAGGTCATGTACCAACTGACTCAAAACGGCTTCTTCCTTGCTGCCTTCAAACTTTTGAATCAACCTAACTCGCTTTGAGGTGACCTTTCTCTACACTCTAGTTGTGACTGTAACACGATATTCTGCACTCTTTCATTTTCTTCTCTATGAACAGTATGCTTTGTTCGCATAGCACATGAAAAACAATATTTTTCACTGTATCCCAATAAATGTAACTATAATAAATCAAATCAAAATCAAATCAGAGTGAACTTCAGAGTTGCCAAAAGGGCAGACGAAGAATTTCCCCTCCCCAAATTGGCCAGTGCTTTCTCTTATTATCCCTCCTTTTCCCAGAAGGTCACATAACTTTCATGTGATGTGCAGGAGTCCATACCTTGTGTTGCACAAGTTACCACAATTGGGTGGGATGGGAGGGATGGAAAGGAAGATACTTTCCTGTCTGTTATCATTTACATGTTCCTAAGTAATGACCATGGGTGGGATTTTTTGGCACTTTCCACTGGCGGGAACCTTTGGTTTCGCCTGGAGGTGATCCCGAGTGGGCGAGCAATTCAATTCAAAACGCAGTAGGGCATTGGCAGCACTGAAAGAACCCACCGGCGGTTAATGGCGAACTGCCTCCACATAATGGCACGGAAGGGCAGCAAGACCCTGCCCTATGATTAGTCAATAAATCTCTACCAATTATACAAGAGACTCAAACATGAGAAGAGGAAAACTCATGGAAGAGAGCTTTGGGGAGCATTAGATCAACACACATCCCAAACATGTTACACTTTCCATGTGTCGCAGTTCTAATTACTGCATCACTACACACAAGCATAGATTCATAGAATCCTCACTATGCAGGAGGAGGCCATCTGGCCCAAGGAGTCTACACCGAAAACAATCCCACCCCAGATCTTAACTTGTTCCCCTGCGTATTTATCCTGCTAATGTCCCTGATATTAAGGGGCAATTTAACATGACCAATCAATTTAACCAGCATATCCTTTGGGAGGAAACAGGAGCACCTGGAGGAAACCCACACAGACTCAGGGAAAATGTGCAGACTCTGCACAGACAGTGACCTGAAGCTGGAATCGACAGCTGGCTTCTGCCGCTACGAGACAGCAGTGCTAACCATTGTGCCCGCCCACATTTCTGAAAGAGCCCTTTCTAATTCATTTTTGGAATGAATCAATATTCCCTGCTTCCGTGGAGGGCTTGCTGACTGCAATATTGGGGGTGATTAGTTGGCAGCGTAAACGGTGACATGGGGCTGAAAATCTCTCGAGAGTTGGCAAACAAAATGTTTAAAGATGGTGCCCTGATCTCTTGAGCAGTAGGGCTTGCCAGTTTGATAAGGCTCCATCCTACCAGAGTGCCTGGGCAACCCGCACCTACAGGTTGTTATGGCAGAGTGTTTTAAAATCTGGAGAGACACGGGCTTGTTTTCTCATCACAGCCAGCAATCTGTGCACTGAGAGGAAGATTCCCCCCAAAGAACAAAGTACAAAGAACAAAACAGCATGGGAAATAGGCCCTTCGGCCTAATGAGCCCGCGCCGTCACCTCGATGTTCCCACTTCTACCCATGATCCCTGTCTATGTTTATAGATCTATGCATTGGAACCAAATTTGAGACAATTTAGGAAGAATTTATTTTGCCAATTAGCCTAAGAGCACATCTTTAGGATGTGGGAAGAAACCGGAGCACCCGAAGACAACCCACCCAAGCACTGGGAGAATGCGCAAACTCCCACAGACACAGGCCCAAATCCATGTACCTGCACAGCACAGCGATAGTCACGGAGCTGTCATGTTGCCGATCAAATGGTCAACAGTGGGTATGATTTTCCACTGGTGAGATTTTCCACTCCTGTCAAAGTCAATGGACCTTTGAATGGCTTGTCAGTTTTCCCAGCTCCGTGACAGGGCCATAAAATCCAGCCCGTTGTGTCAGAAGATTGGTGCAGACTTGATGGGCCGAATGGCCTTCTTCTGCATTGCAGGCATTCTATGAAGATTGCATTTGGTTGGGAGGATTCAGCTATTTAGGGACTAATTTAGTTTGAGGTTATGTCGACACAGTCTTCTGTGTAACAGTTTGTACAAGTCACATCGTAAACACACCCATCCCTTTGTCGAACAAGTAAACAGCAAGTAAACATCCCAACACTGTTACCCTTCAGCTGAGAAGCAACATAAGACATGTCCCAGATGATAAGGTCACTCAGTATGGTATTAATACCGTATTAATCAGCTCCCTCTTCTCTTTATTCATTTAAGGCCAGCATTTATTGCCCTGAGAAGGCACTGGAGAGCTGACTTCTTGAACTGCTGCAGTCCCTGAGGTGTAGGTACACCTGGTTAAAACAGCAAAGCTTATTTATTCGTCACAAGTAGTCTTACATTAACGCTGCAATGAAGTTACCATGAATTTCCTGAGTCACCGCACTCCGGCACCTGTGCAGGTATTCTGAGGGAGAGTTTGGCATGGCCAATGAACCTAACCCGCACACCTTTGGACTGTGGGAGGAGATCGGAGCCCCTGGAGGAAACCCATGCAGGCACAGGGAGAACATGCAGATTCCGCCCAGTGACCCAAGTCGGGAATCAAACCTGGACCCCTGGCACTGTAAGGCAGCAGTGCTAACCTCTGTACCATTGTGCGCCACCTCAGGGAATTCGAATATTTTGATTCAGAGACAGTGAAAGAATGGTATTTCCAAATCAGGTTGGTGAATGACTTGGCGGGGAGCCTCCAGGTGGTGGGTGTTCCCAGGTATCTGCTGCTCTTGACCTTCTAGCTGGTAACAGTCATGGGTTTGGAAGGTGTTGCCTGACGAACCTTGGTGCGTTCCTGTAGTGCATCTTATAGACAGTACATATGGCCACTACTACAGGACTAGTATTTCCTACTTTCACACAAACTCTAGTCTGAACCTCATAAAACAGATCTCTTTAAAGATCACTGTGGTAGGTTTTACACCCACTTACTGTTAAGATAAAATGTAAGCCGACCTTTAAAATTAGACTTGTAAGTTAGACTGTGGATTTATAAGCACTGTAATATCGAATAGATCAGATTCTGACAGCAATTAAACTCAAAAGATAACCTCACTGTGAAGTTCACCTGCCATCCATCCAGAACAAAGAGTTTAGAAAGCAAATCTGGTTTATCTTCTCAGCACATTTGATCGGACTCTTGGAGGAGGTTGAAGTCCTAAATAAAGCCTGTCCCTAGGTTTTCCACACACCGATGGCTCAGCGCATTTACTAGGCAATATCAAACAGGAAATTCAGGGGTTTGAATCCAGGATCGTGCTGAGCGTGCAAATATCTGTATGGTAACAGTGGGCACCATTGCTTTTGGGTAACTGAGGTTTCGGGGGGTGGAAACTGTTGAAAATCAACTGTAAGTGAGGCTTTTATTATTCATTTTTAGGATGTGGGCATTGCTGACTGACCAGCATTTATTGACCATCCCTAGTTGCCTTTTGCCTTGCTAGGCCATTTCAGAAGGCAGTTGAGAGTCAAGCACATTGCTGTAGCTCTGGGATCACGTACAGGCCAGACCAGGTAAGGATGGCAGATTTCCTTCCCTGAAGAATATTACTGATGATGTAGAGATGCCGGCGTTGGACTGGGGTAAACACAGTAAGAAGCCTGACAACACCAGGTTTAAGTCCAACCGATTTATTTGATAGTAAACTCGCAAGTTTACTATCAAATAAATCGGTTGGACTTAAACCTGGTGTTGTCAGGCTCCTTACGAACATTACTGAATCAGATGAATTTTTCCAACAATGGTTTCATGGTCATCTTAATTCCAGATATGTTTTACTAAATTCAAATTCCACCATCTCCTGTGGCGGGATTTGAACCCAGGTCCCCAGAACATTAGCTGAGTTTTTGGATTAATAGTCTAGTGATAATACCACTAGACCATCACCTCCCCCTCATGTGTGAGCATCAGCCAGAGACCCAGGCTGTGATGGATGAACAACTTGCTGACACATACTGTCAAGCTCAAATGACCTTTTGAGCAATGTGCTGCTGAGATTTCAGCGTCTCCAGTTCTGAATACCAGCCAGTAGCCAAGAGAGGGGGGAAAGATGAAAAAAAAGTGAGGAAGAAAATAGAGAAAGTGAAAGCCTCTTTCAAATGGAGCATAGAGCACAAAGTCAGTGATGATGAGTCATTCTGTCCTGTAATGTAGATAACTTTCAATCAAGGTACACTTATCTATATGGGTTGGAAAATCATTCAATATAAAAGACTGGCCGACAATATTCATGTCGCTTACATAATCATTACTTTTAATAAGTGAACTCTTATCACACGCAAATTGTCGATGCAATCTGCTGAGTCATATCCAAACTGTTCATCCAGCATTCACGAGGTGGAAAATCACCAGATCAATTATATATCAACACAGTACTGAGGGTGAAATTCCTGGTTCAGTTTAGTTCACAGAATCTCAGGATGGTTCCAGGGCGAGACACAGCCATTTGTCCTGCTGTGTCTGCGTTGGGTTAGCAAATAAGCAATGCATCTAGTGCCATTCTCCCCGTGACTCTGCAGCTCTCCCCTTTCAGATAATACTCCAATCCCCTCGATTGAAGCTGCCTTCACCAAACGGTCAGGCAGCACATTCCAGATCTTCTTGCTATTTTTGAAACAATTCTCATGTCACCATTGCTTCTTTTACCAATTAGGGTGGCACAGTGGTTAGCACTGCTGCCTCATAGTGCCAGGGATCTGGATTCGATTCCTGGCTTGTCTGTGCAGAGACTGCATGTTATCCCCGTATCTGTGTGGGTTTCCGCCAGGTACTCCAGTTTCCTCCCACAGTCCATAGACATGGTGGTTAAGTGCATTGGCCATGCTAAATTCTCCCTCAGTGTACCTGAACAGGTGCCAGAATATGAAGACTGGGGGATTTTCACAGTAACTTCATTGCAGTGTTAATGTAAGCCTCCATGTGACACTAATAAATAAACTTTAAATCATTCTCTCTCCTTCCACTATTGGGAACAGTCTCTCCCTATCTACTCTATCCACATCATTCAAATTTGAATATCTCTATCAAATCTTCTCTTAATTATAGGAGAATGAAGTTCCAATGCCATTACTAATAAGGAACGTGTTTCCAATGCAATTAACAATTCAGGAATGATATTCCCAGTGCAAGCACTACTTAGAATCGCACATCTCTAATGTGGTTAATAATTAGGGGATGATATTCCAAATGCAGAACTAATCACATTATTAAATTCCTAGTGCAGTAGCTAATTAGGAGATCATATTCCCAGTGGAATTCATAATTAGGAGATAGTATTCCAGATGAATTTACAAACCAGAAGATGAAATCCTAAGTGTATTAGTAATTCAGGTATTAAATTTTGACTGCAGCTAGTGTTTAAGGGACAATATTCCTAATGCAGTTACTAATTAGGCAATAATATTTCTGATGCATTTTGCTAGCGAGCATAATTGCGAATTGAGTTATTGAATATGGATAAGGATAATTGCGAAACTGTCCTCTATAAATTAATCCTTACAAAGGTGGCACAGTGGTTAGCACTGCTGCCTCACAATATCAGGGTCCCATTCCCGGCTTGGGTTTGCGTGGAGTTTGCATGTTCTCCCTGTATCTGCATGGGTTTTCCTCCAGGTGCTTCAGTTTCCTCCCACAGTCTGAAAGACGCGCTGGGAAGGTGAATTGAGCATACTCCCTCAGTGTACCTGAACCCGAGTGCAGTGACTAGAGGATTTTCACAGTAACTTTGTTGCAGTGTTAATGTGACCCTAATAAATAAACTTTAAACAACGCTGAACAATAAAAAAAATGTGGAATTTCAGAAGTAGAGTTCTTCTCAAATCATCTTTGTAACCTTTAGTTTTGCTTGCCACAAATAAAGCACATAACTGGACATGAGATTTATTCAACACACCAGCATTTCTTAGTGAAACATTAAACACAACAAGCAATTGCAGAGATGAAAAGAATTACAGGCCAGGAGAGGCTGTTTGTGCCTAAATAATTGTTTGGCAACCTTTTTTTTGTGCGATCAGCTGTTTCCCTAATGATTTATTCTTATTTCTCAAGTGGTACCACATAGTGTCAGCATTTTAAACGGGCTGGAGATGACAGAGTTGGGGTTTGGCTGGTGGTTGGGGGCAGCTTTAACAGACCTCAGTGAAAGACAAACAGGTGATGCCCTAAGGCAACACAGAGAAGTGGCTGCTCCCCACAGCATAATGAAGAAACTGGAGCTCACAATGCCACACCATCAAAACAAGCGGTCCCCATGGAAACCTGGTTCAGCTAGAAGTGAAGAATTTAAGGCTGTATTGGAGAACGCCGTAATATATCCCTAAACATTATCATTTGCATTCCACCCCTTGGCAACGTCCATCTGCCGACATGGGGTGAGCTCATACACGTACATGGATAACACCCAGCCTCATCACCTTTTCCCTTAATCCCTCCGCATGCTCTATTGTATAGAAACATAGAAGATAGGAGCAGGAGGAGACCATTTGACCCTTCGAGCCTGCTCTGCCATTTATTAAGATCATAGCTGGTCATCCAAGCGTAATCCTGCTTTCTCCCCATAACCTTTGATCCCATTCGCTCCAAATGCAATACGTAGCAGCCTCTTGGATGCATTCTATGTTTTGGTACTAACTATTTCCTGTGGTAATGAATTCCACAGGCTCACCATTCTTTGGGAGAAAAAATGCCCCTTCACCTCTGTCTTAAATGGTCTACTCTGAATCCTCAGATTGTGATCCCTGGTTCTGGACTCCCCCACCATCGGGAGCATCCTCCCTCCATCTACCCTGTCTAGGCCTGTTAGAATTTTATAATCTCCGTGAGATTGCCCCTCATTCATCTGAACTCTGATTGGTCAGATTGTCTGTTTCCTGGAGTTAAATATTGTGAAAAATAAAATGATTGAGCGAAATTCTCCGGCCTCCCAGTTACTGGATGCCAATCCAGTTTACTTGGTGCACGTTTTTTTTCAGAGAAATGTCAGAAAATCAGGTATGGAAATTATTTCACATCCAAGTTCAAAAGGAGAAAACTCATTCTTCAAACAACAAAAATCTTAGGTTCCAGTTGAATAACATAGCAGGAAATGTTGTAACAAGAATGGAATATAGGAATAGCTTTACCACACTAAATAAAAAGAACAAAGTCATCGTTTTACTGGAGAAGGTAAGATTCTCCCCTTCCATCTAACCTTCTCTTCCCTCTCAATGGATAGCTGAGTGAAAACGAAGTGCATTGGCCAGCAAAATGCCAGGATTGATGCCTAGTCTGTAATGAGCTACCTGATCGGAATGGTGGGCGATGTTAAGGACTACGATTAACCTCACTATTCCTAGATAAGGGAGTGAAAAATTAGTCTACTTTTCCATAACAACGAGATATATTCTAATGTTCACAAGTGAGGTGAAGGTAGCCCAGTCTATCACACAAGCCAACCTCCCATCCATTGACTCCAACTACATTTCCCGCTGCCTCGGGAAAGCAGCCAGCATAATCAAGGATTCACACACCCTGGACATTCTCTTTTCCACCTTCCTCCATTGGGAAAAAGATACAAAAGTGTGAGATCACGTATCAACTGACTCAAGGACAGCTTCTTCTCTGCTGCCATCGGACTTTTGAAAGGATCTACCTTAAATTAAGCCGATCTTGCTCTACCCCCCAGCTGTGACTATAACACCACATTTTGCACTCTTTCCTTTCCGTCTGCCCTATGTACTTTTGAACAGTATGTTTTGTCTGTGTAGTGCACAAGAAACTATTCTTTTCACTGTATCTGAATGTGACAATAATAGAATCCCTACTGTGCAAAAGGAGGCCATTCAGCCCATTGAGTTTGCACCGACCACAATTCCCACCCTATTCCCGTAACCCCACATATTTATTCTACTTACACTTGGGCACAATTTAGCATGGCCATTTAATCTAATCAACACATCTTTGGATTATGGAAGGAAAGTGGAGCATGTAGCAGAAACCCATGCGGATGTAGCGAGAACATGCAGACTCCACAGACAGAGAACTAAGTTGCGAATCAAACCTGGTTCCCTGGCGCTGTGAGGTGTCACCGTGCCATCCTTAAGTAAAATAGGAACGAGAAGCAGGGATAGGCCATTTGGCTCTTCAAGCCTGCTCTGCCATTCATTTTGACAATGATTGGTCATCCAATTCAATATCCTGGACCCCACTTCCTCCAGTCACAGATATAACATATTAAATACTCTTAAAGATTTATTTGTGGAGAAGGTTTTCCAAGTTAATTGTCCCGCAATGAATTGTTTGTTCGTTTAATCACACTCACCTCCACTCCATCATATTCTTCATCAAAGAGCTTGAAGTATTCAGGGAGTCCCAGCTGAGTCAGCCACTTGGAAATAGAAAGGTGCTTCATCCTCAATGCACACTGTTCAGTTCACAGCTGCTGCAGAGACTGTTACGAGAAAGGAATGAACACGCTCAATACAAGCAAAGCAGGAAAACATTCCATAGTCTGAAAGTGAAAGGTATTTCTCTGTGGAGCCCTTCAGGCTTATCTGAATTGTAAATATTTAGTCATTTTCGGCGCTTGCTCTACTCTCAAGGCTTGTCCAGAGAGTTTACTGAAAGCTATGATCTGATCATCCATTCTCAAGCAGAAGTTGGGAATGTACAGAGAGATAAAAAAGAGGGGAGGTAAGGGGGAAGTATTTATTATCAAAGGTGTAAAACAGTTCCTGCTGGCTTGGCTCTCTGTTAAGCACCATGCCCCATTTTTCTATTGGTTTTGGGAGACCACTACCCCCTGCTTTGCACCCCCACTGACTGAACATTAAACACAGGATTAAATCTCACCGCTGTTTATCCAAGTGAGGAACTGAACACTGTTGTTCTCGCACTGAAACCACTAAACAAACTGCCTGTTGAAGCCATTTGCTGACATATTAGACAGGGAGGGACCAGCTACTGATTTTAGAATAATACAATTAGACACTCTTGCATCAGAACAGTTTAATTACAATTAATGCTCTGCACTCTGCCAGTGTTTGTTAATTACACGGTTAGTCTGCCAAGTAATTCCAACTGGATTCTGCATTTGATTTGTTTCAACATTAAATCAATAACAAACAGCAGAAGCAGCAGCAGGAACCGTTTGCTGTCACAAGTCTTCTCGGTGGGATAGCTGGTTTCAAACCTCTCCACGGATGTGGATAACAATCTGTGATCGGGCAACAGGAGGGAGAATCCACAGCAGGTTAAATCCTGCCTGCTTCAAAGCCCCCCTTCCCCTCACACACTCATCACAAAGAGATGATTGAACCTGCCTCAATAACTCTCCACCAGCAGCTCAGACACATGCTAATCCTAAACTCACGTTGCAACAGAATCACCACACTGTAATGGTGCAGAAAGAGGCCAATTGGACAGTTGTGTCTGCACAGTACCCCTACACATTGTTTCTATCAAATGGTCCTTTTGAATGCCTCGATTGAACCTGCGTCCAGCACACTTCCAGGCAGTGCATTCCACACCTACTCACTTGCCAAATGAAAAAGCATTTTTTGATGTCACATTTGCTTCTTTCGCCAATCACTAAGTCTGTGCCCTCTCTTTCTTGATCCTTCCACAAGCAGGAACACTTTCTCCCTATCTACTCTGTCCATCCACTTCATGATTTTGAACATCTCCATCAAATCTCCTCTTAGCCATCTCCTCTCCAATTTCTGTAATGTATCCTTGTAACAGAAGTTGCTCATCCATGGAACCAATTTTGTAAATCTCTTCTGCGCTCTCTCCAATAGTATTCACACCCTTCCTGTAGTGTGGCGCACAGAACTATGCACAATATTCTAGCTGAGATCTAACTAGTGTCTGCATAAGTTCAGCATAACCTCTATGCTCTTACACTTTATGCCCCTCTAAATAAAGCCCAGGATACTCTCTCTACTTGTCCTGCTAACGTCAGTGATTTATGCATCCCCTTAAGAATTATTTCCTTGTCTTTTATAGTTTATGTTCTTCTGACCGAAATGCATGACCTCACACTTCTCCGTATTGATAGTTCTGCCCATCCCACCAACTTTTTCGGAAGTTCTACACTATCCTCTTCACAGTTTACAATGTTTCCAAGTGTTCGTATCATATGCAAACTTTGAAATTGTCCCCTGCATACCAAGATTTAGATAATTAATTTACATCAGGAGAAACAAGGGCCCCAACACTGACCCATGAAGAACAGCGCAACAAACCTTCTTCCAGCCCAAAAAAATATCACTTGGTCATTATTCTCTGTTTCTTATTATTCAGCCAATTTTGTATCCATGTTATTCCCACCTTTTTATTCTAAGAGTATAACTTTACTCATAAATCTGTCTGGCACTGTATCGAATGCCTTCTGAAAGTCCACTTACACCACATCAACAGCATTACCTCCAACAACCTTTTCTTTTACTTCCCCAAAGAACTCCAATAAGTTAGTTAAACACCATTACCCCTTTGAAAATCCATGCTGGCTCTTCCTAATCAACCCACATTTTCCCATATGACTATCCTATCCTGAGTAATTGTTCCTAGAAGTTTCCCCAACACTGATGGTAAACAGTAATCGGGTTGCAATTGCTGGCTTATCTTCACAGCCTTTTTCTGAACATTGTTTGCAATTTTCCAGGTCTCTGGCACCTCCTACTCCCCACCGTGAGTCTGGGGAAAATAATGGCCAGCGCCCCTACAATTTCCACTCTCATTTCCCTCAATACTGTTGGGTGTATCTCAGCTGGTCCTGGTGTCTTGTCAACTTTTAGTGACAATTTGTCCAGTACCTCCTCCTTCGCAATTTTGAATTCTTGTTAGCTGCAGAGATTTTTCCTCTATCACCAAATCCTGGCTAGTATGTATCTCCTTGTGAAGACAGATGCAAAGTTTTCATTTAATACCTCAGCCATGCCTCCCCAGCCTCCAGGCATAAATTCCCTTTTAGTTCCCTAATCAGCCCTTCTCCTCTTACTACCCTCTTACCATATATGTGCCTGTGGAAGATTTTGGGATTCTCCTTTATGTTGGCTGCATTATCTCTCTTTGCTTCTTGGTTCTCAACTGCATTTTCTTTTGATTTGATTTATTATTGCCACATGTATTAGTATTCAGCGCAATACAGACAAAGCATAATGTTCACAGAGAAGGAAACGACAGAGTAGAGAGTATAGTGTTTCAGTCATAGAGAAAGATCAACTTCATGCAAGATAGGTCCATTCAAAAATCTGATGGCAACAGCTGTTCTTGAGTTGGTTGGTATGTGATCTCAGATTTTTGTATCTTTTTCCCGCTGGAAGAAAGAATGTCCGGGGTGCATGGGATCCTTAATTATGTCTGCTGCCTTACCGAGGCAGTGGGAAATATAGACAGAGTCAATGAATGGTAGGCTGGTTTGCGTGATGGGTTGAGCTACAATCGTGAGCCTTTGTAGTTCCCTGCAGTCTTGGGCAGAGCAGGAGCCATACCAAGATGTGATATGATCAAAAAGAATGCTTTCTATGGTGCATCTGTAAAAGTTGGTGAGAATCATTGCAGACATACCAAATTTCTTTACTCTCCTGAGAAGGTAGAGCATTGACTGGCTTTCTTAACTATCTATCTGGCACAAGGAAAATTTTCCTTCCTTATGTTAATTTCAAACCCCTGCTTCATCCAGGGAGTTTTGGATTTGTTTACTCTACTTTTTGTCCTTTCAGAGCAAAATCTTAGAACATAGAACATTACAGCGCAGAACAGGCCCTTCGGCCTTCGATGTTGCGCCGACCAATTAGGAACAAGCAGTGATCCTCTAACCTAAACCATTCCCTTTTCATCCATAAACTTATCTACTAACCTCTTAAACGCCACCAAACTTGGCGCATCTACAACTGATGCAGGCAAGGCATTCCATACCCTTACCACCCTCTGGGTAAAGAACCTACCTCTGACATCTGTCCTAAAACCACCACCCCTTAATTTAAAGCTATGTCCCCTCATGCTAGCTTTCTCCATCCTAGGAAAAAGGCTGTCACTGTCCACCCTATTTAAACCTCTAATCATCTTATATGTTTCAATAAGGTCTTCTCTTAAAAACTAGAGTTTGTTTGAGTTAAAACTTCCTGACTTTCATTCCCTGGTAAGCGCTGCATTAACTAATTGGTGGGGATGCCAATAGAAGTGGTCACAGCTGGTCTTGGGAAGAGAGGAGGTGACTCATTCCAATATCACCTATTGACTGTTGGGTTTCTGTGTACAACGATGCCAGGAATGGTTGTAAGGATAACCATGTGACTTCCCCCAGTGTTCAAACATACAATTGACAGTCACTATCCACAGATAGTAACCGTTTGTTTTAAGTATCAGAGAAACTCTGGTACCAGAGCAGCAAAGGAAACAGAGAAGCGACTAGATAGGAGTGAAGAGAAAAAAAAATGACAGAAAATATTATAAAAATAAAGGACAGAAACAGCTGTGTAAATAATTCAACTATATATTCGACAAAGAACAGTACAGCAATAAGAACAGGCCCTTTGGTCCTCCAAACCTGTGCCAATTACATTGTCCTATCTAGACCAACCATTTGTATCCCTCTATTCCCCGTCTGTTCATGTGCCTATCCAGATAAGTCTTAAATGTTGTTGACATAACTGCCTCAATCACCTTGCTTGGCAGTGCATTACAGGCCCCCATCACCCTCTGTGTAAAAAAACTTCCCCCACACATCTCCAATGAACCTTCTCCCCACCCCCCCACCCCCCTTTACCTTGAGCTTCTGTCCCCTTCTAATTGTCATTCTGCTCTGGGAAAATGCTTCACTGTTCACCCTATTTATACACCTCAATTTTATAAACTATCAGGTCGCCCTTCAGCCTCCGTCTTTCCGAGGAGAACAATTCCAGTTTATTCCTTGCAGTTTGACAGAAATGCAATCAGAAGTACAACCATCAACATCCTGGAAGCTACCACTGAACTGGACTAGCCATATAAACACTATGGCTACAGGAGCAGGTCAGAGGTTGGGTGTTCTGCAGTGAGTATCTGACCTCAGAACCCACATAAAGCCTTTCTACCATCTACAAGGCACAAGTCAGGAGTGTAACGAAATACTCTCTTCTTGTCTGAAGCTCCAATAGCATTCAAAAAGCTTGACGCCATCTAAGATAAAGCACTTTTCTTGACTGATGCCCCTTTCACTACTTTCTAAGTTCACTCCCTTCAGCAAAGTGGCTGCTGTGCGTACCATATACGAGATACACTGTAGTAGCTCACTAAGGGACAGCACCTTCCAAACCCTGGACCACCTAGAAGGGCAATGCATGGGAACATCACCACTCGGGAGTTCCCCTCACCGTCCTGACCTGGAACCATAATCACCGTTCCTTCAATACAGCGGGTCAAAATTCTAGAAATTCCAACTTAACAGCATGATGGATGCACCATGGACTGCAGCGGTTCAAAACACTTCCTCCTCCAATAAATACTGGCCAGCCATGATTCCCACATCCCAAGATCAAATTTTTTAAACATTCCCCCAAAAGAATCCATGTGTATGTGATGGAGCTCAGAATGTTGAGCACAAGTAATGAACTTCACAGCCCCTTGACCTCACTCAAGAGGTCAACATTTCTAGTCCACCATATTCCCATCAGGGTGGCACAGTGGTTAGCACTGCTGCTTCACAGCGTCAGGGACCTGGGTTCAATTCTGTCCTCGGGTCACTGGCTTTGTGGAGTTTGTATGTTGTCCCCGTTACTGCCTGGGTTTCCTAGTGCTCCAGTTTCCTCCCACAATCTGAAAGATATGCGGATTAGGTTGATTAGCCATGCTAAATTGTCCCTTAGTGTCAGGGGGGATTAGGACTGTAAATATGTGGGGTTACAGTATAGGATCTGGGTGGGATTATGATTGGTGCAGACTCAATGAGCCAAATGGCCTCATTCTGTGCAGCAGGGATTCTATGACAAATTATAAAATTAAATTCAATAAATCTAACAAGCCCCCGAGGAAAGAAATGCGCCAAAAAGCTATCGTGTTATTGTAACAACCTAATTGGACATCAGATACGTAGCCAATCACCCCTGCCCAGCCTCGCCTACCAGAAGGAAAGACAGGCTTTATGGGGCGGGATTTTACAGCCTTGCTCGAGCAAGACCTGAAATTCTCACCCAAGGTCAATGGGAATTTCCACTGTCCAACCCTTGCCCTCTCCAATTCTGACCTATATAATGCAATTTCACAAGGACCTCCTAAAGTAATTCACATCCACTTTACAAGTCACTGCTGTAGTGTACGAAACACAACACTAATTTGTGCACAGCAGGATTCCACAATCAGCAAATGTGACAATGACCAGATGCTGTGTTCAATGTGGTGTTGGTGGAGTGATAAATACTAGCCAGGGCACCAAGGGGAACTTCCTTTGATTTTGATTTGATCTGATATATTATAATCGCATATATCAACATATAGTGAAAAGTACTGTTTCTTGTGCACTATACATACTGTTCATAGAGAAGGAAATGAGAAAATGCAGAATGTATGTATGTATTTATGTTTGAAATGTACTGTTACAATCATAACTAGGATGTAGAGAAAGATCAATCTAATACGAGGTAAGTCCATACAAAAGTCTGCCAACAACTATCTGTCTGGAGTTCTCTCTGGAAAGACAGAGGCTGAAGGGCAACCTGATAGTTTATAAAATTGACATGTCTAAATAGGGTGAACAGTTGAAAGCTGTTCTTGAGTCGGTCGGCACGTGACCTCAGATTTTTGTGTCTTTTTCCTGACAAAAGAAAGTGGAAGAGGTAATGTCTGGGATGCGTTGGGTTCTTAATTATGTTGGCTGCTTTGCCGAGACAGCCGAAAGTGCAGACAGAGTCAATGGATGGAGACTGGTTTGTGTGATGGATTGGGCTATATTCATGACCTTATGTAGTTCTTTCCAGTCTTAGGCAGAGCAGGAGCAAAAATAAACTCCCAGACAGAATGCTTTTTATGATGCATCTGTAAAAGTTGGAGAGAGTCGTAGCAGACACGCCAAATTTCCTGAGTCGTCTGAGAAAGTAGAGGTATTGGTGCACTTCCTTAACTATAGTGTCGGCATGGGGGCGCCAGGACAGATTGTTGGTGATCTGGACATATAACAACTTGAAGCTCTTGACCTTTCTACATTGTCCCCAGTGATATAGACAGGGACATGTTCTCCTTTACGCTTCCTGAAGTTGATGACAATCTCCTTCATTGTGTTGACATTGAGAGATTATTGTTGCTGTACCAGTTCACCAGAATCTCTATCTCGTTCCGGTACTCTCTGTCTCGTCACTGTTGAAATCTGATCCACTATGGTGGTGTCATTACAAACTTGAAAATCGAATTGGGAGGGGTATTTAGCCACACAGTCATAGGTGTATAAGGAGTATAGTTGGAGGCTGAGAACACAGCCCTGTAGGGCACCGGTGTTGAGGATGATCATGGAGGAGGTGTTGTTGCCTTTCCTTACTGAACTGTGGTCTGTAAATTAGGAAGTTCAGGATCCAGTCACAGAAGGAGGTGCCGAGGCCCAGACCACGGAGTTTGGAGATGAGTTTCATGGGAATAATAATGTTGTAAGTGGTTGTGAAAGAGTAATTGTGTTCTTCTTTGCGACAGTACCACAGGATCTTTTCCTGAAGGGGCAGACAAGGCCTCCATTTATCACCTTCTCCATAAGTCAGCCCCTTGGCAGCCCCACACTCCATTCCTCAGTCTTGTACTTCCCAACGGCAGTCTCGCATTCCCTCGGTGCTGCACAGAACTGTTGGCCTCAATTTTATGCTGAACTCTCTGGAGTGGGGCTCAAAGTCAACCTTCTGACTCAAGAAACCGTAGAATCCCTACAGTGCAGGAAGACGCCATTCAGCCCATTAAGTCTGCATCAACAACAATCCCACCAGATCCTATTGCCGTAACCCCACTTACACACTCTGCTAATCTCCCGACACTCGGGTTAATTTATCATGGCCAATCAACCTAATAATGTAGAGATGCCGGCATTGGACTGGGGTAAACACAATAAGAAGATTGACAACACCAGGTTTAAATCCAACCGATTTATTTGATAGTAAATTTGCAAGCTTTCAACTCTGGCCTTTGTCAGGTGAACACCACTTTGCCTGACAAAGGCCACAGAGTCGAAAGCTTGCGAGTTTACTATCAAATAAATCGGTCAGATTTAAAACTGTTGCAAATCAACTCATACGTCTCTAGACTGTGAAGGGAAACCAGAGCACCCAGAAGAAACCCACACAGAGAACATGCAGACTCCAGATAGTCAGTACCCGAGGTCGGAATTGAACCCGGATCCCTGGCATTGAGAGACGGTAGTGTTATCCACTGTGCCACCAGTGAGGCAGGGATGATGGCTGTAAATACTTTTGTTCAGACTCCTGTTGGCAATTGAGAAGCAGCAAAACGCCAAGCCACTCAGTTGTAAAACAGTTGTTGGAAGACTAGACCTTCCCCTCCCCAACCCCTCACAAAAAAGGACGAACAACAAATGTGGCCTTCTCAGCACTACCTCCAACCTGACAACAAATATTTTAAACAATTATTTATATCCGCACCAAAACAAAACATCAGACTTCTGTGTGTTTCTGTTTGGTAAAGGGCTGGCTGATGAGCACGAGTTCCAAAAGTTGTTGCTTTACTACAGACCTTGAAAACAAGACTGCAGAGAGAAAAGTAACTCCCAGCGACAATATCACAAGGACACCCACTCTGCCTTCAACAAAGCTTCTGTTTATGCTCCAACCTTTCTGCTAAGTTATCTCCTCGTGCCTCACACCCCCATCAGGTTTCCTCTTCATTTCTGTGTCTTTACAGCAAATTGGGTAAACAGTGCCCAAAGAACTGATCCTAACATGTGAAACTTGACAGCAAATGACAACAAGTTGTTCACTATTATTGTAAGCAGCCTCACAACGCTAGATTAAAGGTATATTTGGAACATCAGGGTGGCAAAGGGACAGCACTCCAAAAGCTCGTGATTTCAAATAAACCTGATATTGAGAGACTTCTTACTGTGCCCACCCCAGTTCAACGCCGGCATCTCCACATCCTCATTATTATTGTATACAGCCCTGTCCCCAAGTGTTGTTCAGGTATTTGGCAGCTAGCTGAGCATACTCTAGCAAGGCCCTTGACTGAGTATATACAAGCTTAATGTTTATTAATTATTGTCACAAGTAGACTTACATTAACACTGCAATGGGGGGGGTAATTGTGAAAATCCCCTAATCGCCACACTCTGGTGCCTGTTTGGGTACAGAGAACATAGAACATAGAACATTACAGCACAGAACAGGCCCTTCGGCCTTTGATGTTGCGCCGACCAATATAAAAAGCAATGACCCTCCAAACTAAACCATTCCCTTCTCTTCCATATACTTATCAACTAACCTCTTAAACGCCACCAAACTTGGCGCATCTACAACTGCCGTAGGCAGGGCATTCCACTCCCGAACTACCCTTTGGGTAAAGAACTTACCTCTGATATCCGTCCTATAGCTATCACTATCACTAGAGGGAGGATTTTGCATGGCAATGCACCTAACCAGCATGTCTTTCAGACTGTGGAAGGAAACTAGAACACCCAGAGGAGACCCCTGCAGATATGGGGAGAATGTGCAGACTCCGTACAGATAATGACTCCAGGCGGAATTGAACCCGAGTCCTTGGTGCTGTGAGGCAGCAGTGCTAATCACTGTGTCACTCACTGGAAACCTACAATCACAGTGGGTTAAGGGAATCCTGCTGGCGGGGAGGGCCAGAAAATCTCATCTTCTGTCTTTTGTATCCATGTGTCAGATTCAGTTATCATTCAGGAATGTTATACTGACACAATAAGCTTTGTGCTAAGAATAAGGGCACATATTGTACCAGAATTATAATAAATATTATCTATTATGAAACGGTACAACATGTGTGGAGTTTATTCCCTGTTACATGTTTGTTCTGATGTTCATTTGGATGATACACACTGTGCTTGCTTCACACAGCTGGCAGTTTTATCGGGAAAAGCTTGCTAATGATTCTCTTAAACCCCTGCCCATCTCACAGCTCAAAGATCTACCAGTCTTTGCGTCTTCTCAACAGAACTTCACATGACTGGATTCCATCATTCTCCTTGGCTGCTTCAAGCTAAAACGGATGAAGCATCCGCATTCTGCTTATCCACGAAGGGAGATTCCACCTCCCACCAAATCTAATTTGTTATCAAGGCTGCCTTGCTTTCTTATGGAATTATTGTCCAAACTCACTCAGGCTCTTTGCTGCTGTAATCAAAGCCATGCCTTTGTCGCCTCATTGACACAACATTTATAAAAATCCTCTTTCAGTCCTGACGCCAACAAACTACAACTTGCCCATAGTGCTATTGATTTGCTCGCACAAAAATCCCTCCTTTCTCATTATTGCTGTCAAGCTGCATCATCCTTCTGTACCTCAATCAATCTGACTATCCTCTATTTTATGTCCAAATCCCGTCTTATCCTTCCCCCATATTTCAGATCATGGAACTGGTGATGACTGTGTTGGAATTTTGTGAAATAACAATGTGAAAAAAACCTTCGTTTATCAGTAATCCAGGAAAACATAAACAATCTCAGATTCGAGCTGGATTGAGCAATGTCCTTTGGGAAACTGGTACACACATTGGAACTCAGATCAAATACTTTTGCAAGGATTTTGTGAAAGCTATCACCAGTTTCCAAAATCTCCATGTTGATAATTTCTTTGATATTTTTGTGGGACATGGGCATCACTGGCTGGCCGATATTTATTGCCTTTACCTATCTGCCCTTGAGGAGGTGCCTTCTTGAAACAATTGAAAGGTTTGCTTGCCCATTTCAGAGGACAGTTGAGAGTCAACCACTTTATTGTAGGTCTGGAGTCATATGTGGGCCAGACCAGCTAAGGATGGCCGATTTCCTTCCCCAAGGACATTAGTGAACCGGATGGGTTTTTCCAACAATCAACAATGGTTTCGTGGTCACCAATAGATTTTTATATCCAATTTTTTTTTTATTGAATTCAAACTCACTGCAGCTGCCTTGGCAGGATTCGAACCCACGTCTCCAGAACATTAGCTGAGTTTTGGGAATAATAATTTAGCGATAATTCTACTCGGCCATCATTTCCCCTGTGAGTGGGTGAGTTTTAACTCTGGTGCAAATTGGGTGGCTGTAGATTGGGGGGAGGCGGGGGATGGTGGGCGGAGGGTGTTTCTGGATGGCTTGGATGGGCAGCAAGGACTCAAAGATCGGCATTTGTGTTCCTCTAGGCCTACAAGATCAACTTTGGAAATTTAATCACGCTGCTTATGGAGCAGCTTCCAGCTGCTCCTTTAAGGATCGTTGGGCTTTCAGCTCCACATGCACACACTAACTGAGCATTGCAACAAGCCTTAACAGGTGCAGTAGCACACTAACTGGAATAAGGCCCCTGGCTGTTTGTAGTGGGGAGCTCATTTTGATAACACGCGACAAAAAAATAATTGAGCAGGGTGGGTTCTGCACAGCTAGCTACTGGTTGCAAGATCTATTCAGTGTGGGTGTGGTAGCAGTCGGGTGAAAACCACTCCCCACCAATGGTGGCTGCAGTGATTTGACATTCACTAGTTAGAACAATCATAGAAGCCTACAGTGCAGAACGAGGCTCTTCGGCCCATCGAGTCTGTACTGAACACAATCCCATCCAGGCCCTACCCCCACATCCCCACGAATTATACCCACTAATTCCTCTAACCCACACGTCCCTAGACACTAAGGGGCAATTTCTAAGCATAGCCAATCAACCTAAGCCGCACATCTTTGGACTGTGAGAGAAACCCGAGTATCCAAGTGAAACCCACGCAGACACGAGGAGAATGTGCAAACTCCACACAGACAGGTGACCTGAGCCGGGAATCGAACCCAAGACCTTGGAGCTGTGAAGCAGCAGTGCTATTGTGCCGCCCAACTCACATAGTGCCATCAGCACGCTCACTGACAGCACTATCTCAGAATGTTAATGTAACACTGTTAGATTCATTGAGACCGTTGTCAGGTTGTCCCAGTGAAAATTGGACAAAACAAAGAATTTTGTCTAATAACCCTGGAATGAGGTTGGTTAGGATTTTCAATAGCGTTTTGGGATTTCTTTTGTATTCGGTTGTGAGACATGGTTCTTGCTAGCTGGGCCAGCATTTATTGCCCATTCCTCGTCGCCCTTAGAGGGCAGTTGAGCATCAACCACATTAATGTGACTCTGGAGTCACATGTAGGCCAGACCAAATAAGGACAGCAGATTTCCTTTCTTAATAGATATTAGTGAAGTAGATGGGTTTTTCCGACAATCATTTCATGGTCATCAGTAGATTCTTAATTCCAGATATTTTATATTGAATTCAAATTCCATCATCTGCCGTGGCAGGATTCGAACTTGGGTCCCCAGAACATTAGCTATGTTTCTGGATTAATAGCTTAGCAAGACAACCACCAGGCCATCACCTCCCCTGCCATCACAACTACCATCTACTTTGCTCTTAAAACAAACATAAATCTTGATAGCAGGAACCTGACAATGAAAACATAGAACACTTTTCCCTGAATTTATTTTTTGTTTTCATTTAGCTTGTTGTGGGTGTTACTGGCTGAGCTAGCATTTATTGCCCATCCCTAATTGCCTTTGAACTGAGTGGCATTTCAGAGGGTATCTATGTGTCAACCACAATGCTGTGACTCTGGAGTCACATATAGATAAGCGTAGCCAGGGAAAATATTTGCAGAAAAATAAACCACAATTGCAAACCATTCCTTACTCATCATGTTACAAAGATACAAACAAGGCATTGCCCAAAGGGCAATGGTGACACAGATGGGTTTTTATGCCAATCGACAATGGTTCCATGTCCATCATAAAACTCCATCTAAAGTGGTGGGTTTTGAACACAGATCATTACTCTGGGGTGTCTGGGTTACTAATCCAGTGACAGTACTACTATCCCACTGCCCAAACGTCCCATGCCCACAATACAAATCAAACGGAAAGACACTGGCGTGATGGCATTGTAACTAAATTAATAAATGGTTCTCCTCATACTCACCCTAACACTTATAAAGATTTCCCAAACACTTCTATCCAAGTTGAAGATACATCTTTTGGACCAGATGTTAAACTGAGGCTTCCTCTGCCTTGTCAAGTGGGACACGAATCGTCCCCATGATACTCTTTTGAAGAAAAGCAGGATAGTTCTCCCAATGTCCTGCTCAATACTTATCCTGGGCCAACATCATTACAAAAAGATTATTTACTCTAATGCCGTTGCTTTCTTTGCAGCCTTGAGCTGCATAAATCAGCTGTGTTTCCTGTATTGCGACAATGAGTGCACAACAGTCCCATCCATCTCTCTGACCTTCTATTTTGTTCCACTTGCTCTCCTCCTAGCAGTCTGCAACCTGAGTTTGGGAGGCCAAATGCAGCCCATCTAGGTTCAGAGAGATTTATTCATTCTTGTCAACATGTATTAGTATATAGTGAAAAGCATTATTTCTTGCATGCTTTACAGGTAAAGCATAGAGAAGGAAAGGAGAGAGTGCAGAATGTTACAGTTATAGTTAGGGTAAAGAGAAAAATCAACTCAGTGAGCATTGTTAGCAAGTTTAAAGGGTTAGAATGAAGTTTTAGAAGCATAGAATGGAAATAATTTTAGGAGCATGGAACAAGAGTAAAAGACGGAATTAGAAGGTATGCTGGGTACAGTTTGCAAGAAGTTGCCTTACTCCAGCGCTATCTTGAATAAAAAAGTGAGACCCATGAGATATTTTGTTGACCACTGCACATGCGCAGGGTTGTCAATTTCATCATCATAGAAACCGATCAATAAGATTACTTCTTATACTTCTAAACTCCAGTCGATAAACACCCAATCTGCGTAAACTGATTGCAGAAAGAGGCCACATAGCCCACTGAGTCTGCACCGACACAATCCCACCCAGGCCCTACCCCCATATCCACCTGCTAATCCTTCTAAGTACACATCTCAGGACGTAAAGAGACAATTTTAGCATGGCCAATCAACCTAACTTGTACATCTTTAGACTGTGGGAGGAAATCGGAGCACCCAGAGAAAATCCACACAGACACAAGGAGAACATGCAAACCCCACAAAGACAGTGACCCAAGCCAGGAATCGAACCCAGGTTCCTGGAGCTGTGAAGCAGCAGTGCTAACCACTGTCCTACCATGCCCCCCCCAATTTCCACTGGTTTTTGTCCGCATTGTTTATTCTGACCAGTGTGACTGATACGGTTCACACAAAGCAAAGACAAGTGAAGTGAGGTGTAACAATGGACCTCTGATTCCAATCAAATATCAATATTTCTTTTGTTCATACCATTTGAAAGTGATAGTTAAGTGAATTTTTAAGCATCTTCTGTAAGTTGTGAAATATCAGATGTGTATTAAATGTATTCAATGTTATTCAAGGGGTCATGGTTAGTGAACAGATTTGATTTCAATCTTGTGACCCACTAAAATGGGGAAGCTATGGCCTAGTGGTATTATGGCTATGTCATTAATTCAGAAACTCAGCTAAAGTTTTGGGTTCGAATCCTACCACAACAGGTGGTGGAATTTAAATTCAATTAAAAAAAAATCTGGAATTAGGAATTTGCCAATGATCATGAAGCCATTGTCAATTGGCAAAAAAACCCATCTGGGTCACTAATGTCCTTTAGAGAAGGAAATCTATTGTCCTTATCTAGTCTGGCCTACATGTGATCCCAGAGCCCTTCAAAGGCATTTAGAAATGGGCAATAATTGCTGGCACCCAAGTCCCACAAATGAATAAAAAAAGATGAAGACACTTACTAGCTAGGTTGTCCATCACTGTCTTAAACAGTACAATAAGTCTCACAGGTTCAAGTCCAACAAGTTTATTTGGTATCATTTCAGAGCACTACTCTTTTATCAGGTGAATCATTAAACTGTATAAGATCTATCACTATTGCTCTACCAAGTCAAAATGCTGTTTACACAGTTTCTCTCTCTACAGATGCTGCCAGACCTGCTGAGTCTTTCCAGCATCCACAATATTTTGCTTTTATTACAGCTACTGGCTGCAAGGAGCTTGCTGGTGTTGTGAGATTGCGAATGGTGCCGTCCACATGAAAAAGATCTTTCTTTAAATTCAATCCCACATTGACGAAGTATAAATGCTTTAAAGTAGATACCACATCCAGTTGTAAAATAATATATTCCAAAGAAATTTCCTGTGTACAAAGGTTATTACGTCACACTCCGCTGACCAACATTTTATGCAGGGTGTTAATCTATTAAACAAATAGATTTGTGAGGAAGCTGATATCTTTCAGTACCATTTAAACTTTTAAAATAAATCTCTAAATGGTTTGATAAAGGACTCTGTAGATAATGCTTTTTAAAATATAATCAATTAACAATAAAATAAGCTATTTACACAGGATGACAGTCCCTGATGAGGTAACTGTAGATATATTAGCACCAGTGCAATCAGCTTGCAGTTCAACGAAGGTCAGAGATGTGATCTTATTAACTCTGGTTAATAACACAGTGGTAAACAGGTTAAATTTCGGCTTGGGCCACTATCTGAGTGGAGTCTGCATTTTTCCCATGTCTTTACGGGTTTCCATAGGTACCCCAGTTTCTTCCCACAGTCCGAAAGAAGTGCTAGTTAGGTGCATTGACCGTGATAAATTCTCCCACAATGTACCCAAATAGATGTCGGAGTGTGGCAACAAAATCCCCTAGTTACAGTAACTTCACTGCAATGTTAATGTAAGCTTACTTGTGACGCTAATAAATAAACTTTAAAACCCAGTTCTCCTCCTTGGTCAACACCTGAAGCAGGGAAAACATTTGCAGAAAAATAAACTGTAGGATCGCTTACTCATCATATTACAAAGACACAAACAAGGCAATAACTGTGATATCAGAAGCAAGTCAGCTGAAGATTTGAACTACCGAAAAACGGGATGATCAGACTTTTACCTCGGGGCCACTGATAAAAACAGCGTGTGGCGAGAGTACAGTAACATTTATAGGTACCACAGGTTCCACCAACATATTTATTGCTGCAGAGTTACAGACAGTTCCCAAAATAACCCAGTCTTCAACAGCAATAAAACTGCACAAAGCAACCGCCTGCATTCTATATGCACTTTACAGCTCAAAGCAAATGCTGCAACAATTTCCCAATCTCCTCCAATTTATTTCTCTGAGATAAATGTTTTCACTGAAGGTTGCAAAGTTTAACCTACTGGATCCCTGAATGTTCCTTCATTTTATAGTGCTTCCTTGTCCTCTTCATTCCACGGGACTCACATTATGTTCCTCTCTGCTAGCTATCACCCTGATTACCAGCTGAATGAGCTATGCGTACATGTGTACGTGTGTGTATACGTGTGTGTACGTGTGTGTGTGTGTGTGTGTGTGTGTGTGTGTGCGCGAGTGAGCGAGAGAAAGAGGCTGTACTGCCAACAGCACACTCAGAGCCTGAACCACTGCAATGTTGTAATGTCACCGTCCAACTCAATCTGGGTGGGTGCTTGGACAATGAGGCCATTTAACACCTCCATCATTATTTTTCTAACACAGAGATGTTAAACAAAACAATGCGTAAAACTCAGAATCATAGAGTCCCTACAGTGCAGAGGAGACTATTTGAACCATCAAGCTTGCACCGACTTGCTGACAGAGTACTTTAGCCCTTCTCTATTCCTGTAACCCCATGGATTACCACGGTTAGTCCATCTAACCTACACATCTTCGAACACTAAGAGGCAATTTAGCATGACCAGAGAACCTAACCAACACATCTTTCGGACTGTGGGAGGAAACAGGAGTACCTGGAAGAAACCTATGCAGACATGGGGAGAACATGCAGACTCCACACAATCAGTGACCCAAAGTCAAAATTTAACCAAGGATCCATCATCCTGTCGCTGTGAGGCAGCAGCGCTAATCACTGGGTTGCCCTCAAAGGATGATGATTAATTTCTCAAATTTTCCCTTGGAGTGTTCATAGAATCCCTACAATGCAGGAGGCGGCCATTTGGCCCATTGAGTCTACACCAACTACCATCCTGGTCCTATCCCCGCAATCTCATATTTATGCTGCTAATCCCCCTCACATGGTCAATTTAGCATGACCAATCAACTTAACCCACACATCTTTGGAATGTGGGATGAAACTGGAGCACCCGGAGGAAAGCCACGCAGACATAGGAAGAACATGCAAACTCCACACAGCCAGTGACCCGAGACCGGAATTGAACCCAGATCCCTGGCATTGTGAGGCTGCAGTGCTAACCACTGTGCCGCTGTGCCACCTATTTATTGCAAGTTTCAGACCTTGCAGAAAGAGGAGACAGGCAGATAAAAAAAATCCAAGTGTCTTAATTCAGGCACTGCTGCTGAACCACACAGAGTGGCAAACATGCAGAGGAATTAAGAGCAAACTCTTTGGTCCCTCAAGCTCATTCTGCCACTCAATAAGATCCTGATCTCAACTCCACATTCCACCTATCCCCAAAAGCCTTTCACCACCTTGTTCGTCAAGAATCAATCCATCTCTATCTTAAAAAGATTCAATGACCCTGCCTCCACCTCTTTGGGCAAGAGAGCGTTCCAAAGATTCACAATCCTCAGAAAAAAATTTCTTCTCAGCTCCATATTAAATGGTGAGAGACCTTTATTTTTAAGCTGTGTTCCCTCATTCCAATCTCTCTCAAAATATTCTGAAACATCCTTTCAGCATTCAACCTATCAAATTCCCTCAGGGTTTTGTATATTTCAATAAGATTACTTCTTATACTTCTAAACTCCAGTAGATAAACACCCAATCTGTGTAAACTATCCTCATAGGAAAATCCCTCCACCCATCTAAGATATCAGTCCAGCAAACCTCCTCTGAAATGCTAATAATGTATTTATATCCTTTCTTAAATAAGACCAAAACCATACACAGTACTCAAAATATGGCCTCGCCAACTGGAACAAAACGTCCCCACTTTTATACTCCATTCCCTTGCAATAAATGATGATGTTCCAATTGCCTTCTGAATCACTTGCTGGAGTTGAATAATAACTTTTCCTGATTCATGTACTAGGACACTCAGGTCCCTCTGTACCTCAGTTCTGCAATCTTTTTCCCATTTAATTGAAACGGCATCCACGGGTGTACAAAAAAAGGACATTTCCCGAAGACTGACGACAAAAATGTCTCCAAAAATTCTTGCAAGCTGTACTGGGTTTAAGCACTATCCCTCCACGAGATATCCTGAATATTTTCTTGACATCCTCATGGTGCCAGCAACTCCAGAACAAGCAGAAAGCTTTAGACACCATCACCTTTCTTTGGCTTCATTCACCCTGGGGCATGAACATTACCTTGGGTCTTGGTGAGTATCAAGTTCATTGGTGATGCCCTTCAAAGTCAAAAAGGCTGGTGACATTTGCCATCCTGGGTCAAATACCAGGAGTGGCCACTTTAGCAAGCTAGGCAAGAGTAACAGCACAGCGGAACCAAGAACCTAGCATCAGTCATAGATTCATAGACGTTTACAGCATGGAAACAAGTCTCTTGGCCCCATTGTCTGGGCTGCCCTTTTGTTTAAGCTGCTAAGCCAGCCCCAATTGCCCGCATTTGGCCCATATCCCTCTATATCCATTTTACCCATGTAAACTGTCTAAATGCTTTTTAAAAGTCAAAATTGCACCCACTTCTACTACTACCTGTGGCAGCTCGTATCAGACACTCACCATCCTGTGTGGAAAAATTGTCCCTCTGGACATTTTTGTATCTCTTCCCTCTCACTTTAAACCTATGCCCCCTAATTTTAGACTCCCCTACCTTTGGGAAAAAATATTAACTATGTAGCTGATCTGTATCCCTCATTATTTTATAAACCTCTAAGATCATCCCTAAGCCTCCTATGCTCCAGGGGAAAAAGCTCCCAGTCTATCCGGCCTCTCCTTATAACTCAAATCTTTTCCGGACTCATTCTAGTTTAATAATATCCTTTCTACAATAGGGTGACCAGAACTGTGCACAACTGATGAGAGTTTCTACCATTTTAATCTTGATGTTGCCCTCGAGAATAAAAGGATAACTATAGGTTGATTCTGAATGAAAGAAATTCTATGTTCAACTCCACAATTATTTTGTACAGCTAATAGTCACACCACAAATTAGCTGCTTGATTTAGCCTGATCGCGATACAGTATTTTGGGTTACATTACCTTTTAGTGATGTTCTCTTTATTCGACAGATTTGGAATGTTTTTAGTCACTCTGAAGAACGTACCCAAGCTGTCAAAACACTATATTCAGCAGCTTCTCAGACTGACTCATTCCAGTTTGAGTCTAACCTACTGCCTAATCCGTTAATCAAAAATAAATTTACTTTGTGCTTTCTACATTGAAGTAAATGGGAATGCCATGTAATCTTTTCATTGAACTTTTTGCAGTGATTGGTTGATTACACTTAACCCCGTCTGATAGGATTCACACGAATGGCCCAACTCCAGATATAAAACCGGTTTAGAACAGATTGATGCAGACTTCCACTTTGCTCTGCAGGTTTCCTCCCTTTCTTTGCTGAAGGTGCCAGTTCTTGTAATAGTACTGCATGCACTGGTTGTCCTATGATACTTTGCCAGAGTTCCCATGATTGGCATCAATCAGAGATCGTATGGCCATAGTGGGTGTCACAATTGGTTAAATTCCTCCTTCATTAATCACGTGTATACCTTCAAGCAAAAGTTGGTGATCGAGACTGTGAAGCTTGAATGATATTTTTCTCTCCTGGGACAATGGAGGCCAATTATAGAACTCTACAGCTGGAGATCAACTTTTATGCTAGTGATGTATTACAGATCGCTCGGAGTCAAGAGTCGCTGGCAACACACACTTTTACACGCATTTTGTTGTTTGAATCTATGGAAAAATGGTGCTTGCAGTCTGTTATAATCAATAAGTGAATCAGGGATTCTAGGGATACGGCAGGAAAGTGTTCTGCAGCTAAACGTTGCATCAGATGATTTATTGAATGACGGTGCAGACTTCTTGGGCCGAATGCCTTCCTTCTGCATTACAGGAATCTACGATTCAAAAAAGCCTTCAGGCCCATTGAATCTACACCAAATTTTCAACAGAGGATCTCACCCAGGTCCCTTTCCTATAGCCCCATGTATTCATTACCCGAACCTACACATTTTGGGACACTGAGGAGCAATTTAACATGTCTAATCTGCCCAGCCTGCAGACCTTTGCAGCAGGGAAGGAAACCGAAGCACCAGGAGGAAACCCACGTAGACACGGGGAGAATGTACAAACTCCACACAGACACTCACCCAAGTCTGGAATTGAACCCGGGTCCCTGTGTGGCAGCAGTGCTAACCACTGTACATTATGCTGCCCATCTCCAGATGCCCAAGAAAAGAATGTAGTGATCTGTGGTAATAAAATCCTCAGTGTTTTTAAAGTAAGGAGTTTCTGGATTTTGATCCCATGACAATGAAGGGATGGTGATAATGTGTCCTAGTCAGGATGCTGCTGGATTGAACTTTGGAAGTGATGGTGCTTCCATGCATCTACACCCCTTGTCATTCTGTACAAAGAACAAAGAAAATTACAGCACAAGAACAGGCCCTTCGGCCCTCTAATCCTGCACCGACCATGCTGCCCGACTGAACTAAAACCCCCTATCATATAATAGAGGGTCTATAATCGCTCCATTCCCATCCTATTCATACATTTGTTAAGACACCCCTTAAAAGTCATAGTCGTATCTACTACTACCTCTCCTGGCAGCAAGTTCTGCCACCCTCTGTGTAAAACACTTGTACATCTATTTAAACCTTGCCCCTTGCACCTTAAACCTAAGTCTCCCTATTAATTGACTCTTCCACCCTGGAAAAGCTTCTGACTATCCGCTCTGTTCATGCTCCTCATAATCTTGTAGACTTCTATCAGGTTGCCCCTCAATCTCCGTCGTTCCAGTGACAACAAACCAAGTTTCTCCAACCACTTCTCACAGCTAATGCCCTTTATACCCGGCAACATCCTGGTAAATCTTTTCTGTATCCTCTCCAAAGCCTCCACATCCTTTTGGTAGTGTGGCAACCAGAATCGAACACTGTATTCCAAGTGTGGCTTAACCGAAGTTCTATAAAGCTGCAATATGACTTGCCAATTTTTAAACCCAGTACCCTAGCCAATGAAGGCAAGCATGTCGTATGCCTTCTTGACTACCTTCTCTACCTGCGTTGCCACTTTCAATAACTAGTGTACCTGCATACCCAGATCCCTCTGCCTATCAATACTCTTAAGGGTTCTGCCATTTATAATTATGTAAATAAATATTTCTGTAGCCTTGAGCTGGGAGGTGTGGGGACAAGGTGGGAGGGAGATACAGGGCAAAAATACTAGTCAACATTCCGATTCCCATCTTTATTAGTCCTTCCAAAATGCATTACCTCACATTTGTCTGGTTTGAACTCCATCTGCTATCTCTCCGCCCAATTCTCCAATTGATCTGTAACCTGCTGCATTCTCTGATGTTTCTCATTGCTGTCCACAAATCTACCAACCTTTGTATTGTCCGCAAACTTATTAATCAATCCAGTTACATTTTACTCCAACTCATTCATATATATTGGATAGGTACTTGGAGCATACCAGAATGATAGGGAGTAGGATGGCTTGATCTTGGTTTTGGACATAGCTTGGCCCAACATCGAGGGCCGGAGGGCCTGTACTGTACTGCACTGTACTATGTTCTATATTATAAACAGCAAAGGTCCCACCACTGATCCCTGAGGAACATCACTTGTCACAGGCCTCCATTCAGAAACGCACCCTTCCACTGCTCCCCTCTGTGCTTTATGACTGACCAGTTCTGTATCCATTTTGCCAGCTCACCTCTGATCCCATGCGACTTCACCTTCTGCACTAGTCTGCCATGAGAGATCTTGTCAAAGGTATGTAGACAACATCCATTGCACTATCATCTTCATCACTTTCCTCGAAAAACTCAATTGAGGAGATACGACTCCCCTTCACAAAATCATATTGCATCTCACTGATATGTCCACTTATTTCCAAGTGGGAGTAAACCTTGTCTCGAAGAATCCTCTCCAATAATTTCCCTGCCACTGACGTAAGGCTCACTGGCCTGTAATTATCTGGATTATTCTTGCTACTCTTCTTAAACAAAGGAACAACATTGGCTATTCTCCAGTCCTTCCCTGTAGCCAGTGAGGATACAAAGATTTCTCTCAAGACCCCAGCAATTTCCTCTCTTGCCTCTCTCGCCTCTCTCAGTATTCTAAGGTATATCCAATCAGGCCCTGGGGATTTGTCTACCTTAATGTTTCTCCCAATAACGCCAATACCTCCTCCTTTTTGATCTCAACATGACTCAAGCTATCTATGCATCCTTTCCCAGACTCACCATCCACTAAGTTCTTCCCTTTGGTGAATACTGATGCAAAGTACTTATTTAATATCTCGTCCATTTCTTCTGGCTCCACACATCGATTCCCTCCACTGTCTTTGAGAGCCAACTCTCTTGCTCTTTATATATGTAAAAAAAGCCTTGGGCTTTTCCTTAATCCTGCTGGCCAATGATTTTTTGCGATCCCTTTTAGCCCTCCATACTCCTTGCTTAAGCTTCTTTCTACTTTCCTTGCAGTTTACACTTGCTTCCTGTGTCCCCAGCCTCATACTCTTTACAAATGCTTCCTTTTTCTCTTCGACTATATCTCTCATTATCCAAGATTCCCGAAATTTGCCACGTTTATTCTTCATCCTTACAGGAAAGTGCCGGTCCTGAATCCCTATCAATTTACATTTGAAAGCCTCCTATGTGTCAGAGGTTGATTTGCCCTCAAACATCTGCCCCCAATCTACATGTGGTTGGAGGAAAGTGTTGTTAGACCACGTCAAATGAGCCTTGACAAATTGCCAGAGGTGAAGGTTTCGGCATGCAGCAACGGGCACTGCCGGGGTAACCAGTAGATTTAAGCCAAAGGATGGATTCTTGATCATGAGGATTGCTTTGGGTGGCATGGAGCAGGGCTGATATCTGGACCATGTGGTCTAGGTAGCTGAAGGGGAGATGAAAAAGGAACAATACATTTGGCTTACTATCCCCACGTTAGGGGTGAAAAACTGGCTCTTGCACACAGTTCATGTGTGTGTAAACTTCAAATCAGAGCCACCCTGACCTCATTCTGGTCACTGCACTAGTACTCATTGACTGGGCTCACACGATTGCCGCGTAGATCAGAGAATTGTAGAGTAGCATTAGCCACTCCCTCCAGGAAAGTAAAGTGTGAAAAATCAAACATGCATTAAATACTAAACACACAAGGAAGGTTCGAGAACTTCAAATTTTTTAGGTATCCAGATCACCAACAACCTATCCTGCCTTCCTGCCCCTCCCCCCCCCAAAACCCGCGCCATGCGAACACTGTAGTTAAGAAAGCCCACCAGTCCTCTGAGAAAGTAGAGGCGCTAAGGTAATTTGGCACATTAGCTATGACTCTCACCAACTTTTACAGATGCACCATAAGAAAAATTCTTTCCGGTTGTATTATAGCTCGGTATGGCTCTTTCTCTGCCCAAAACCGCAAGGAGCTATAAAAGGTCGTGAATGTAGTCCAATCCATTATGCAAACCAGCTTTCCATCCACTGACTCTGTCTACTGCCTCAGTAAAGCAGCTAGCATAATCAAGGATCTCATGCACCCATACATTCTCTCTTCCACCTTCTTCTGTTGAGAAAAAGATTTAAAAGCCTGAGGTTACATACCAACCAAAGAACAGCTCCTGCTGCTGTCAGAATGGACCTATCTTGCATTAAGTTGCTCTTTCTATGCACCCTAGCTATGACTGTAACACTCCATTCTGCGCTCTCTCATTTCCTTCTCCATGAACGGTATGCTTTGACTGTATAACGCGCAAGAAATAATACTTTTCACTGTATATTGTGTGACAATAATAAATCAAATCAAACATGGGGCGTGCATTTTGAAGAGCTTTGACATTTTGCAGGCAAACTCAATTTAAAGCTGCATTCTGTCTGGGCTGAAGCACAGGGAGACGCAGGAGAAATACTCTTCTTTGATGTCAACACTTTTATGTGCTTATTACTTGCACATTGGGCCAGGTTGCTGAGGTGTGCACTTCAGTGCATGCGATATCAGACTAATCACTATGACAAGCTTAGACGGGAATGTAACTGGATGATTAATCAGCTTTGAACTCTGCGAAGCTGCCTTCCACTCCTGTATAGTGGCAAACTGTTTCAGATAAATACAAACAATAACTGGGACCAAATGATGATCTAGTGAGTTACTATTCTGTACATACCAACAGCATGTTAATTTCTTTCAGAAGTAATATTTTCCTCACTGACTCATTGAACATTTCACCAGATTTTGGCAGCATTTCTTATGCTTGTGTCTCCACATTTCTGCCAATAGCAGTGTCTCGTTTTGGTGTTGGTAGAGTTTTCCAACTGTGATAGGACACCTGGAAACTCTCATCACATGTAAAGATGGGGAAACTGACTCGTGGATCATTGCATTAGCTTCGATTACAGATATGTCAATGAGCCCAGGCATGGTAACCATTCACAATTAGCGGGAAGGTCTGAATCTGAAACACAGCCATGTTGATCACATCCAGCCAATGAGAGCAGGTGAAGGTCACAGAAAAATATGTCATGACTCTCAAATGAGTATAAGGATTTGAGTATAGGGATGTTTCGCTGCAATTGTACAGGACATTGGTAAGGCTACATCTGGAGTATTGTGTGCAGTTTTGGTGTCCTTATCTGAGGAAGGATAAAGAACAAAGAAAACAGCGTGGGAGACAGGCCCTTCGGTCCAAACAGCCCACGTGCCACCTCGATGTTCCCACTTCCACCCATAATTCTTGTCTATGTTTATAGAAATCTACACTGGAATCAAATTAGCAAGAAATTTAGGGAGAATTTGTTTTGCTGATCAGCCTAAGAGCACATCTTTGGGGTGTGGGAGGAAACCGGGGCACCTGGAGAAAACCCATGCAAGCACAGGGAGAATGAGCAAACTCCCACAGACACAGGCCCAAATCCACGTATCTGCACAGCACAGCGATAGTCACTGAGCTGTCGTGTTGCCCATCAACTGGTCCAGTTCAAGCGTACACTAATGACGTGAAGTACTAGGCCACTCTCGAAAAATCTAAGAGTAGCCCTCTCATGACCCATCGCGTGTATGCCCCTTGTTGGACAACAAAGCAGACTGAAGTACATGTAGGGTAAAACAAGAATGTCCTTGTTATTGAGGGAGTACAGCAAAGGTTTATCAGGCTGATTCCTGGGATGGCAGGTCTGTCTGATGAGGAGAGGCTAAATCAATTAGGATTATGCTCACTGGAGTTTAGAAGAGAGAGAGGGGATCTCATGGAAACTTATAAAATTCTAACAGGGTAGATTCAGAAAAAATGTTCCCAATGGATAGGGGAGTCCAGAACTAGGGGTCATAGTTTGAAGATAAGGGATAAACCTTTTAGAACTGAGGTGAGGAGAAATTTCTTCACCTATGTGGTGGTGAATGTGTGGAAATCACTACCACAGAGCATAGTTGAGGCCAAAACGTTGTCTGATTTCAAGAAAACTATAGCTCTTGGGGCTAAAGAGATCAAGGGATGTGGAGAGAAGAGGTCTTGAATATGATGATCACTCATCATCAAAATGAATGGCGGAGCAGGCTCAAAGGGCCTACTCCTACTTCTAATTTCTGTGCTTTTATGTTTCTATGACAAAAGCAAAGATATTTGACTGTGGGTAAATTATTATTTATTGCAAGGATCCTTCATACCTTTCACCCAGTCCAGGAGACCTCCACCTTTAATTATTCAGAGATTTTTATCTCAGGAAAGTGACTCGATTTCTGAGGCACAGTGAATAGCATCCCTGCCTCCAGGTTCAAATCCCATCTCAGGACTTGATGGCCAAGGAAGGTCTGTTAAAAACACGGTGTGGAGATGCCAGTGTTGGACTGGGGTAAAGTCTGTTTGTGACCAGAACTCCCCACTCACCTGACGAAGGGGAAGAGCTCCGAAAGCTAATGACGTTTGCTACCAAGTAAACCTGTTGGACTTTAACCTGGTGTTGTGAGACTTCTTACTGTAAAATTTGGTCAACAGGTGGAGTGTTAACCAATGAAATATTTCCAAACATCTACTTGGCAGGCTGTGAGAGGGAGGGCCTTCTCTTGCCCCTCAAGCTATAAGCTCTGGCAGCATACTAGTGACTGTTCTGGGAATTACTTGCAATGGAAATCTGCCTTGGTGCAGCACTAGGTGCAGGAAGAGGAAAAAAGGAAGATGGACACCGATAATCAGATGTTAAGTACGGTAAGCTGAAGAATTGTTTGATGGGTGATTACATTCAGTACAGTATAATCATAAAAGGTCACAAAATTCTGTACAGCTTAAAGGGAGCCATTCAACCTATCCTTCCATAAAACGCAACACCCCATCTAACTGCCCCTTGAATAAATTCCAAAGAGTATTTTTGTCTCCACCACTTTAACCAGAAGACCATTCTTGAACGGGGAGTAGTCGAATGATTCCCAATGTAAATTTATTTGACCAGTTTGCACCATCGTGCATTCCTTGCCTTGAGTTAACCTTTTCCAGTTCACTCTGTACCTCGTAAAAACTCTCGCCACACTCATCTCTTTACAAAGTCTGGAGTACATCACTAGGTGCTACAGGATCTCCATGGAAACCTATTCCCCCACGCAGTTACTCTCACTTGTTGTGCAAAGTGTTGGTATTTAACAGCGTTTGACACAATGAGTACAGTTCTTGAAGGACAGCCAACTGCCATCGCCAAGAAAAGTATCACTTGACTAATACAAGTGACATTATGGGAATAATTAGCAACCAGCGGGCAAATGCTATGCTGCACTCTGCACTGGTATCAAACACTGATTGGAGGCACCTTCTATCTTTTTAACCTCCATGTGCCACCCCTTTAAGGCTTTCCGACATCATGGGGCAGTCCCTGTGGGAGAGGAGAGATGGATGTCCTGCTCCCTTGGCAATCTAGGCAATGGAAGATAACATGATTGGGATTTACTCTCTCAGATTTTCCTTTCTTTCCCATTCTGAACCTCCCTCTGGTGGTCTGACTGCAGTCTGTCCTCACTCCCATATCTCACCAAAATCTCTCCTTGGTCTCTAGCCGGCCTCAATCTCTTGCTAGTTATGGTTACATCGTGCCAGCCACTGTCCGCTTGCCTTGTTCAGTTGGCCATTTGTCAACTGTGAGCCTCGACCACAGAGGGCTTCATGTCTAATCCCGATCTTGCTTTCATCCTCCATCGAGCCAAGGCCAGTTCCTGTAGGAATTGTCTGACACCAATCAGGAGCAGAAACTGAGGCTGATTCACCCCTCCATCTCCAGGTCCAGTAATCCCCCCTGCCATGGTCAACATTCACAGGAAATGCTGGAAACCAGTCAGGCAGCAACAACTAATCACTGCATTGACTGAGGGGCTCACCATTCTCTTCCAACAGTGACTTGGTGTTGCTAAAGGTCCTCAGTGGTGCTCAGCCAAATAAGAGCAGGAAGCCATTCAGCCCTTCGAGCTAGCCCTGCCTTTCAGCACAATCATGGCTGATCATCCAACTCAACATCCCACTCCTGCCATTCCACCATATCCTTTGATCCCTGTTAGCCCAAGAAACATAGAAAAGCTACAGCACAATACAGGCCCTTCAGTTCACAAAATTGTGCCGAACATGTCTCTACTTCAGAGATTACTAGGCTTATCTATAACCCTCTGTCTTACTAAGTTCCATGTACTTATCTAAAAGTCTCTTAAAAGGTCACCACCATTGCTGCCAGCTCATTCCATGCACCCACCACCCTCTGAGTGAAAAACTTACCCCTGACATCTCCTCTGTACCTACTCCCCAGCACCTTAAACCTGTGTTCTCTTGTGGCAAGCATTTCAGCCCTGGGAAAAAGCTTCTGACTATCCACCGATCAATATTCTCAATATCTTATACACCTCTATCAGGTCACCTCCCATCCTTCGTCTCTCCGAGGAGAAAAGGCTGAGTTTACTCAACCTATCCTCATAAGGCATGCTCCCCGATATAGGCAACATCCTTGTAAATCTCCTCTGCACCTTTTCTATGGCTTCCACATCCTTCCTGTAATGAGACGACCAGGGTCCTATATAGAACATTACAGCACAGAACAGGCCCTTCGGCCTTCGATGTTGCGCCGACCAATATAAAAAGCAATGCCCCTCCAAACTAAACCATTCCCTTCTCTTCCATATACTTATCAACTAACCTCTTAAACGCCACCAAACTTGGCGCATCTACAACTGCTGCAGGCAGGGCATTCCACTCCCGAACCACCCTTTGGGTAAAGAACTTACCTCTGATATCCGTCCTATAACTATCACCCCTTAATTTAAAGCTGTGTCCCCTCGTGCTAGCAAACATAGCTGCAACATCATCTCTCAACTCCTAAACTCAATTCCTCGATTGATGAAGGCCAGTACACCATATGTCTTTTTAACCACAGCTTCAACCTGCACAGCTGCTTTGAGTGTCCTATGAGCTCAGACCACAAGATCCTTCTGATCTTCTACACTGCCAAGAGTCCTGCCATTAATACTATATTCTGCTACCTATTTGACCTGCCAAAATGAACCACTTCACACTTATCTGGGTTGAACTCCATCTGCCACTTCTTGCATCCTATCTTGCTGTACCAAGAGAGTGATACCTAACTGCTTCTTGAAGAAAGTACAATGTTATACCCTCAACGGTTTTCTGTGGCAGTAAATTCTACAGGCTCAGTACTCTCTGGGTGAAGAAACTTCTCCTCATCTCAGTTCTAATATGTTTACTCCTTATTCCTAGTCAATGACCCCTGGTTCTGGACTCCCCCACCATTGGGAACATGCTACTGCATCTACCCCAGCTTGACCTGTTAAAATGTTATAGGTTTCCAGGAGATTTCCAATTTTCCTTCATCCTTCTAAATTCTAGCAAATATAATCCTAACTTCTCAACCTCTCCTCATAAGTCTAGCCATCTCAGAAATTAGTCTGCACTTCCTCCAGAGCAAGAACATCTTTCCTCAGATAAGGAGACCAAAACTGTACACAATATTCCAGATGTGGTCTCACCAACGGCCCTGTATAATTGCAGAAAGACATTCCTGCTTTTGTACTCAATTCCTCTCAATGGGCAACACTCCTACCTCAAAGTCAGAAGGTTGCAGGTTCAAATCCTGCTCCAGAGATTTGAGCACATGATCCAGGCTGACACTCCAGTGCTATACTGAGGGAGTGCTGCACTGTCAGAGGTCCTGCCTTTTGGATAAGACATTAAAGGCCTCATCTATCCTCTCAAGATAGGTCCCATAGCACAATCATTAAAAAAAAGGACTGCAATATCCTGGCCAATATTTATTCTTCAACAAAAACCTCTGAACAGATTATTTGTTCATTATCAGTCTTGTTTGTGGGCTCATGCTGCGTACACACTAGCTGATAATGAACAAATAATCTGTTCAGAGGTTTTTGTTGAAGAAATATTGGCCAGGATATTGCACCCCTTTTTTTAATGATTGTGACCCAGGTTCAATTCCAGCCTCGGGTCACTGTCTGTATGGAGTTTGCAAATTCTTCCCATGTCTGCGTGGATTTCCTCCAGGTGCTCCAGTTTTCTCCCACACCCCAGTGATGTGCAGCTTAGATTGGTTGGCCATGCTAAGTTGCCCCTTCAGTGTCAGGGGGGTTAGCAGGGTAAATACATGGCGTTACAGGGATAGAGCTTGGGTGGGATTGTTGTCAGTGCAGGCTTGATGGATTGTGCGTAGGGATTCTATGTGCAGGATAAGACATTGGTGCTTGCTCCGATTACAGGAGTTGCATGTTGTCTAATGGGTCTACAATTTTATCAGCATGAGCATGAAAGCTAACACAGACTCCTCTCACCTACAATCCAAACTACACTGGGTTCAATGAAAGATACAACTGCGCAGACACATTCAGCACCTGACATGCGCTGCATCATATACATCCACAGACCACAAATAATGTTTATAAATGATTGAACTGCCTCTCCTCCCCCTTAAGGAACAATGATGTAAAACAGAGAGTTCCATTTATCAATCAACTCAATCTCAGATCATGAGCCACAGGTTCGGTGAAATCAAAAAACATTGCACAGCAGCAGCTGGAGAGAAGCAAAACCACAAATTCTGGAAAATATAAAATCAAAATGGAAACGGCAGCAAGTTCAAAGGAGGACCTTCAGCAAAAGAAAATACAGATCCCCCCCTTCAGGGAATCATTAACTTGTTTTTTCAGCACGGTGGCACAATGGTTAGCACTGCTGCCTCACAGCACCAGGGACCCGTGTTCGATTCTTGGCTTGGGTCACTGTCTGTGTGAAGTCTGCACATTCTCCCCGTGTCTGCATGGGTTTCCTCCAGGTGCTCCAGTTCCTTCCCATAGTCTAAAAGATGTGTGGATTAGATTGATTGGCTATGCTAAATTGCCCTTTAGTGTCAGGATAAATATGTGGGGATAGGGGGATTGTGGTCAGTGCAGACCTGATGGGCTGAATGGCTTCCTTTTGCTCTGTAGGAATCTATGATTTTCACTTTCTCAATCCAATTTGTGCTCGCTGTGCACAAACTGTCTGCTGAGTTTCCTACATTACAACAGTGATTGCATCTCGTTGGTTGTTCATTTCTCTGGGACATCCTGAGGTAAGGAAAAGTGCATTGTAGATACATGTTCTTTCTTTTGCTTCTTACAGACTGAATGATTGCCTGTACATTTCTGGGTGCAGAGGAACTGAAGATAAATTATACACTGGGAATTGTTAAGTTTGATGCTGTACACTATCATAAAGTTTTTTTATACTTACCTTGAATCATTCTTCTTTCAACAAAATGAAAATGTCTTTTATTACCTACAATCATAGTCATACCATGTGGGGAGGTAATGGCGTGGTGGCATAATCACTGGACTATTAATCCAGAAACTCAGTTAATGTTCTGGGGTTCCAGGTTCAAATCCCGTCACAGCTGATAGTGGGATTTGATATACAATACAAAATATCTGGAATTAAGAATATACTAATTCAAAAATCAATTGTCGGAAAAACCCATCTGATTCATTGATGTCCTTAAGGGAAGGAAATCTGCCATCCTTACCTGGTCTGGCCTACATGTGACTCCAGATCAATGGCAATGTAGTTGATTCTCAATTAATCTCTGGAGATGGGCAATAAATGCTGGCCAGCCAGTGATGCCCATATCCCATGAATGGATAAAAAAATCCCACATAAACCATTTTTTGGCCAAGATTACAGAAGTAAAATAGCCTCTGTTGGTCTGTGTAATCTTTCTCCACCCATCTAAATTATGTTACCATCCATAGGTAAACTAATAATGTTTAAAGAAAGATTTAATTTCCCAGTGAAAAACTTAAAAGACATTGCACTACAAGATTGAGTTTTAAGACTTTTACTGTAGCAAACAAAGCAAAAACAACTTAACTAAATGAAGAGTCATCCAGACTCGAAACGCTAGCTCTATTCTGTCTCCACAGATGCTGTCTGACCTGTTAAGATTTTCCAGCATTTCTGTTTTTGTTTCAGATTCCAGCATCTGCAGGAATTTGCTTTAACCTCTAAATTAATGAAACATTATTTAGCAGGCAACTTATACAACATGCTTCCTGCAAAATTGCAGTCTTTCAGAGGAACCAGTTCAACTTACTCCTAGTTTCTAATGGGCTTGTTTCTCAAGCCATACCGTTCAGTGACCATTGAAAGTCCTTTCCCTCAGTCTTCTGAGAAATCCTGAAATGACCTCCAGCTGCACAGCCTTCTCCGGCCATTCCTTCCCTCCATGACAACAGATGGAGTCTTCCAGTGTTCTTAAATTTCCAATTTAAGAATTTAGATTCTCGTTGTTTTACCAGAAAATATCTTCCCATCTGCATTCTGCCTGGTAACTGCTGACTCTGGCTCTCTTTCTGGGACCCCGTGTGTCTGTCCCAAGCTTTTGAGACAGTATGTCAGCCCATAGTCAAACCAGCAATGTTCAGATATGAAAATTAACACTGGAGTTTCAGCAGAACTTGACCTGGGACCCCAGACCCCACAGTAACAAAGTCATATTGGCTTATTCTCCGACAGAACTAGCAGGAGGTCAATGCTCCCTTCTGAATTTAAAGAGACAGTTTAAACCATAGCCCTCTTATATAAAAACTCATATTTCTAATGAGTCATTTTAATAAGGACTCGGTTGCTGTGGTAACTGCTCTCCATTCCTTGCTACCCTCTCGTCTTTGTAAACAGGCTAGGTTTCTTCAGGAGTGGGAATTGCAGAATCACTCACTTCCCAAAGCAATTCTACAGAATAAATTCAGTAAAAATAATCTCATTAAATCTTTGCCTGTCTGGCACGGCATCAAGGCAATCTACAAAGTCAAGTCCTCACGTTACAATGTCAGGTTACAGGGAAAGGAGCCCCTGGGAAGAGAAAAGGAACTGCAGTGTGAATACTTTCTTCAGTGCATCCAAATCTATACCTCGACACTTTTTCCTAATCACCAAGGACAGCATCGACCAACTTTCTAGATGTTAAGGATAACAGGAAAACACAACTGCCCTTGTTTTTTTCCTCAGTTGGTTTTACTGTAACCATGGTAAATAAGGAGACAAATAACAAAAGGTTTTAACATTTGTAAAGATGGTCCACCACCCCTCTGCAACCACCCCCCACTGCCAAACCACCACAATGCTGGTGATTTTGTTGCTGGATATACTTCCAAACCAGAATTCACGTAAACTCACCTCCAAACTTATCGCAAACCCTTAACATTTGAGTTACAGAGGACGGATAACTGTGCCCACTATAAACTTCACAGGTCAGATTTAAACAAGATTCTGCTACTCATTTTGTTTCGTTTTGCATAGCTGCCAAGGCAATAATTGACTTAAGTCTGAGTCAGCAGTTGAGGTGTTTAACACTGAATTATATGTTGTTGACATCTCTTGTTCAACAAAGTGAGGAATCCAACCACCTCAGGCAGTAAAACCTCAGGGAGAACAATCAAAGATGGGAGGGACAATCCTTCCCCAGAAAGGGATTTACAAAGGGGCTGGCATCTGTTACACAAAAAGGGCCAGAATCAAAAAGGTAAGACAATGCGAAACATCAAAACCATTTTGAAAATTTGAACATCGCTTTGAAGGAATGAAAAAAGAACCAATTAGTTACTTTATTAAGGCTGCACTCCCCCACAGGTGAGCATTTGGCAGAGATTAGCATTTGGTTTCCTCACATTCTGATAACCACTCTTCTTTACCCCTCTGTCTCTATCTCTTTATTCCACAACCATCACTTCAATATCTGCCTGGATCTCTGACAACAGAGACCCAGATTCAAGTTCGGTCTCAGGTCATTGCCCGTTAGAGTTTGCATGTTCTTCCCGAATCTGCGTGGGTTTCCTCTGGGTGCTCTGGTTTCCTTCCACACTGCAAAGATTAGGGGTTAGTGGGTAGGCCATTCTAAATTGCCCCTTAGCAATTTAGCAGGGTTAATACACGGGGTTACAGGCATAGAGCCTGGCTGGTCTTGTTGTAGACTCAATGGGCCAAATGGTCTCCTTCTGTACTGTAGGGATTCTGTTCTATGAAACTGCACAGAACATTTCCAATAAGGTGGTTGGATTAACAGCACAAATAGATGTAAACAGGTACAACACAGTTGGGATTACAGAGACATGGCTGTAGAGTGACCAGGGATATTCAGGATTTAGGAAGGATAGACAAAAAGGAAAAGACAGTGGGACTTTATTGCTGGTTAAAGAGAAAATTAATTGTGAGGAAAGTTATTAGCTCTAACATTGTGGAATCTGTATGGGTAGAGCTGAGAAACACCAAGGGCGAGAAAAACATCTGTGGGGATTGTATATAGATTCCCAAACTGTAGTGTTGATATTGGGAATGGTATGAAACAAGAAATTAAAGATGCATGCGATACAGGAACATCTATAATTATGGGTGGCTTTAATCTGCATATCGACTGGGCAAATCAAATTAGTAACAATATCGTAGAAGAGAAATTCCTGGTGTGTAAACAGAACCAAAATCTTGAGGAACAGACTTCTCTAGTTTGAGACTTCTCGCCTCATATTATCGTACTTTATTTGACTGAGGAATCTAGAATGAAATTTTCCTTTCCCCCACTGCCACAGGAATCATAGCGGGCGAGACAGGAACTATGCAAAGTCCGTTCACCTCAGGCGGGATTTTCTGATCTTGGGTTGGGTGCAGCCAAAAAATTCTGCCCTTAGTCTCAAAATCAACTACATCACGCTCCATCTTATCATAGAAACCTTACAGTGCAGAAAGAGACCATTCAGCCCATCAAGTCTGCACCGACCACTATCCCACCAAGGCCCTACCCCCACATCCCTACATATTTTACCCACTAATCCCTCTAACCTACTTGGTATTGTGCAATGTAGAAAGGAATAATTGGCAATCTGGTTGTGCGAGGCCACTTGGGATGAGCGACCATAACATGATAGGATTCTTCATCAAGATTCAGTCCAAAGATATGGGGGTTAGTTTGATTGGCCATGCTAAAACAAAAATTGCCCCTTAGTGTCCTGAGATGTGTAGGTTAGAGGGATTAGTGGGTAAAATATGTAGGGATGTGGGGGTAGGGTCTTGGTGAGATAGTGGTCGGTGCAGACTCGATGGGCTGAATGGTCTCTTTCTGCACTGTAAGGTTTCTATGATAAGATGGTGCATGATGTAGTTGATTTTGAGACCAGGGGCAGAATTTTTTGGCTGCACTCAACCCAAGATCAGAAAATCCCATCTGAGGTGAACAGACTTTATATGGTTCCTGTCTCACCCGCTACGATTCCTGTGGCAGTGGGGGAAGGGAAAATTTCACCCTAGATTCCTCAGTCAAATAAAGTACGATAATATGAGGCGAGGCACGAGTTAGCTATGATTAATTGGTGAATGTTACTTATTGTAGGATGTACGGCACAGAGACAGACCTTTAGATCCAAACTGCTCCCTGCTGACCAAAAAGCCCATCTAAGCTAATCCCATTTGCCTGCATTTGGCCAATATCCCCCTACATTTCCTATCCATGTATCTGTCCCAATGCTTTTTAAATGTTGTTACTTAAAAAGGTTGATAGTGGAAAGGCAATGGAAAAGATTAAAAAAACACAGGGTGAACTACAACAATTGTTCATTCCCATCTGGTTAAAAAGTAAAATTGGCCAAACTATGGTTTTCAAGGGAAATTAGAGATAGTATCAGATCCAAACGTGAAGCATACAAATTGGCCAAAAAAAAAACAAGAGATCTGAGGACTGGGAGCAGGTTCATGATTTGCATATCTCAGTCTGATAGAAAGTGGGGCATTTACAGTTAGAGAAGCTCTTTGATCAAAATTATCCACCGGGTACTCATGGTCACTCATATCAATGACAATGGCAACTATTATTGAGGTAACACCTTTAGTGCAGAGAACCATCATATCAAGGCACTTCAGAGGTGTACAGAGAACAGATACAAAGCCAAGGAATGGTGGAAAAACATGATCAGAGAGCTGAGCTTTCAGGAGAATAAGGTGGAAGAGAGTTGGAGGGAATTTCAAAGGGTGGGACACACCTGTCAATGAAAGGAAAAACACAGTGTGAGTTGTGGGAAAACCTGCCCTAACTCCTGTGTGTCTGTGTTCTCACCTGAGTATTTCTAATCTGTAATAAAACATTAACAAACATTAAACAGAATCAAATGAGCCACAGGACAGGTTAAAGGAGCAGCCCCTTATAGGAATACTGCTTTAAACATTAGACCAATCACAAAATGTAACTTTAAAACATGAAACCAAATCTAATAATGGTTCTACGCTTGTCACCACCCCAATTCTTTGATGTTCAACCAGATTGAGAAACACTATCCGTAAGAACACAAGTTACGCGCAAGAAAGCAAAAACTTAGTGACTTTAATCAGGCTATTGAAGTTGGCCTATTGAAATTCGAACTCCCTGATTAAAGGGCTAATTGTTGAGCCTCTTTCAGTATACAAGATTACCCTTTGGGGTAGCGTTAGCATGTGTGATATTTCAGAAAACGAACATATGACAAAGGTCACCATTAACATGGATGATGTCCTCATCACTGGGAAAATGATAGCAGAATGTGCAGAACCTGGAGGAAGCCCTTGGAAGGTTTTCAGCAGTAGGTGTGCGCTTAAAGAGGGAGAAATGTGTCTTCTTAGTACTGCAAGGAACCTATCCGGGTTACAAAGTTAATAAATCAGGTCTATATCTTCTGCAGGAGTGGGCAATCAAAGATGCCCCAGTCCCCACCACAAGCCAGGAGACACGGTAATATGACATGGGAAACTTGGATCTCCCACATCAGCTGCTAAAGAAATTGTCTGCCAACCAAGAGAATCAGACAACAGCTCTCCTCAACAGAAGTTTTAGCGCATTATGATGCCAGGAAAGAGTTGGTGCTCACTTGAGACACATCTCCATACGCCGTTGGGGCAGTTCTGGCACGTAGATGGCAAAACGGACAGGAACGGCCTATATCCTGTGCCACTAGGACCCTACTAATTGCAGAATGGAAGTATGCTCACACCAAATAAGAGGGACTGGCTGTAATTTTTGCAGTAAAAAGGTTCCACCCCTATTTATACGGACAAAAATTCTCAATTGTCCTCGATCACTAACCATTACTAGGTTTGCTCAGAGAGGACAAAGCGGTGCCACCAATAGCATCAGCCTGGATCCAGCGCTGGGCATAATTACTTGGAGAACACCCGTATGATCTGGAGCACCAGCCGGGGACTCGAGTGGCAAACGCCGATGCCTTAAGCAGTCTATCGTTGCTAGGCAACCCCACTGTTGGTATCCAGAGTAGAAAAAGTGGTCATGGCACTCAACTTCCTGAACACCCTCCCGGTGGCCACACACAACACATGCCTATGGGCACAAAAGGATCCGTAAAGCACCCTGGTATTAACAGGGGGAAATGGAAAAACCAGTCCAAACGCAATTCCATCCCTCTTGGAGCAGATGACAATAGAAGATGGGATACTGCTATGGGGGACACGGATCATAGTTCTAATTCGGGCCACTCTGGCCGAATTACATCGTGGGCACCCATGAGTTTCCAAGATGAAGCTGCTGGCACGGAACTATGTCTGGTGGCCAGGATTAGATCAGATATAATGGCATTGGTGGGTCAGTTTCAGGAACGCCAACAGGGACAGAAGGTACCCCTGGTAACCCTGCGGCACCCATGGGAGTGGCCACGTAAGCCATGGACTTGACTGCATGTCAGTTTTGCAGGCCTGTTTATTAATTAATGTTTTTATTAATAGTAGACGCTCACTCAGCATGGTTGGACTTCTATAAGATGAACACAACAACCATCGCTTCATTCTTAACGCATGGAATTCCAGAGGTGCTACTCTTGGACAACGGATTGGCTTTCACCAGCCAAGAATTCACAAAATTCATGAAGTCGAGTGGGATTTGATACATCAGGTCAGCACAGTATCATCCAGTGTCAGGTGGGCTTGTGGAGAGAGCTGTCCAGTCTTTACAAAGTAGCCAGTGGCATCAATAGACACCAAACTTTCCCGCTGGTTGTTTGGCTAAAGAACAACACACACGTCACCACAGGAATAGCAATAGCTGAACTGCTCATGGGCAGATGATTCCGCACTAGGCCGAGCCTGCTATTCCCAAACCTGGGGGGGGAAGGGTGGAAAAGCACCAAGAAACCCATTGCAGAGGCCATGACAGCAGCTGCCGAGCGGGCGGAAAGTGACTACACAAATGGTTCCACATAGATAGAGGGAACAGTCGAGTTCAGGATAGGGCCTGTCTTACCAGATAAGGCAGGAACGGTCAAGTCTGGGACAGGATCTGTCTTATTGAGTGCGCGTGGGAGAGACTGTCTTAAGAAAATACCTACTCCAAATGCAGGCCTTAAATTCAACACCCAGCACTGACTCAGTTCAGAGAGCCAAGGACTGAGGAGAATCTTCTCCTATGGGCCTGTCCCACCTCTCCAGCACCCCTGGTGAGAACCTCAGGGTTTGAAATGGACACAGTGGATGAAGCCTTGGTTGTCCCCCAACTGCCAGAGGAAGAGGGCAAACCGATCCTCCAGTGCTCACTGCGGAAGAGACAAGCATCCAATAGGTACACCCGCCCACCTTCGAAGCCGAATTGGAGGATATGGACCTGACACCGAAACAGAGGAAGAGGCTCATGAGGCATCCAGACCATGGGGATTTTGCAGACTTGGAGGGGGCGGGGTGGTGTTGTGTGAGTGTAATGATTTTAACCAGGCCATTGAAGTTGGCCTATTGGAGTACAAACTCCCTGATTAAAGGGCCAATTGATGGGTCAATTGGGGGACTTTATACATAATCAGGAATGTCAATTCCTCTGGCACTCCTGGAGATAGACTGCTAACTGATAGCTGTCGGAATTGTAAATAAAGGAATTCTGGTGAAAGGGCTCCGTGAACTTGTTACAAAAACACCAATGAAAAGATGGAGCAGGGAAACACAGACATTGCACTTGACAGGTGGGGGAAACTGGAAGATACAGGACAAAGGAAACCTTTTTTCACACCTCTTTCAATGGATACCTTGGTCACGGTAACTGCGTGCTATGATTCTGAGCACCACATTGTAGAAATCAGAGGTTTTGATTCAGACTGTGCCCAGTTAGCTGCTCTCAGTAGCTGGGACAATGTAATTGGTGTCAGCTCCTCCCAGGATGTGGCAGGAAGCGGGGAACACACGAGGTGTTTAAAAATAAGAATCAGCCTGGAATCCTGTTCCTGATGACTACTTAGCAACTCCCGATACATGGATAGATATTGTGTGACATCAAGAGAAGGGCAACCCATGTTTGAACTTGCAAAGACTCAGTCGAAGTTCATATTTTTAAAAATAGGTGATGCATCAGAGAGTTCCCAGTGCTTTCTAGGAGGAGGGAGGGAACTTTAAGACAAATTAATTGATTATTCAATTCCCGTTGGCTACAAGTAGATATTATAGTGCTTTGATCCGTACAGCCCGTAAGCAGCTTCAACCGATTCTGGAGAAAAAAGACATATGCAACATATGCAAACCATTGCAAACGCTGGCAGGTAGATTTTCGAAGAATCAGCGCTATTTTCTCAAATGACATGCAAATTTTCTGCCAACTGCGCTGCCTGCACAAGGAGAGCAATTCTGACCACATCTCCCAGATCTGGAAACATGGGTTCAACAATGTGACAATTCGTACTGACTGAGTAACGTTATTGTTCCCAACTCCCTGTTAAATATTCAGGACTGCCAGTTAATACAGGGTTTTACTGGCAATGTTTTCAAAGGCTTACAAAGTACAACAAATCTTGAACTTTCAATCCTTTGCTCTCAGTTGAGAGCAATTTTAGACTTTTTGATCCTTTTTGGTAACCTCGCGTTAGTAAAGAGTTGAAAAAAAATTCTGTGCAAAGCCTTGAAATTTATTCAAGTGACAATTGGTTGCATTTTGGTATCAAGCCCAAGAGGCCATTATCTGTGTGTTTGCCTTAGCAAGGAATAAAGAAATGGTCAAGTCACCATAGTCCCTGATGACCACAGGCTGCCCTGCCCTTTGAGAGGGTGAGCTTACAGGTGCTGATTTAACTGGCAGATCATCACACCTCAGGTAAAGCTGAGAAGCTGGGGTTTTATGAATAACCTCAGCCAGTATGGGAATTGGAGTTGCATTGCATCACTAACTCACAGCATCATTGCATGGGTTTCCTCCGGGTGCTCCAGTTTCCTCCCACTGTCCAGGTTGCAGGTTAGGTTGATTGGCCATGCTAAGAAATTGTCCCTTAGTGTCTAGGGATGTGTAGGTTAGAAGAATTAGTGGATATAATATGTGGGGAATAGGGGTAGGGCCTGGGTAGGATTGTGTTTGGTGCAGATTCGATGGGCCAAAGGGCCTCTTTCTGCACTGTAGTGTTCTATGATTCTAACCAGCCATCCAACCAAGTGCAGGCAGATTGACTTCTATTCTGCCCTGATCTCATATCCACTCACACATAGAGCCAGCAGATGACTTCTGAATTGATTTTTCTCCTTTTGCTGAGAGTACTGAGGCCAATAGTAAAGCCTCCCAGTGCCACCATTAAACACAAAGCCAGGATTGAAAACAGAACATTTTCCTGTCTCAGGTAGACTCCCCTCTACTTTCCTACAATGCCTGGCCTTATTGAAGGCAGTGACTCATGTTGACACAAGGAGATGCTTTAGCTCCTTAAGAATCTTTCCAAATGGCTATTTGTGTGTTTTTAAGGCCAGGACTGCCTGTCCCATAGGATTTCAAAACGGTGTTATCCAAGATCTTCTTGGGTCATCACCATCAAAATTTCCACACATTATTTTGGTGTCTTGGGATTGGGAGTGCGGGGACATCTCACTGACGTCTCTATGTCTTGGTGCCCTCTCTGCTTTGCTGTCCCTCCCTCACACTCCAGCTAGTGCAACTTACACCCACCCACCCAGTGCTCTGACTCAGGTTGTTTCATGTTATTAAATTTGGTATTCCTACCTGCTCAGAGGACACACCTTGGTGGGGACGGGGTAAGAGTCAAAGAAATTCCTCTCCGAGGCCTTGGTTATGCCCAACTGTCTGAAGAACAGATTCAAATATTTGGAACTGAAAAGCGAAGGGCTGGAAGAAATTGATTGCGGACAATCTTTTTTTCAAATCCCTCTCCACATGCAATAGTTGTAAGCCAGGAATACACCAAGTTCCTGATATCTTATGCTGCTACAGTGTAAATGATGCATGTATAATGGTACAATGATATGGGGGCAGCACGGTGACACACAGTGATTAGCATGGCTGCCTCAGTGCGCCAGGGGCCTGAGATCAATTCCAGCCTTGGGATACTGACCATGTGGAGTTGCACATCTTCCCTGTGTCTGCGTGGGTTTCCTTGGGGTGCTCCGGTTTCCTCGCACAGTCCAAAGATGTGTGGGTTAAGTTGATTGCTAAATTGACTTTAGTGTCAGGGGATTAGCAGGATAAATATGTGGTGTTATGGGGATAGTGCCTGGGTGGGAGTGTGATCAGTGCAGACTCGGTATGCCTAATGCTCTTCTTCTGCACTGTAGAGATTCTATGATACAATAATAATTTCAATCTGTGCATCCATATTTGGGGTAGATTCATTGAACACCCAATATCACTGCAGAGAAATTCAGAATTTGATTGCTGGATGAGCAGAGCTACCCAATCTTCTATCCCCATCCATATTATCAAACACAGTTACACACTCTAGCACTGGTCCTCCACATTTATCTTGGATTGGGGAGATTTTCCACCAGATATCAGTTCTGAATTGCCAATATTAGGCAACAAGGAAATACTTGAATGTTAAAAAGAATTAAACACCGTCACCCTTAACACAAAACTCGAAAGCAGCCTGGCATCTGTTTCTAGGTCACAAGAGGAGACCAGCAATTCCAAGCAAAAATCTTTTCCCTGTTATTGTGTCTATGTACTGCCCACTGGATAGAGGCAAACATAATAGGAAAACAGGTGATTACTTGAATGGGTGCAAATTAAGAGAAGTTGGTATTCAGTGAGACTTTCCACCCTCGTGCATCAGTTGCTGAAAGTAAATGCACAGGTAAAGCAGGTGGTAAAAAGGCAGATGATATGTTGGCCTCCATAGCGAGATGATTTGAGTATAGGGTTAGGAATGTTTTACTGCAATTGTACAGGGCGTTGGTGGAGCCACATCTGGAATATTGTATGCAGTTTTGGTGTCCTCATTTGAGGAAGGATGCCCTTGCTATAGAGGAGTACAGCAAAGCTTTACTAGACTGATTCCTGGGAAGGAAAGTCTGTCATATGAGAAGAGACTAAGTCACCTAGGATGATGTTCACTGGAATTAAGAAGAGTGAGAGGGAATTTCATAGAAATTTATACAATTCTGATAGGGTTAGACAGGGTAAATTCAGAAAGAATGTTCCCAATGGTGGGGGAATCCAAAATTAGGGGTCATAATTTGGGGATAAGAGGTAAACCTTTTAGAACTGAGGTGGGGGAAATGTCTTCAGGTGGTGAATGTGTGGAATTCACTATACAGAAAGTAGTTGATTTCAAGAAGAAATTAGAAATAGCTCTTGGGACTAATGGGATCAAGTTTTTAGGTGTCTAGATCACCAACAACCTGTCCTAGTCCCCCCATACCAACACTATAGTTAAGAAAGCCCACCAACGCCTCTACTTTCTCAGAAGATTAAGGAAATTTGGCAGGTCGGCTATGATCCCCACCAACTTTTATAGCTGCACTAGAGAAAGCATTCTTTCTGCTTGTAGCACAGCTTGGTATGACTGCTGCTCTGCCCAAGTTTGCAAGAAATTCCAAAAGGTCGTGAAGGTAGCCCAATCCATCAGGCAAACCAGCCATTGACTCTGTCTATACTTCCCGCGGCCTGGAAAAAACAGCCAGCATAATTAAGGACCTCACACACCCAGGACATTCCATCGGGAAAAAGATACCTGAGGTCACGTACCAACCGACTCAAGAACAGCTTCTTCCATGCTGCTGTCAGATTTTTGAATGGACTTACCTTGAATTAAGTTGATCTTTCTCTACACCCTAACTCTGATTGTAACACTACCTTCTGCACTCTCTCGTTTCCTTCACTATGCTCTGTCTGTATAGCATGCAAGAAACAATACTTTTCACTTTATACCAATACATATGACAATAATAAATCAAATCAAAAATATATGGGGCAAGGGGAGAATCAGGATGTTGAATTTGATGATCAACCATGATCATCGTGAATGGGCCGAATGGCTTCCTCCTGCTTCTAGTTTCTACCTTCCCATTCTGTCATTAATTATGTTTACTCTTTCCTGGGATTAAAATAAACCCGTCTCTTCGAAAGAGCTGGCAATGTATATTTTATCACTTTTTATTCGCAGCCAGGAAGGGATGAGACTCTCTAACCTTCCAAAGGATGTGAAGTCTTAATTGCAGAGACAAGTGAACAAATTGTACATCATTAATTGTCTCTTTTGTGAAAAGAATTTGCATTTGTTTATCAAACCACCTGTCATCTCAGTCGCAATTTCTCGGCTTGTGTGAGAGTACTTAGCTGCTTAAAACAAACCACCACCAATACTCACTCTTTTTCTCAGTCCTTTCAAATAAAATTTGCCGGAATGTGCAGGAACATTCTTCCCGCAACAATCCACAGCCCATCTGCTGCCGTTCTGTAGAATTATTTGCGGATTAGACTCAGGTGGAAAAGGCTCAGCTGGTACTCAGCTGAGGACAGAAGACCAATACAACAACCACCTCTGTTTATACAGCGCCTTTAATTTACAGCAACGTTATACAGTAAAATTTGACATCCAACCACATATTATTCATTTATTAGTGTTTAGTGTCACTGTAAGCTTACATTAACACTGCAATGAAGTTACTGTGAAATGCCTCTTATCGCTACACTCCAGCGCCTGTTTGGGCACACTGAGGGAGAATTTAGCATGGCCAATGCACCTAACCAACATATCTCTCGCACTGTGGGAGGAAACTGCAGCATCCGGAGGAAACCCACGCAGACATGGGGAGAATGTACAGACTCCACACAGACAGTTAACCCAAGCTGGAAATAAATCCGGTTCCCTGGTGCTGTGAGGCGGCTGTGCTAACCACTGTGCCATCCATTGAAAGTTTGGGTAGGTTGTAAGGAAATTCTTGAAGGAGGGAAATGGAGTGGGAGAGGTTCAAAGAGAAAGTTCCAGAATGTTAGGGTATTGACAGCTAAATGGAAATGGAAGCTATCTAATAGTGGAGTGATTAAAATCAAGGAGGCAGATAGATCTGAGACTAAAGAGAGGTACAGAGGTCAGGAAGGACAAAGCCATGGAGGCAGTACTTGGGAAAAAAAATCATTAAAGCTGAATTCATCTTTAGTTTCTTTTTCTCAGCTTACAGAGTTCTAGAACAACAGTGAGATACCAGGAACTATTCACTGGGAGGGAGGGAGGAAGAACAAGTTCAAAACAAGACAGCTTGGTTTATTTTGCTACTTATAGCTATCTAAAGATGGGGCATGTCTGCAGCCCAAGTAAGGTATTATCTGTCCAACTCTGCCCAAACCTATTTCTCATTCCTAGCACTTGTCCCCATTCTCATCCCTGTACAGGGGCTCACGGTCTCAATCCAAGGCACCTTCAATTAGGGGGCAGTAGCATTCACGACAGGAATTGTCATCTGAGACAATGGACGTATGGTCAGGGAGGTGATGGCCTAATGGTATTGTCGCTGGACCATTAATCCAGAAACTCAGCGAATGTTCTGGGACCTGGATTCAAATCCCACCACGGCAGCTGGTGGAAGTTGAATTCAATAAAAAAAAAAATCTTGAATTAAGAGTTTACTGGTGACTATGAAACCAATGTCGATTATCGGGAAAATCCACCTGGTTCAGTAATGTCCTTTAGAGAAGGAAATCTGTCCTTTCCTGGTCTGGCCTACATGTGACCCCAGAGCCACAGTAATGAGGTTGACTCTTAACTGCCCTCTGAATAAGGAAGGATGGGCAATAAATGCTGGCCAGCCAGCAATGCCCATGTCCCAAGAATAAATAAAACAAAACTTAATTTCCCACTCTCTCTCTCTCTGGAAGATGGCGAGACCAATATTCCCTCAGTATCCCTTCCTCCAGGTCCCATGCTCTTAGTCCCATGTCCTAAGAGCACAGACAACCACTGGATTGGTCCGTGATTATGCTTGACAAAGTGCTGCAGTGATTTGGTTTTGTCTTCTGCAAAATAGCTGACCAGGAAACTCTCGCAGTCTCACCAGCTGCCATTGGAAGGATTTACAGACTGATAATCAACCTGCATTATGAACATACCTCCCACGCCCAGTGGGACTTGAACCCGGAGCATTTAGCCAGAGGTAGGAATGCTATCAGTGCATCATCAGACCCCCACCCATTCCCTCCCCCTCAGCTCTACCGAGTGTGTGTGACAACAATGGCACCATCTTCGAGATCTCTGCTCTTCGCTCAAAGGAAATGTGTTCATCTGGAGCTGATCAGAGGGAACAAGAGAGTCTTGAACTTATCAGAGACAAGTCGAGCTCAGGGGTTGACAATTAATGTTATTTATTGTCTTGGTATATTTATGAGATACTGTATCCAAGGTTGCAAATACTTTGTGTGGAATTTGCATTCTGAAAGCCTGGATACAGTCCAGAGCTGAAGGAAAATGTTGGCACCTCTCCAAATGCACCATAATTTTCACCCCATTCATTATCTTCTCAACTCCAATTCTGCTGATAATCTATCAGCAGCCTCTTCCTTCATAAACACCGATACAAAATATTCAAATGTCTGTATTGCATGCAATACCTTTCATTATATACTAATACATGTAACAATAATAAATCAAGTCAAATCATTGAGAATAATAGCTGTGCTTCCATGCATTCATCACCTTCTTTGTCCCTAATTGGACCCATCCTGCCTCTTACCACCTGCATGCTGGTAAATGGTTCCTGTGTTCCATAAGACGTGGGAGCAGAAGTAGACCATTTGGCCCATCAAATATGCTCTTTGCCATTCAATGAGTTATGACTGATCTAATGATAATCCTCAACTCCACTTTCCTATCTTATCTCCATAACTCTTGAATCCTTTACTGATTAAAAATCTGTCTATCTCTGCTTTTAATGTACTTAGCAACACAGATTCTACAGTAAAAATTCCACTACCCTCAGAGAGAATAAATTCTTCTTCATCTCTGCCTTATGATGTCCTTTTATGCTCCCTGCCATTCTATTCTCACATTCTCTTTGCCAGTCCTATTTTCCTCATCACTTTCCTCCAAACATTTTGTATTTTGCCTTGTTCTGACTTGAGGAACTCACGCAATGGGTATGACATGCTCTTTTTTTTTGTTTAATCATATTTTCTATCTCTCTCATTATCCAAGGAATCCTGGATATCTCTTATCTCTTATCCTTTTATTGACCCTGTACCTGAAACATCTCCTCCTTAATAAATCACTTATTGATCTCTTTTCTTTCAGTCCTTCATTCCATTTTACCCAGCTAGTTCCCCTCTCAGCCCATTGAAATTCATCTTCTTCCATTTTAGATTTTTCCTCGATCTTCTCCATTACTAGTCTAAACCTTAAAATACAATGATCACTCTTACCTAAAATACTTGGTCTACTTCATTCCTCAGCACCAAATCTGGCCAAGCCTTTTCCCTAGTTGGACCTGGAACGTACCGATCCAGGTGGTTCTCCTGAATACATTTTAGGAATTCTTCCTTTTCCTTTTCCTCTGCCTGCACATTAATTTCCCAAAGATGACACAGTGGTAATGCTACTGGATTGGTAATCCAGAAACTCAGGCTAATTCTATGGGGGCATGGGTTCAAATCCCACCATGCCAGCTGGTCGAATTTAAGTTCAATTAAAACCTCTGGAATATAAAGCTAGCACTCAGTAAGAATTTAGCAACACCAATTATTAATCCAACCGATTTATTTGATAGTAAATCCGCGAGCTTTCAACACTCTTGTGTCTTCCTCAGGCAAGTGCAGTGAACACTGCACTTACCACCCCAATCCAACGCCGGCATCTTTACATTATAAAGCTAGCCTCAGGGATGGTGACCATGAGACTATCATAGATTGTTGTAAAAACCCATCTGGTTCACTAACGCCTTTAGGGAAGGAAAGCAGCCATCTTTATCTAGTCTGGCCTGCATGTGACTCCAGATCCAGACTCTTAGCAAGCCATTCAGTTCAGCAGCAAGGATGGATGGGCAACAAATGCTGGTTTGGCCAGTAACATCCACATCCCCATGAAAGAACAAAGAAAAAATAATACATGGGGATAAAGTCCCCAGTATCTAGACTTCTTCCATATCCCCACAGGTTTGCTCCTCTCTCTCTCTCTCTCCTTCTCCTTATTAGGAGGCCTATAGAATACCCCAATTTCCACCCCCTCTCAAACATCTTTTCTTTTCAATACTACAATGTTTATTCTAATCAGCACTGCCACTTCACCGCTCCCCCCTTCACCACCCCCCCCCTCCCCCCCGCATTTTTTTTCCTTCTCTATCTTTCCAAACACTATGTCTTTAATTCTTGCTGTTAAGGAAATCCAGCAAAGGTTCACCAGACTGACTCCTGGACTGACAAATGAAGAGAGACTGGATTGACTGGGCTCGTAATCACTGGAATTTAGAAAAATGAGAGGGGATCTGATAGGAATATATAAAATCGTAATGGGACTGGACAAGCCATTCAGGACTGAAATAGGGAAGAACTTCTTCACTCAGAGAGTTGTGAACCTGTGGAATTCTCTATCACAGAAAGCTGTTGGGGCCAGTTTATTATATACGTTCAAGAGGGAGCTGGACATGGCCTTTGCAGATAAAGGGCTCAAGGGATATGGACAGAAAGTGGGAGTGGGATTCTAAAGTGCATGATAGCCATGATCATACTGAACAGTAGTGCAGGCTCGATGGGCCGAAGGGCCTACTCCTGCACTCTTTTTCTATCTTGGAGGTTAAGTGTTCGGTCCTCACCATTTTAAGCCACATTTCCATTATTGCTGTTGTATTATATTCCTACACTGCTGTCTGTCCCACACCAGCACTATTCAACACACTTTGTACGTAAGTCTGACACTTTGGATTGAGGAGAATGATTTGCTGCAGATATTTCTTGTTATATAAATGATGTGGATCTGATAAGGGGACAGAGCACTTTAAAGATGTGTTGTGCTGTTTTAGCTTGGATGTGGGAGACCAGGATCCTTGAGTTGACCATCTAAATCGACAGAACTGAATCCAGCTCTTAGCCTGAGGGGGAAATGATAGATCGTGTTTAGTGCAGATCTGCAGTTCCACTGCTGGGATTGGGAAACTGGATCTGTTTGCATTGCCTGAGTCTGCAGTGATTCAAGAAGGCAGCTCAGCACCACCTTCAGAAGGGCAGCTAGGGATGGGCAGTAAATGCTGGCCAGCCAGCGACACCCTCATTCTGTAAATGAAGAAAGAACTGTGGAAACAAATCCAACAGTAACTCTGAAATCTACTTGAAAAGAAATATTTCTAAGGTGATGGGGAAATGGAGTAAGACCATAAGAAATTGGAACAGGAGTAGGCTGTTCGGCCCTTTGAGCCCTGCTCCAACATTCAGCAGGATCATGACTGATCCAACATTCTCATGTCCACTTTCTTGCCCTTTCCCCATAACCCTTGATTCCCTTACTGATCAAAAACTTCTCCATCTCAGCCTTAAATATATACAAGGACTTTGCTCCCCAGAGTTCACTGTGGTAAGAAGTTCTAGTGACTCACAACCCTCTGAGGGAAGAAATTTCTCCTCACCTCAGTCTTAAATCAGTGCCAAGACTGATTTATTTTGACACTGTGCTTTCTGCCCCCAGACTCTCCCGAGAGGGAAACATCCTGTCAGAATTTACCCCCATCAAGAATTCTGTATGTTTCAATGAGATCACCTTTCATTCTTCTAAATTCCAATGAGTAGAATCCCACCTTTCTTCAAAAGACAATTCCTCCATACCAGGGATTATCTTAGTGAACCTTCTCTGAGCTACCTTCAAATGAACCTCCAAGGACTAACCGGACAGTTATTTCAAAAGGTTGGCATGGACACAATGGACCAAATTGGTCTTCCTGTGTACTGTCCAATTCCATAGTCTCATAGAATCAAACAAGGGGCAAGGCTTATAGTCTCCCTAAATGAATATTGGTAGAGTAACCACTTCTGATCCAACCCTTTGCTTTACTCAGGGTGGTCAGTTTCCACATAACGCCCTGGATAAAAGCAAATTACCGCAGATGTTGCAATACAAAAGTAAAAGAGAAAATGCTGGAAAACCTCAGCGGGTCTGGCAGCACCTGTAAGGAGAGAAACAAGTAGACGTTTTAAGTCCAGATTACTTTAAAGGGACGTGGGGACTTGAAACGTCAACTTGTTTCTCTCCTTACAGATGCTGCCAGACCTGCTGAGATTTTCCAGCATTTTCTCTTTTGGTTATAGACAAGACTTTCTCGTTCTGTTTCAGTGGAGAAGTTTCCAGCCATCCCCACCCTCGACTTTCTATCCGTGTCTGCATTACAGTTTTAAAAAGACACATTCCATCATAAAGCGAAGCAGATTGTTTGCATTCTCCAGGATGCTAAACCCTGCATATGAGAGAGAAGATAAACTTCATATTTCTCTTCAGCAGAGCAGTTAAAGACTGACTACCTTATTAATCTGCATATGAAGGTACTGTTCCTGAACTATTCCTGTGTGCACTGAATCTTTCAGTGATAAATGTATCATCACCCTGATCCCTAATTCCATTTGTCACTTTTGTTTATGGAAATTTTGACAATGACGAGCAATTTACTCTCACTCCTCTCCAACAGCAGATTTTGTTAAATAAGGCTGTTTCTCACTTTTGCCACTGGCAGCACCAAACCAGACGCCAGTTTAAACCTCACCCTGCTTCCCCATTTCACTGAAATCCATAAGTGGCCATTCCACTCTGCCAGTCTGGTGTCCAGCAGTGAGAATATTAACTCCAGTAACTAGTTGTCCACCCTTTCCCTCCTCTCCAGGATTAGCACCCATTCACCTCGGGTACTTCACCCAGCTGGTCATTCAAAGTCTGAGTGTTGGCAGTGACTGTCTGTAGGCTGTAGAGGAGGGTGGGGGGAAGGGGGCATTACCTCTCAGCCCAGCCCCTTTGTGGGAGCTCTGCACTGGTGAAAAAACCACTTTCGGACTGGATGCTGATATAAGCTCCCACATACTTGTGGGTGGGACAAAAAAATTCCATTGCCGTGGGCAACAACAGTGGCAAACACAGCTGCCTCACAATGCCAGGGAGCCAGGCTCAATTCTAGCCTCGTGTCACTGATTATGCGCAGTCTGCATCTTCTCCCCGTGTCTGCGTGGGTTTCCTCCCACACTCCAAAGACGTGCAGGTTAGGTTGATTGGCCCCTTAGTGTCAGGGTGTTAGTGTCAGACTAGTAGGATAAACATAAGGGTTTTAAGCTAAGGTGAGCTTGCTAACAGTGCAGGCTCGATGGGCCAAATGGCCTCATTTTCTCTGTAGGGATTCTATGACACTTATTCGGAGCAGAGCAGGGGCATTCTTGTAACATAACATCCGGCATGGACAAGGGTTTGTTTCCATGTTGTAAACCTCTACAAATGTGTAGAGTATAGGGCTAATGGTAGGACTCTTAACAGTATTGATGAACAGAGGGATCTTGGTGTATGTGTGCATAGATCCCTAAAAGTTGGCAATCAAGTCGATAAGGTTGTTAAGAAGGTATACGGAGTCCTAGCTTTTATTGGTAGGGGGATTGAATTTCGGAGCCGCAACATTATGTTGTAACTGTACAAAACTCTAGTGTGGCCGCACTTGGAGTATTGTGTGTAGTTCTGGTCCCCACATTATAAGAAAGATGTGGAGGCATTGGAGAGGGTACAGAGGAGGTTTACCAGGATGTTGTCTGGTGTGGAAGGCAGGTCTTATGAAGAGAGGCTGAGGGATTTGAGGTTGTTTTCGTTAGAAAGAAGGCGGCTAAGAGGAGACCTTATTGAAACATATAAGATGATTAGAGGTTTAGATAGGGTGGACAGTGATAGCCTTTTTCCTAGGATGGAGAAAGCTAGCACGAGGGGACATAGCTTTAAATTAAGGGGTGGTGGTTTTAGGACAGATGTCAGAGGTAGGTTCTTTACCCAGAGGGTGGTAAGGGTATGGAATGCCTTGCCTGCGTCAGTTGTAGATGCGCCAAGTTTGGTGGCGTTTAAGAGGTTAGTAGATAAGTTTATGGATGAAAAGGGAATGGTTTAGGTTAGAGGGTCACTGCTTGTTCCTAATTGGTCGGCGCAACATCGAGGGCCGAAGGGCCTGTTCTGTGCTGTAATGTTCTATGTTCTATGACACCCCCCAAAACACAGATTAACCAGGTCATTTTATCTCATTGCAGTCAGTGGGATCTTACTGTGTACAAATCATTTGTCTACATAAACAACACTGACGAGACTAGAAAATGCACTGGTTGTGTGAATCACATTCTGAGGATGTGAATGGTGCTACAGGAATGCAGTCTTCTGTATTCCCTCACTTATTGATGGAAGTGACTAGATGCCCAGCAGAAAGGGAGAACCTGGATTCTGGACAAACCTGTGCTGAGCTGACCCCACCTTTTACTGCCAGCTCAGATCAGGGCTATGTACTGGGACACCTTACTGACTATTCTGGATGACATGACGTGGAAATGCTGGCGTTGGACTGGGATAAACACAATAAGAAAGTCTCACAACACCAGGTTAAAGTCCAACCAGTTTATGTGATAGTAAACGCCACAAGCTTTCGGAACGCTGTTCCTTCGTCAGGTGAGTGGAGAGTTCTGATCACAAGCAGGGTATATAAAGTACCTTTGTAAAAAGGCTTCCCAAAGCTTGTGGGTTTACTATCAAATAAACTTGTTGGACTTTTAACCTGGTGTGGTGAGACTTCTTACTGTTCTGGATGAGCCATGGGAGAAAGGGATTTTTTAAAAAATAAATATTCCAACCTGCCTCGACAACCAATACTCAAAACTCAAGTTCACCGATCCACAGAAAACCCCCCAAAAAACAGTCAAACTTATTAAAGCGATCTGCTGCTCTTCGCTCACAAACATTAACTGTACAGAGAAAGGGAGCAGTGTAATTCTTTTGAACGCCTTCCACTGTTAAAAAAGAGAATTGAAACTGATAACTTTGCGATAACAGCTTCTCCCAGAGAGAGCTGCCGAGAAAAACCCTTTTGCCAAGAAGTTCGCAAACAAAGCAGTGCTTACCTTGTAGCAATAAGCAGCTGGAACTGGTATCGCTGTTTTTACACCCAGTGGCACCGGCACTCTTAACACGCATCTCCCTCAGTCAGAGGCAGCATACACTGAGTTGACAGGACAGAGCTGCAATCTCACATAGATTCAGTGAAATGACACACGTTTACAAGAAACAGCCACACCTAAAAGTCATTCCCACTCTCAGCAGCACACTGCCAGCAGCTGCCCACTCGCCGTCATTCCACTACCTCGAGCGATTTTTATCAGAAGCTCCGGCAATACTTTGCAGAGGAATGTTACAAGTTGCTCCACAGTACTCCGCATTCCTGAAAAAACACACTGCCATGCAGCCGGCAGGAATGCTGCAAAGTCAGCACTGACTGAGAGCTGAATTACAAACAGCACCAAATCCCGGGGCTGCAGACTCCACAATACCAACACCCCATTCACACATGCTGCACGAATCACGCAACTGTCTCCCTCCCTCGGTTGTTAGCCTGCGTTTATGTAGCGCCCGAAAGGTGGAAAAATATCTCCAGCTGCTTTACAGCAGCCACGCATTAGAACAGGGAGTATGGCTTTAACAAGCATCTTAAAAAGGTGGTGTGAATGAGTGGGAAAAGTGTCGGGGGGAGGGGGAATTGGTGAAGGAGAGTTAGGGGGAAATCAGTGAGGAGGAAGGAGGAGTCAGTGAGGGGGATTCAGTGAGGGGAGAGTCTCAACTCTTGAGATGTCCCAAGCCAGGAATCGAACCCAGGTCTCTGGTGCTGTGCCATGCTAACCACTGTGCTGGGGAGCTACTCTAAACTCCACTGGAGTGAAATACTCCTGGCGGTGGTGGGAGATGCTATCGAGTCTGGAGAATTCCGTGCTGGGTCCTGATAATCAGACTTAAGATAGATTAAAAATAGATTTAAATCACTTACCTTCCCTTCTGCCAGTTTCCAGTGCATCCTGACCGTGCCTGCTCTCCAGCTGTGGGAGATGTGCATGTGTCGGGACACGACTCCCATAATATAGCCAACACCCACAACTCCCAACCTGATGCGCATCAGGATGGAAGAATCGGGCCCATCACATCCAAATATTTCCTTAAACGGTGTCCCATTGGCATCTTATTTGGCATAACCCCTGTAGTCACATTTAGTATGATTTTGTAACACTGCAAAAAGCCGGCAATATGAGAGGGTGGAAGCTGATCGATTTACATAGAACAGTACAGCACAGTACAGGCCCTTTGGCCCTCAATGTTGTGCTGAGCTATGTCCAATCCCAAGATCAAGCTATCCCACTCCCTAACATTCTGGTGTGCTCCATGTGCCTATCCAATAACTGCTTGAAAGTTCTTAAAAGGTCCAACTCCACTATCACAGCAGGCAATCTATTCCACATCCTAACCACTTTCTGAGTAAAGAATCTACCTCGGGCATCCTTCTTATATCTCCCACCATGAACTTATAGTTATGCGCCATTGTAACAGCTACATCCATCCGAGGAAATAATCTCTCAATATCCACTCTATCAATCCCTCTCATCATCTTATAAGTCATCTCTCATCCTCCTCCACTCCAAAGAGAAAAGCCCCAGCTCCCTCAACCTTTTCTCATGAGACCTACCCTCCAAACCAGGCAGCATCCTGGTTAATCTCCTCTGCACTCTCTCCAATTTTCCACATCCTTCTTATAGTGAGGTGACCAGAACTGAACACAATATTCCAAATGTGGTCTCACTAACATCCAGTATAGTTGCAGCATAACTCCACAGCTGTTAAACTCAAACCCCCTATTAATAAACGCTAACACATTTCTTCACGGCTCTATCCACTTTGCTCTGTTTCTTCATTGATGCCTTGAAAGTTTGCACAGCATGCTCTGCTATCCAATTTGTTGTCAGGTGATAAAGTGCTGGCCTAACATGGTGAGTGCCATTTGATTTTACAAATTTGTAAACTCCTCGACTGCGTAGGATCTGCCATTATCTGATACTAAGGCCTCTGGGATACAGTGAATGGCAAAACTTTCTTTCAATTTATCAATGGTGGCATTGACCAGCGTGGAGTTAATCAACTGGACATCCAGCCACTTTGAGTGTGTGTCCACTAATATTAGAAACTTATGGCCCATAAATGGTCCTGCATAGGCGCAGCAAATGCATTGCTGCATCACAGCCACAGGGACCCAGGTTCAATTCCCGGCTTGGGTCACTGTCTGTGTGGAATCTGCACATTCTCCCCATGTCTGCATGGATTTCTTCCGGGTGCCTTGGTTTCCTCCCACAATCTGAAAGTCATGCTGGTTGACCTAAATAAGTGCCAGAGTATGGCGACTAGGCGATTTTCACAGTAACTTCATTGCAGTGTTAATGTAAGCCTACTTGTGACACTAATAAATAAACTTAAAGAAAAAATTTTAAACTGCAAAATTGATATGTATTCTCACTCAGTTTGTCAACCACAGCGTTAACTAACCATCCTTTCTATTCCTCCAACAAGACCTGGCCACTGGGTATAACTTCTGGCTAGTGATTTCATTTTACTTTGACCCGGATGTGTGTGCAACAATAGCTGTCTTCCTTGCAACGGGACAATAATCCTAGCCTCCCAAAACCTTGACAATTTACAGATTCATCCTGAAAGAAAACACTCTTTTTGTTGCAAAAATAGACATTGCTCATAAAGTATCCGAAAGAACATTGTAAAAGGTTTCAAAATAGCCAGGACAGAAAGAGCAACAATATTCCAAATCTCTACATTGATCATGTACTCTGAGGTGTTTCTACCAATAAAAAAGAACATTACAGACATTTCAAAATTCCGGAAAGTACAATGATTTATCTCTCAGTCAACACAACTGAAATGTGGAAGTTGCTGCATACATTTGGTTTCTGTGCTTCATAGAAGACAGGAACAGGAGGAGGCCATTTGGCCCTTTGAGCTTGCTCTGACATCCATCACAATCACGGCTAATAATAGCCTAATCCTGCTTTCTCCCCATAACCTTTGATCCCATTCCCCTAAGTGCTATATATCCAGCCGCCTCTTGAATACATTCAATGTTTTGGCATCAGCTACTTCCTATGGTGATGAATTCCACAGGCTTACCACCCTTTGAGTGAAGGAATGTCTCCTCTTTTCCGTCCTAAATGGTCTACTCTAAACCCTGAGATTGTGACCCTTGCTTCTGGATTCCCCTGCCATTAGGAACATCCTCCCGGAATCTAACCTGTCTAGTCCCCCATTAGAATTTTGTAAGTTTCTATGAGATCCCCCCTCATTTGTTTGAACTCTGGTGAAAACAATTCTAACCCAGTCAATTTCTCCTTGTACAGTAATTCCACCATCCCTAATATTATAATAGTGACTAGACTATAAAAGTGTTTCATTAGCTTTATCGTGCTTCGGGCAATGTGCACTTACGAAAAATGCTACAGAAATACAAGTTCTCTCCTGTAAGTATCACTCTTTGGCTTAAATCCTCATATGAACATAGAACATAAAACATAGAAAACTATAGCACAAACAGGTCCTTCGACCCACAAGTTGTGCTGATTATATCCCTACCAACTAGACCTATATATAACTCTCAATCTCATTAAATCCCATGTACTCATCCAGAAGTCTCTTAAAAGACTCCAACGAGTTCGCCTCCACCACCATCGATGGCAGCCGATTCCACTCACCCACCACCGTCTGAGTGAAAAACTTATCCCTGACATCTCCTCTGTACCTACTCCCCAGCACCTTAAACATGTGTCCTCTCATAGCGGCCATTTCAGCCCTGGGAAATAGCCTCTGAGAACCCACCCAATCTATACCTCTCAACATCTTATAAACCTCTATCAGGTCACCTCTCATCCTTCGTCTCTCCAGGGAGAAAAGATCGAGCTCCCTCAACCTATCTTCATAAGGTATGCCACCCAATCCAGGCAACATCCTTGTAAATCTCCTCTGCACCCTTTCAATAGCTTCCACATCTTTCTTGTAATGAGGTGACCAGAACAGTGCACAGTACTCCAAGTGGGATCTGACCAGGGTTTTATAAATCTGTTTATGAAGCAGAAGAAACATTTGGATTCAACTTCTCCAAACCTTTCAAATGTAATGAGAAATGCTGACACTAAGATAAGGCTTGCCAATGAGGAATAGCCATTGCTGAATGTGGTCTGGGCATTTGGAACTATGACCGTGTGGGAATCGGCACCTTCACAAGTGGAGGAATGAAAAGAAATAGAAAATGGAGCAAGTGAGGACAGCTACAGGGGTTATTCTAGAAACATTGCCTAAACTATTCTGGTGGATGAAGATCAAAGGGAGTTTAAGACAGAGATGAAAGTGTATATCCAAGGAAGAGATTTCCATGATTAGTAATTACCTGGAGCTGAACTATACTGGACACAAGAGTTCCTGATGCTTTCCTATTAATCAATGCCTTGTGCCGGGCTATTGAACACAAAGGTGTTCCCCTCAACAACAATATCTTGCATTTGTGTAGTCTCTTTAAAGTTTATTTATTAGTCACAAGTAAGGCTTACATTAACACTGAAATGAAGTAGCTATGAAATTTCCCCTAGTTGCCCCAGTTCGGCGCCTGTTCCGGTCAATCCATCTAATCAGCACATCTTTCAGAATGTAGGAGGAAATCAGAACATGGGGAGAATGTGCAGACAAGCCAGGAATCGAACCTGGTTCCCTGGCGTTGTGAGGCAGCAGTGCTAACCACACTGCTAAGGCACTTCTCAAAAGTGCAGCTGTCAATCTGAATCATGTGCAATGCATTTTGTGTTTGTTCTAGTTGATCCCGTGAATAAATATGTTTACATGCTATTGCCGGAGTTTTCTAGCTGTTCAAACCGGTGGGATCTTCCAGTTCTGCTGCTGGCGCACTCCAGCCATGGGTTCCCGGTGGGGAGAGATGCATTCAACAGGAAATCCGTTGATGGTGGTGGGACCAGAAGATTCCGTCGCCGGCAAATGGCAGATCATCTTCACTGCCACAAAACATGCAGCGGGCTGCACAGAAAATCATGTCCTATGTACAAGATATGGCTTTGATTTGGTATTGGCACTGTTCATAAGCTCATAAGAAATAGGAGCCATTCAGCCCATCGAGTCTGCTCCGCCATTCGATCATGGCTGATTTGCTCCTCATCCCCATTTTCCTGCCTCCTCCCCATAACCTTTCAATGCATTACCAATTAAAAATCTGCCTAACTCTTCCTTAAATTTACTCACTGTTCCAGCATCCACCACATTTTGGTAGCAAATTCCACAGATTCACAACCCTTTGGGAGAAATAGTTTTTGCTTAATTCTGTTTCAAATTTGCTATTCCTTTTTCTAAGACTATGACCTCTTGTCCCCATGAGAGGAAGCATCCGCTCCACCTCTATTTTATCCATACCTTTTATCATCTTGTACACCTCAATTTGATGTCCCTTTACAGTTAATATACTCCTGCTTCTAAAGACTGGGTTCAAGTCCCACTCCAGAATCATAATCCAGGATGACACTTCAGCGCTGTACTGATGGAATACTGCACGGTGCCACAGTGGTCAGCACTGCTGCCTCACAGCGCCAGGTACCCAGGTTCAATTCTGGCCTTGGGTGACTGTCTGTGTGGAATACACACATGCCCCCTGTGTAAATGTGGGTTTCCTTCAGGTGCTCTGGTTTCCAAAGATGTGCAAGTTAGACGGATTGGCCATGCTTAATTGCCCCTTAGTGTTCCAAAATGTGTATGTTAGATAGATTAACTATGGTAAATGTGAGGGATTATGGAGAACAGGTTTGAGTGGGATTGCCCTTAGTGTCATGGGGATTACATGGGGATACAAGAATAGAGTCTGGATATTTTGTCGAAGTATACTCGATGGGCCGAATGCCCTCCTTCTGCACTACAGGAATTCCATGATTATATGAATTCTGGCCTTGGGTCATGGTATGGAGTTTGCACATTTTTTTCCATATCTGCGTGGATTTCCTCCATATGTGGTCCAGTTTCCTCCCACAATACAAAGATGTATAGATTAGATGGATTAGCCATGGTAAGTGCATGGGTTTATAGGGATAGGATGGCGGGGAGGACTTGGGTGGGAGGCTGTTTTTCTGCACTCTAAGCATTCTATGATTCCGTCCATTGAGTAGAATTGCACCATGATTTCAGAATCAGTTGACCATGCTGTGACTTCCTGTTACATGCTGTATATTTTTATTCCAGCTTGTTTTGTATCCTGTTGGTATTTTAACTCCATCTAACCAGCTCTACTGTTTTTCTGGCACTGCTTGCTGCTATCCTGTTTTTAAGCATGATGAATTGTATTAATTGTACATCTCATATTATTGCAGCGGCCACACATTAGGTGGAGTTCTTTTACTGGACAGGATGTTAAATAAATATTTAAATTCCAAATTGTGTTTTAAAAAAAATTATGTGCACATTTGATGTTTTGACGGGTGAAATATCTCAGGGATGTTTCCCCAGACCCAATCCACCTCCCTACCCTGACTCTGCCAAGGGCCCTGGATTTCTACCAGGCTGAGGGCTCACAGATGGCATCAATGTTTCAGTTCCTTGGCCTGATTTTTCAATGTAAAAATAAAGCTGCATTTCTATAGTGCCTTCACACCATCGCAAAGCACCTTACAGAGGACTGAGTACTACTGACGTGCAAGAAGTGCAGCAGCCAACTGGATCACAGCAAGATCCCACACCCAGCAAACTGCAAAAATGATAACGTCATCTGTGCCTTGATGTCAGTTCAGGGATCAATATTGATAGAAAATCTTAGAAACCCCACTGTACAGAAGGAGGCCATTTGGCCCATTGAGTCTGCATCGACCACAATCCCACCCCGGCCCTACCCCCATGTCCATACATATTTTACCCACTAATCCTCTAACCTATGCAACTATGGTCAATTTAGCATGGCCAATCAACCTAACCCGCACATCTTTGGACTGTGGGAGGAAACTGGAGCACCCGGAGGAAACCCACGCAGACACGAGGAGAATGTGCAAACTCCACACGGACAGTGATCCAAGCCGGGAATTGAACTGTGAAGCAGCAGTGCTAATCACTGTACTACCGTGCCACCTAATTTGGCCAGGACAATGGGGATACCAGCTGTGATCAGCACTGAACTATTCCACCTCCCTCGTGACAGCAAAAGTGTTTCTCTGTCACCATCTCCTTCAAAGGACTGAACAATGTACAACAGTGTAGGTGAAAGGGTGGAGTGATATCTCTCTGAACTCTCTCTCATCACATCATGTTCATATAATTGTCAGTGCAGAAGTCCTATTGAGTCTGCAGTGACCACACAATCTCACTCAGGCCCTATTCCCGACATATTTACCTTGCTAATCCTCCAAACACTACGGTCAATTTGACATGGCCAGTTCACCTACCTGCACATCTTTAGACTGTGGGAGGAAACCAGAACACCCAGAAGAAATCCACGCAGACACAGGGAGAACATGCAAACTCACACAGACAGTAACCCGAGACCGGGATTGGACCTAGAATTGCTAACCACCGTGCTGCCCACAGATATATCACAGTGCAGTTCAATCAGTATAGTAACCTCTGATTTAACGTCCCAGATGTTTTCTTTCAAAGTGCAACTTTAAGTCAAACAATGTTAAGCAAATCAGATTTTCCCATCAGAACGTATGGTATAAATTAGACTTCCCCCGTTTCTCTCCCAATCTCCAGGCTCTCCTTCCCCTGTTCCCTAGTGACTGTCCGGTTCCCTCTCACAGTCCAAAAATGTGGAGACTAGGTGGATTGGTCACAGTGCGTTGCCTCTTAGTGTCCCAAGATGTGTAGTTTAAATGGGATTAGCTATGGTAAATGTGTAGGGTTCTGGCAATCAGGTGGGGGAGAGGGCCTGGGTAAGATACTCTGTCAGAGAGTCAGCACAGACCCAATGGGCCGAATGGCCTCCATCTGCATTCTAAAGATTTTATGATTGCTGACATGTGGCACAGTGGTTAGTAGTGTTGTCTCGCAGCACCAGGGTCAGGATTTGATTCCTGGTTTGAGTCACTGCCTGTGCAGACTCAGCACATTCTTCCCATGTCTGAGTGGGTTTCCACCGGGTGCTCCAGTTTCCTCCTACAGCCTAAAAGATTGCTGGTTAGGCACACTGGCCATGCTAAATTCTCTCTCAGTGTACCCAGACAGGTGCCAGAGTGTGGAGACCTGGGCATTTTCACAGTAACTCCACTGCAGTGTTAATGTAAGTCTATTTGTGACTAACAAATACATGTTAAAACTCAATGAAGAAACACGAGTTAATGTTTCAAGTCCAGAAAACTCTACTTCAGATCCGAAATGTTAATTTTTGCTTTTTTCCCTGCAGATGCTGCCAGACCTGTTGAGTTTATCCAGCATTTTCTGTTCTTGTGTAGTTGAATCATAGAATCCTACAATGTAGAAGAAGACCATTCAGCCCATCAAATCTGCACCGCCCACAATCCCACCACAGATCCCATCCCAATAACCCATTTCTTTACCCTAGCTAGTGCCCCTGACACTAAAGGGCAATAGCATGGCCAAACCACTTAACCTTGACTCTTACCTGCCTTCTGACTTGACTTAGCAAGGCACTCAATCCCATTAGGGACGAGCAACAAATGCTGGCCTTATCAGCAATGCCCGCGTCCCATGAAAGAAAATGAAAAATGAAACATGTAAGTACGCAGGGATGACTAAAGTTCTGGACACTGTTCAGTTGTGAGTCACCCAGTGTGAAAGCAGTTGTCCCCCATCCAGTCCTGAGTCAGAGTTATTATATATTCTAACTACACAAAGGAAGTGGGACTCCTGAAGACCTCTGCTCATTTCCTGATTCCAGACTATTTGCAGCGGCTCAATTTAAAATCCCAAAAAGAAACAAAGCACAGGAAACGTGGTTTACTGAGCATCAGGGGCAACTGCGGGAAAGAGGCTGCGAATGGACCATTGATTCTAATCGAAGGGAACTGTAATCAGAAAGATCTCAGCCTGTTTTTCTTGGCCGTTTTCTCCTGTGAGTGATGGGATGTTTCCCCCTCGAAGCTCTCTGACTGATTTAAAAATGAAGGTCAGATAGGAGAAACAAATGGTGAACTTTCATTGTCTTGTTATTATTTCAATTCTGTTCACTCAGGCTGTTACACAGAATGAAAATTCCCATGACTTCATCACAAAACACTTCAACAAATCAGCGACAAATTACTCATTGTTGATTTGTAGATGTTCCATTTGCAATTCATTCTCAGCCATTACTTTGCTGCAATGTATTTATTTGAGGGTCTGTGTTGAGTTAAACTGACCTCAGCTGGTTTCCAGGTACCTGCCCTATGAAGTGAGGTTGGAGGTCAGTGGGTGAGGGGGAGGCGGGGGTAAATCATCTAGGTTCCTGTCCCAGATCACAACGCAATACCTGAATCTCGTGTTGCACAGCGTGTATGTGAAATGTATATGGGGTGGCGCTGCTGCCTCACAGCGCCAGGGACCCGGGTTCGATTCCCGTTTGGATCACTGTCTGTGCAGAGTTTGCACATTCTCCCCGTGTCTATGTGGTGTTCCATTTTCCTCCACAGTGCAAAGATATGCAGGTAAGGTTGATTGGCCATGCTAAATTGACCAGAGTGTAAGAGGATTAGCAGGTTAAAATATATGGGGTTACGGAAATAGGGCCTATGTGGGATTGTGGACAGTAGAGACTCGATGGGCTGAATGGCCTTTTTCTGCATTGCAGGGATTCTATGATGCTATGAAATGTTAATGTTTGCTATAGAAATACCATGTCATTATACACACACCTCATGTAAAGTGCCTCACTTCATATTGATTGGTTCAACATTTCTTTGCTATAACATCAGCAATGCAATAAAACCATTGAATACCTACAGTACAGAAAGAGCCATTCAGCCCAACAGGCCTGCACTAGCTCTCTGAAAGGGTATTTCACCCAAATCCTCCCCTCTGTCTTAGCCCTGGAACATTTGATTTGATTTATTATTGTCACATGTATTAACATATAGTGAAAAGTTTAGTCTTGTACACTATACAAAGCATACCATCATAAAGAAGGAAAGGAGAAAGTGCAGAATGTAATGTTACAGTCAGAGCTAGGGTTTTAGAGAAAGATAAGGTAAGTCCATTCAAAAGTCTGACAGCAGTAGGGAATAAGCTGTTCTTGAGTCAATTGGTATGTGATCTCAGATGTTTGTATCTTTCTCCCGATGGAAGGAAGTGGAAGGGAGAATGTTTAGAGTTCCTTGATTACGTTGGCTTCATTGCTGAGGCAGCGGGAAGTGAAAACAGAGTCAATGGATGGGAGCCTGGTTTGTGTGATGGATTGGGCTACACTCACAACCTTTTGTAGTTCCTCATGGTCTTGGGCAGAGCAGGAACCATACCAAGCTGTGATGCAACCAGACAGAATGTTTTCTACGGTAAAAGTTGGTGAGATTTACGTTTGTGCATTTATAAGGCCAGTCCTCCTAATCTGCACATCTAAGACACAAGTTACCATCCACCTAACCTACACATCTTGGGACATGAAGGGGCAATTTAGCATGGCTAATCCACCTGACTTACCCATCTTTGCACTGTGGGAAGCAACCAGAACACCCGGAGAATACCCATGCAGAAAGATACAGAATGTGCAAACTCCACACAGACAATTATCTGAGGCGGGAATCGAACCTGGACCATGGCACTGTGAGGCATCAGTGTTAACCACTGTGCTACTGTGCCGCCCCACGTTAATTCTTGTTTCTCTCTCCAGTGGTGCTGCCAGACCTGCTGCATTTATCTAGCACTTTCTGTTTTTGTTTCAGGTTTCTAGAATCCACAGTATTTTGCTTTCATTTTTTTTAAGAGCCAACTTTAAGAGCATTGCTGTGGGTGTGGAGTCACATATAGGCCAGGCCAGATGAGGATGGCAGATTGTCTTGGTGAACCAGATGGGGTTTTACAGCAATTGATGCCAGGTTCGTGGTCACTATTACTGAGAATAGCTTTACATTCCAGAAGTTATTAATTGAGTTTAAATCCTGCCAGCTGCCATGAATGGGAATTAAAGAAGGGCAGGTCTGACACAAAGAGGATGCACAGTGGAGAGTAACCTGCTGGAATTGAGGACAATTTATTAAACTCCCACCATCAGATAAGCAAGAGAACACTCGCGCAAGAAGTCATTCCAACAGCGACACTCAGTGTAAACAAGTGAATACATGTCCTTCAAATTCATAAACAAGAATAAGTGAAACCAGTGGAGTACACAGCGATTCACAGAGAAATGTTCTTAAAATGAGTACTTCTCATCTTTCACCAGCAAATCAGACACCTTGAGCTCTAGAAAATGGAAACGATTTAGAGCTTCTTACATTTCATGGAATCATACTATCTTTGCAGTACAGAAGGAGGCCATTCAGCCCATTGAGTCCGCACCGACCACAATCCCATCCAGGCCCTATTCTCTTAGCCCTTATTTATCCCGTTAATTTGCCTGACATTAGGTTTAATTGAGCAAGGCCAATCAACCTAATCTGCACATTTCTGGATTGTGGGAGGAACCTGAGCACCTGGAGGAAACCCACGCAGACACAGGGAGAATGTGCAATCTTCTCACAGACAGTGACCCGAGGCTGAAATTGAACCCGGGCACTGTGAGGCAGCAGTGCTAACCACTGCGCTGCCGTGCATTTATGTACAACTTTGGACCAATGGACTATTTCTGTGTTGTATGACTCTATGAATTACTATATAGATTTACAACGATGTTACCGGGATGGGAAGGTTTCAGTCATTTCATAAGGAAAGGCTGGATAACAGCGGACTTTGTTCCCTGGAGCATAGCAGGATGCGGGGGGTGACCTTATAGAGCTTTGTAAAATCATGGAGGGCATAGATAAGGCAAATAGCCAAGGTCTTTTTCCCAGGATAAGGAAGTGCAAAACTAGAGGACATAGGTTTAAGGTGAGAGGGGATAGGTTTAAAGGGGATCTGAGCGGCAACTTTTTCCACACGGAGGGTGGTGCTTGTATGGAATGAGCTGCCAGAGGAGGTGCCAAAGGCGGGTACAATTACAACATTTAAAAGACATTTGGACAGATACATGGATATGAAAGGTTTAGAGACTAATGCAATCCCATTCAGTTTAGGAAACCTAGTTGGTTTGGAAGAGTTGGGCTGAAGGGCCTGTTTCCATGCAGTATATCTCTATGGCTCTCTCTCTGACTATAACGTGCTCTTGCTGCAGAAACAAGCATATGAAATGCAAAATATAAAAATCAGAAATTCATTTAGTTTCTGGTTGCCTAAGTGGAGATTGTATTTATTCATTCTGATCTCCACACTGTAGTAACACAATGTCCCACTCTCCTCAGTCTTCCAGATGGAAAAGTATCAGTCTGATCGAGTGGGATCACTTCTTATTTGTCCTGATCAGAGAACAGGAAGGAAAATATGGCCGGAATCCTGAGGTCTCGTACACCCTGCCTCCACTGCCTGTGAGAGCAGAGAACTCGGCGCTCAGACAAATCTCCATTCACAGCAGCAGGACTGGAGAATCCCAGCCACGGATAAGGTCGGAGAATTCCGGCCTATATATCTATGTCAATTGGACTACTGCTTAGTTATTATTTTACATTTAAAAATGGCCAAAGCTTTACCCATTATTAAGACCAGAGGAATTTCTAACACTCAAGAGAAAGAAGTCCCAGTCTACCCAGGCTCTTCTTATAACTCAATCCATCAAGTCCCAGTGGCATCCTAGTAAATCTTTTCTGATTCTGAATGACAAACTTTATTTGGGTTCCTTTATGCCACATTTTATCAAATGCTGCCCCGAGAGCAATCACTCTTATCTTACGCCTGGAATTCTGTTCTTTTGTCTTTTGGATCAAGATTGTAATGAGGTGTGGAGCCGAATGGCCCTGGTTATCTCATGGAGCCCAAACTGAACATCAATGACCAGGCTGTTGTTTGTAAATGCTGCTTAATAGCATTTCCATCATTTTGTTGATGATCAAGGGTTGACTGTTGGGGCGATAATTGGCCTGATTGGATTTGTCCAGCTTTATGTGAATTGAATACACTTGGGCAACGCTTCACATTATTGGATAGGTATCAGTGTTGGTTAGGGCAAGGCTCGTTATAGAGCACAAGTCTTCAGTACTATTGCTGGAAGGTTGTTCAGTTCTATTGCCTACAGCACTATCTGGTACCTTCAATCATTTCTTGATTTTTCATGGAGTGAATTAAATTGGCTGAAGACTGAGTTCTGTGGTCTTGAGGATTTCAGAGAAGGATTTCAGAGGAGTGGATTGTCCACTCAACATTTCTAATGATTTTTGATTTGATTTGATTTATTATTGTCACATGAATTAACATACATGAAAAGTATTGTTTCTTGAGCGCTATATAGACAAAACATACCGTTCATAGAGAAGGAAATGAGAGAGTGCGGGATGTAGTGTTACAATCATAGCTTGGGTATAGAGAAAGATTAACTTAATGCATTCAGACATTCAGAAGCCTACAGCAGCAGGGAAGAAGCTGTTTTTGAGTCGGTTGGTGTGTGACCTCAGACTTTTGTATCTTTTTCCCGAAGGAAGAAGTTGGAAGAGAGACTGTCCAGAATGCGTGGGGTCCTTCATTATGTTTACTGTTTTGCCGAGGCAGAGAGAAGTGTAGACAGAATCAATGAATGGAGGCTGGTTTGCATGATGGATTGGGCTACATTCACGACCTTTTGTAGTTCCTTGCAGTCTTGGGCAGAGTAGGAGCCATGCCAAGCTGTGATACAGCCAGAAAGAATGCTTTCTGTGGTACATCTATAAAAGTTGGTGAAAGTCATAGCTGACAGGCCAAATTTCCTTAGCCTTCTGAGAAAGTAGAGGCATTGGTGAGCTTTCTTAACTATAATGTCGGCGTGGGGGGAACAAGAGAAGTTGTTGGTGATCTGGACACCTAAAAACCTGAAGCTCTCGATCCTTTCTACTTCGTCCCCATTGATATAGGCAGGGGCATGTTCTCCTTTATGCTTCCTGAAGTCAATGACAATCTCCTTTGGTTTATTGACATTGAGGGAGAGATTATTGTTGCGGTGCCAGTTTACCATATTCTCTATCTCATTCCTGGCGTATTCTGTCTTATCATTGTTTGAGGTCCGACCCCCAGTATGTTGGTGTTGTCAGCAAACTTGAAAATCGAATTGTCGAAAATCAAATCGAGAAATGAAGATTGCTACAAATATCTCAACTTTGTGTTTTGCATTGATGTGCATCATTGAGGCTGGGGCTGTTTTTGCAGCCTCCCACTTCATCATCTAACTGACCGCTACTATAACAACTGCATATGGCTGGACTGCAGAGTTATCATCTGACCCAAAAGTTCCAAAGAAGCATCATATTGGAATATTAACTCTGTTTCTCACTCTGCAGTTGCTACCAGATCTGTTGAGTCTTCCCAGCATTTTCTGTTTTGATTTGATCTGACCTGTTGGTTGTGAGATGGCTTAGCTCTGTGTATGGCATGTTTTTTCCGCAGTTTAGTATGCAAGTAGCTCTGTGTCCTGACAATGGAATGGGAATAACTCTGTGGAGATTCCTGTTTTGTACATCCAGCCTTCTCAATGAGGTAGCCTCGCTTCCTGTGAATTGGAAGCAAAAAATGGGATTTTAAAAAAATCTGATTGTGATTTTTACAAAACCTGTTCTTTACACTAAAGGTCACAGAGGAGAATGAAATCCTTGGTCAGAGTAAGATGAGACATGGCGAAAACGAAACTGCAGAGACTTGCCTGGTGGATACATTGTTCCCATGTCAGCTGTATAGAAATCTCAGTAAAATGCACTGTGTCAAAACACTTCACCCTACCTTATCATTATGCTAATTTTCAAGAGATGAATTACTTCGTAACTGCTCCTCAAGGGTGGAGGGAGTTGAGAATTCCTCTGCTTGCTATGTATTACAGTGTTTGTGAAGATTTTCTTCTGTGTGTCTGGTGCATATAATGGAATAGTAAACACATTATTTTCCAGCAAGAGTATCTACAGACATGTGTGCCACGAGGAGGGAGGGCTGGCTATACAGATACAGCTTAAATCCACAATCCCATTAATCTGTGCCTACTCCATCTGACTGGTATAAATAGATGTCTTCAATTGACTTTGAAATGAATGCATCAATCAGGCAATGTTGTCCAAGGCTGCTATTTATTTCAAAACCCCCTCCCCCCCACAAAATCCAAAGAGTTCAAACAAGATGGAACGGTTGTTAGGAAGATAGGGTGGACAGTGATAGCCTTTTTCCTAGGATGGAGAAAGCTAGCACGAGGGGACACAGCTTTAAATTAAGGGGTATGAGTTATAGGACGGATATCAGAGGTCGGTTCTTTACTCAAAGAGTGATTAGGGAGTGGAATGCCCTGCCTGCAGCTGTTGTAGATGCGCCAAGTTTGGTGGCGTTTAAGAGGCAAATGGAGTTTAATGTGGAAAAGTGTGAGGTAATGCACTTTGGCAGGAACAATAAATGTGTAGAGTATAGGGCTAATGGTAGGCCTCTTAATAGTGTTGAGGAACAGAAGGATCTTGGTGTATGTGTCAATAGATCCCTGAAAGTAGGCAGTCAAGTGGATAAAGTTGTTAAGAAGGCATATGGAGTCTTAGCTTTTATTGTTAGGGGGATTGAATTTAGGAGCCGCAGCATCATGTTGCAGCTGTACAAAACTCTAGTGCGGCCGCACTTGGAGTATTGTGTGCAGTTCTGGTCGCCACATTATAAGAAAGATGTGGAGGCATTAGAGAGGGTACAGAGGAGGTTTACCAGGATGTTGCCTGGTATGGAGGGCAGGTCCTATGAGGAGAGGTTGAAGGATTTGAGGTTGTTTTAGTTAGAAAGGAGGCGGCTAAGAGGGGATCTTATTGAAGCATATAAGATGATTAGAGGTTTAGATAGGTTGGACAGTGATAGCCTTTTTCCTAGGATGGAGAAAGCTAGCACGAGGGGACACAGCTTTAAATTAAGGGGTATGAGTTATAGGAAGGATATCAGAGGTAGGTTCTTTACTCAAAGAGTGATTAGGGAGTGGAATGCCCTGCCTGCAGCTGTTGTAGATGCGCCAAGTTTGGTGGCGTTTAAGAGGTTAATTGATAAAGTATATGGAAGAGAAGGGAATGGTTTAGTTTGGAGGGGCATTGCTTTTTATTTTGGTCGGCACAACATCGAAGGCCGAAGGGCCTGTTCTGTGCTGTATTGTTCTATGTTCTATGTTCTAAGACGAGTTCAAATGAGTCTGGTTGTCTTCATAGATCGGTTTAAAATTGCAAGATACTGGAGTGAAATACTCACCAATGTCAAAATCAAATGCAGAAATTAGAGTCTAGGTTAACTTCACAAAATACCTTGGAATTTCTAGATCTGGTCCTTAGCAATCAGTGAGTGATGGGGAAAAGGGACACGTGGTGAGTTGCCATTGCATTTTGAGAATGGACTTTAAAGCAACTCGAGAAATTCTAAGAGCAGCAAGTATTTTGGCTTTGGTGGAACTTTTCCAGTAAAACGCCAGGGATGCTGGTGGAAAAACAATGCTCGATGTTAAGCAGAAGCCTATGGGTAGAATGTGACCTCTGCTTTGCAATGTAGAGCAAATGAACAATTTTACTAGAATTAATGAGCAGAGGAAATCTGCACAACATTTACGACAAGGAACACAAAGTAACCAAGGAATTCCCACTCTCTGGCAGTGGTCCTCGTCATTCAGCCCACACCTTTAAATGGGAACGATTCCAGTTAGAATGTTGGCCATTGAGACAACACTTAAGGAACACATGGCACAGTAATAAAGCAGATTGTCATTTACAACCGTTTGTAAAACCATGAAGTCTCAGGCTCTCTTTTAAAGTTAAACACTGGTTTTTAACCTGAGCATTTGTTTTAGATTTCATGTGTTCGTCTCCTGTTACAAATGATGAAATGCACCATAAAAGGGAAGCATTTTAGCAAGAGCAATAAATCTCCCTCTACCCACTCATTCAAATCTGCCCCGAATTTACACTTACAGTTACTGCAGACATCACTGAGGGAAAGTCATCCAGCAAAGGTTTGCATTTCGTGAAATGCCCTGAAAAGGCTTTTGAGAACTCTGACACAACACATTTTTTTTAAGTTTATTTATTAGTAGGCTTACATTAACAGTGCAATGAAATTACTGTGAAAAATCCCCTGGTCGCCATGCTCCAGCGCCTGTTCGGGTACATTGAAGGATAATTTAGCATGGCCAATGCACCTAACCAGCACATCTTTCAGATTATAGCAGGGAATTGGAGCATCTGGAGGAAACCCACGCAGACCTGGGGAGAATGTGCTCAAACAGTGATCCAGGCTAGGAATCAAACCAGGATTCCTGGTGCTGTGAGGCAGCAGTGCTAATCACTGTGCCACCATGCCAGACAGCACAAAAAACTGATTTCTCATTTCAGAAGCAGATTCCTGCAAAGCCATTGAGCTATTTCTTTGTCTCCAATGTCTTGTAATCGCCTCCAGTCCCACAACCCTCTGAGATATCTGCGTTCATTCAATTCCAGCCTCTTCAGCATCCCCGATTTTAATCACTCTACCATTGATAGCCAAGGCATCCCTACAGCTGTGGGATTCCTTCCCTGCTTCTCTCCATCTCTCTTTTCTCCTGGCAGATGACTTTTTCTTTGTCTAAACTTTTGTCTATCTGCCCTAATATCTCCAAAATTGGATTAGTGTCAAATTTAGTTTTATAATGCTCTTGTGAAAAGCTTTTGGAACGTTTTTATTACATTCAGGGTATTTTATGAATAGCATGTAAAAGCATGGGGTGGCACAGTGATTAGCACTGCTGCCTCACAGTGCCAGGGACCCGGGTTCGATTTCCAGCTTGGGCCACTGTCTGTGTGGAGTCTACATGTTCCCCCCACGTCTGTATGGATTTGCTCTGGTTTTCTCCCAGTCCGAAAGATGTGCATTGGCCATGCTAAATTCTCCCTCAGTGTACCTGAACTTTTTGCAGTAACTTCATTGCATTGTTAATGTAAGCCTACTTGTGACTAATAAATTAAAATAAATGTTGGTGCCACTACACAAACATGCACCTATCTCACATCTCTCCTGGTAAATCTTTGACGGGACGATGTATAAAATCTGCTACATGTGTGTGAATTTAAAAATAATTGTCAGCAGTGCAACAACACATAAAGGATGAGTTTATTTAGTGAGTAACTGTGCCATGTAAACAACAAAGTGTGTGGATTGTGGGGGAGGAGAAAGACAGTCAATCTCAGTGGATAGTCAGAAGCTTTTTTGCAGGGTGGAAGAGTCAATTACTAGAGAGTGTAGGTTTGAGGTGCGAGGGGCGATACTCAAAGGAGATGTACAAGGCAAGTTTTTTTACACAGAGGGTGGTGAGTGCCTGGAATTCGCTGCCGGGAAAGGTAGTGGAAGCAGATGCGATAGTGACTTTTAAAGAGCATTTGGACAAATACATGAATAGGATGGGAATAGAGGGATATGGTCCCTGGAAAGGTAGGGGGTTTTAATTCAGTCGGGCAGCATGGTCAGTGCAGATTTGGAGGGTTGAAGAACCTGTTCCTGTGCTGTAATTTTCTTAGTTCTTTGTTCAATGGTGATTCCTCTGATGGTCAAATAGCCTGCTAACACACACTAAAGAGTCTTACATGTGCCACACGAAAAGAGGGAAGTGAGTAGCTGGGAGCTGGGCTGCTACTGGGTATCAAAATCCTCCAAGACAGCTGGAGTGAAATGGGCCAAAGGAGAAATGTCACACCCCTGATCACCATGAGGTTGTCTTGGAGCAGCTCAGAGCAGAATATGTGGAATGGAACATGCTTTTTCCCCACAGCTTATTTCTCTGGTCATCCAGCCCTTCCTCAGTATCTCTTTTTACTAAAGTTTCCTGTTGTGATGGGGTACATCACTGCTTATTAATACACTAATCTCCTGGTTTTCTCCTGGCCTATGCGGAGGGCCCCAAGGGATGAAAAGTCAGAGTTCAGCACTTTAATGTCAATTTTGTGAGCAGAGGCCTTGATTTTAACTCGCTGATATTGGTGCAAATGGCTTCAAAACAGGATGTGCAGCTTTATTTATCTTTAGTACCTCTGGATTGCCCCTTTTGGGACAGGCCTGAAGCTGTGAGTGATTGGGTGACACGGTGGTTAGCACTGCTACCTCACAGCTCCAGAGATTTGGATTCGATTCCCAGCTTGGGGTCACTGTCTGTGCGGGGTTTGCTCATTCTCCCATGTCTGCATGAATTTCCTCATACAATCTGAAAAATGTGCAGGTAATGTTGATTGGCACGCTAAATTACCCCTTAGTGTTCTGGGATGTGTAAAGTAAAGGGATTAGCGGGGTAAATATGTGGGGTTAGGAGAATAGGGCCTGGGTGGTATTGTTGTCAGTACAGACTCAATGGGCTAAATGGCCTCTTTCTGCAGTGCAGAGGTTCAATGTTCTACATTCAGTACCCATAGATTGCCAGTTCCATTGCATATAATTGATTCAGAGAATGGTTACAGTACAGAGGGAAGCCATTTGACTCATCAAACCTGTGCTCTTTAAAACAATTAATTCCTGGGGTGTGAGTGGCTGGCTAGGCTGGCACTTAGTCCCCATCCCTAACTGGCTCACAGTAAGAGCAATATACACAGTAGGTGCAGACATCAGCCCAGTCAAAGCGCAGGTCCTCCCGTGGAACTATAATCAAGGGCTGTGCCTCAGGCGAAAAATACAGAGAGGCCTCCAGTGTCCTTGCTCTAGTTCCGGATACCAACTGTAAAATGGCAACGGAAAATCCACCTGCTATCCAATATCAACAATTTCCATTCTCATTATTGTTTTGCTTTTCTCCAGAAGCATTAGAGGGAGAACAGAGCCTGAATCAATAAATGGTGTTTACAGATTTGAAACAAAACACCAATCTCAGGGGAAGAGACGGCCGAGTGGTATTATCCCCCTATTTGAGAAACTCAGCTAATGTTCTGGGGACCCAGGTTCGAATTCCGCCACAGCAGATGGTGGAATTTGAATTCAATTAAAAAAAATCTGGAATTAAGAATCCGATGACCATGAAATTGTTGCCCTTCTGGGAGAAAAAAATCTGCCATCCGTGCATGGGTCTGGCCTACTTGTGGCTCCAGAGCCACAACAATGTGGTTGTCCCTCAATTGCTCTCAGGCAATTGGGGATGGACAATAAATGCTGGACAGCCAGTGACACCCATGTCCCATGGATCGGAGCGATCACCCCTCCCAGAGGGTTGGGCAATGGGAGTGTCTCCTAGACATTGGCACCTTGACAGTATCAGCCTGGGTCTCCTGGCACTGCCCCAAGGGGCAAAGTGCTAATGCCCCAAGGAGCACCTTGATATTGCCCACCAGGTATGAGGCAGTGCTGGGGAGGGGGTGGCACCTGGTGGGGGTATGGCCTGATGGGAAGTCTCTAGAGGAGGGAGGGGGCCCAATGGTGAGGGGTGGAGGAATCCCACTGCCACTCTGCAGTCAGGACTAGTGGGGGAGGGAGAGAGGTCAGCTAGCCATTACTGTCAGGCAGGGTAGCCTGCTTGGGCGATGGGTGGGGGGGGGGTGGTGGTGGGGTGTGTTGGGTTGAAGGGGGGTTGTGTTTGAGGCAGGCCAGAAGTTGGGGGGGTGAGTTGGATCTGGACATGTTTTGGGGCGGAGGGGGTGCTAACGATCAGGCAGTGGGAGAGAATGAAGGGCTGGCGATGTGGGGATCACAGGGCTGGACAGGAATCGATTTTGGCGCTGACAGATTGGTGTATGCACAGTGACCCACTCAGCTCTACGTTGCCAGTGTCTCCAGCAGGAATAGGCTCCACACACTGATTTTCAACGGGATTTATGCTTGAGGCACTCTGCAGTGCACAGCACTGGGAGATTCTTTTTTAAACTCCCACTGAAAAAAAGCGGGATTTATCCCAGTTTTTACACAAATTCAGAATTTTTTCAGGAGTGTCACCGCTCGTAGATTTGGGGACATCTAACTAAAACCTTTGTGGACTGGATAAAGGGTCAACAGGGCTTGGCGAGGCTTCAGTTACAGGGCAGCAGAGCACAGGATATGATTGACACAACTGCCAAGGCCACAGTTAAATCACAGGATTTAACCCATTCTGTAGTGCAGCAATCAGGCACAGCCACATCACCACAGGGAGATTCCAGGCAGTTTGTACTGGGAAGAAAACAATGACACAAACTGTGTACCTCCCAGCAATCAAAACAGAGCAATCGAGCAGGGCAGCAGACCTGAGCACCAGTCCTTCCTCACTCACATCCCTGAGGGATGTGGCCTGGTCGATGGGGTAAGAAGAAATTTAGTTTCGAATTGAAATAAATAAATTTGTACCTGCTCCGGAAAACATGTTAAAAAAAAGTCCAAACAAATGCTAAATACCTTAAAATGAAAGTCCAGTACTATTGCTGATTGTGACTGGGATTTGAAACTTTTGATCTGTTTTCTTCCCTCGAACTGTCAGATCTCAGCATAGGACGGCACAGTGGTTAGCACTGCTGCCTCACAGCGCCAGGCATTCAATTAAGAACATAAGAAATAGGAGCAGGAGTAAGCCATACACCCCCTCGAACCTGCCCTTCCATTCAATAAGATCGTGGCTGATCTGTAGTGGTTCCCGCTTTCCCACTTTCTCCCCGTAACCCTTAATTTCCTTGTCAATCAAAAACCTATCCACTCTTGAATATATTCCCAGCTTGGGTCACCGTCTGCGTGGAGTTTGCATGTTCTCCTCATGTCTGCATGTGTTTTCCCCCACAGTCCGAAAGACGCGCTGGTTAGGTACATTGGCCGTGCTAAACTCCCCCTTAGTGTACCCGAACAGGCACCAGAGTGTGGTGACTCAGGGATTTTCACAGTAACTTCATTGCAGTGTTACTTGTGACTAATAACTAAACTTTTCCTTTAAAAACCTGTTGAAGGTGTAAGCCTGACACGAGAATGCAGCTTTTTCTTCAAGAAGTCTTCGTACCATGTGGAGATTGACAGTCTAAACTTTTCTTTGACCACCTGGGATTTGTTTGCCTTACTTTTTAATGTGTTCCATTCCTTTCACTCAAAAGGTTAGAAGTTTTCTCACATTTGTTACTGAGGAAGGAGCAATTCTGCAGCCTCAGTATATCAGTATGGATAATATTATTGCAGCTATTCCAGGTCCACAGGCCTGTTCAACGGAACTCTTCCAGGTTACTACCTGCTGAGGGAGCATAGTGAGGGGGGAGAGGGAGGCTAACTCTGCATTCAGCAAAAATACTTCCAAAAAACTTCTTTATTACAAAAGTATTTTTGGCCATGCCCCATCACCATCTTCATGTTCAAAAGATCGGAAATTCCTGGAATTAGTGTCACTGAGATTATGAAGTCCGGCTGAGTTAACACAACTGCCTCACCTTCCCTGATAAAAAAAAAAGCAATATTCAGCAACATCTCACTCTAAATTCCTGACTGGACAAATTCTGTGGCGACATTCTTCCATTTGGAATAAGGATTGTAAGAATAGGCTAGTCTGCAAAAGATCTGTCAAGCCTCAGGCAGCCATTCCAGATTGAAACCCTAATCAACAGAATTCCTATGGTGCAGGAGGAGGCCATTCAGCCCACCGAGTCTGCACAGAAAACAGAGCCTATCCCCGCAATCCCTAGCATTTACCCAGCTGCTGTGGGAGGAAAACAGAGCACCTGGAGGGAACCCACGTAGACACGGGGACAATGTGCCGACTCTGACAGACAATGACCCAAAGCTGGTATTGAACCCAGCACCCTGATGCTATGAGGCAGCAATGCCATCCACTCAATACATCCAAACTTAAATATTGGTCTTACAATAAAGAGAGAGAGCCTGTTGCAACCGGGTGCTGAGGTCAGCCCAAAAAGAAAATTAAACTGTTCAACAATGAGCATGGAACATGGGCAGCACAGTGGCAGAGGTGGCATGGTGACAGAAGTAGCACAGAGACAGGGGCAGCATGATGGCACAGTGGTTAGCACTGCTGCCTCACAGCACCAGGGACCTGCGTTCGATTACCGGCTTGGGTCACCGACTTTGTGGAGTTTGCACATTCTTCCTGTGTCTGCGTGGGTTTCCTCTCAGTTTCCCTCCCACAGTCTGAAAGGTGATTAGGTGCATTGGCAATGCTAAATTTTCCCTCAGTGTACCCGAACAGGTGCCAGAGTGTGGAGACTAGGGGATTTTCACAGTAACTTCATTGCACTGTTAATGTTAGCCTAGTTGTGACATTATTAAATAAAGTTTAATTTTAGGATACCTTCCGCGTTAACAGTGAAAGTGGAGAGTCAGAGCCGGACTGATTTCAGTGGACCGCTGCTTGTATGTAAATGGACGTTGGTTTAAATGCTTGAACATGATCAGCAAAATATTCCTCTAGTTTATCTGAACCAACGATAAGCTAGCCTCGTATTTCAGTTTGCTGGAAGTCTTGGAAATCAGACAGTAACCTACAATTCTGCATCTAGACACTATCTGGAAAGTCCGTTGCTATTTTAAAACTGATTACGCCCAATTGCTGGACTATAAAGCAACAACCATATACTGGTTATACTCATAGATCAAAACCTCTGGAGTGCAGTGACACAAACATACAGAATACTTTGTAATAGCCCATCCACTCTCTTCCTTCTACAAAGCAGTTTATTGTCCTGTAAAAGCAAGCATTTCACTGCCCTAAGCCACTAACAGCTCTCACACTAATGAGCTAAGCAATAGCTTGGGATTTATAAGCTACATAAATGCATTTACTGTGAAATAGTTACAATAAAAACTGACACCAAATTTACAGCCAGTAATAGCGAGAGCTTCATATCTCCTCTACCTTTGGCACTTATTTAGCAATTCCAAACACTCTCGTGTACTGAAATGCCAGTAAAACATCACAGACTGCGGCCCCCACATCTGACATTAACTCTTCTGATTACAAAATCCCAGGTTTCATCTCAGATTTATCTCACAGGGCAATGGCAACACAGTGATTAGCATTGCTGCCTCAAAGTGCCAGGGACCCAGGTTTGATTCCTGCCTTGCATTGCAGTCTGTATGGAGTTTGCACATTCCCCCTGTGTTTGCGTGAGTTTCCTCCGAGTTTCCTGGTTTCCTCCCACAGTCCAGAAGATGTGCGGGTTAGTTTGATTGGACGTGCAAAATTGCCCCTTAGTATCCCAGCAAGCGTAAATTAGAGAGATTACTGGAGCAAATATGTGGGATTGCAGGGATAGAACATGGCTGGGATTGTGGTCAGTGCAGACTCGATGGGCCAAATGGCCTCCTTCTGCAATGCAGGGATTTTATGAATTGGGTTTCCTCTAGATGCTCCAGCTTCCTTTCACAGTCCAAAGATGTACAGTTTAGGCGAATTGGCCATGGTAAATTTTCTCTCTTGTGTCCAAAGATGTGTAGTTTAAGGACATTAGCCATGTTAATGTGTGGGGTTACAGAGATGAGGGGCGGATGTTTTAAGGAAGGTTGGTGCAGATTTAAAGGGCGGAATGGCCTTTTTTGCACTGTAGGGACTGTATGGGTCTATAGTGCAATGTAGAAAAATTATTTTCAATGTTCACCCTCACCAACAGCTTTTGCCCAGCAGCGCAACTTAAGCTATAAATTTACAATGGTAAATGCAAACTGTCTTTGTATTGGAAGTATCGAAGTCCTATTGCTATCTAATCAAAAACTTCAGTGGTTTGGATTTACACCCACATACTACAAGTCAAAGATTGCTAACAGCATTATATTATCATTTTAGATTTAGCTTGGAAAGCAGCACTTTCAGAAGGTTCCAGAAGAAAGGTTTTTGATCAAAATTAAAGATGATGGGATTCAGGGAAATCCCTGGGAATGAATTTAAAAGAATGAGCTGAAAGAATGAGCACTTGTTAGAAAGATCATATCTAGGGGAAGAACTATTTAAGTGGGGCACCTCACTGCTCAGCACTGAGATTACTGCTGCTTCTAATTTACATGAACTAATGGATTTAGATTTAAATTTATTAGCGTCACAAATAGGTTCACATTAACACTGCAATGAAGTTACTGTGAAAACCCCTAGTCACCACATCCCGGTGGTTGTTGGGTATACTGAGGGAGAATTTAGCATGGCCAATGCACACAACCAGCATGTCTTTTGGAGGAAACTGGAGCACTCAGAGGAAACCCATGTAGACACAGGGAGAATGTGCAAACGCCATGCAGACAGTGACACAAGTCGGGAATCAAACCTGGGTCCTTGGTGCTGTGAGGCAGCAGTGCTAACCACTGTGCCACCGTGCTCTCCTTTCCTATTCTCATGGAAAAATGGACCAATCTGCACAGACATTAAATTAGGAAAAAAGGTGCGGCTAGATAAGGCAATTCAGAAATGACTGAATAAGTGGGCCAGATAAAATATGCAAGTTGACAAAATATTGGCAGAGTTCTGTACAAAACAAAGCCTTTCAGATTGGAAAGGAAGTGTCCTTGAAGTAATCGTACAGAAATATTTAAGATTATGAAGGATATAGGAAAGGTTGATCTAAAATATTACTTTAGATTTAGCTGCAACAGCAGGACAGGGAATATAGGTTCAAAGCAGAGAGGGATATCTTTTACACAGATTATATTAGGTTTGTTTGAATTCAAAGTGCAAGGAGAACATTTGAATCAAAGAAACATAGAATCCCTACATAGCAGGAAGAAGCCATTCAGCCTATTGAGTCTGCACTGACAACAATCCCACCCAGGCCATATTCCAGTAATCACACATATTTACCCCACTAATCCCCCTAATCTGCCCATCCTGGATCACTAAAGAGCAATTTAACATGGCCAATCAACCTAACCTACAAATCTTTGGACTGTGGGAGGAAACCAGAACAGCCAAAGGAAACCCACACAGACATAAGGAGAATTTGCAAACTCCACACAGTCAGTGACCCAAGCCGAGAACAGAACCCAGGTCCCTGGTGCTGTGAGGCAACAGTGTTAACTATATACCACTTTTTCCGGAGAGTACAGTGGAATCAGAATCTGTGGAATCATTTCAGAAACTGTGTTCCTCTGCCATTGTAGGATTTGGAGCTGTAGCTCTCAGGGGTTGGTCCATGACCCCCAAGTGCAGTCACATCAACGATGTTTGGGTTTGTGAACTTCTCCTCCTCTGACACTGCATCCCATAAGGCCCAGGTCTCTGCTCTTGTCCTGCTTGTTTCTTGGTCTTAAACTGAATTTCTGCTTTCACTCCTTCAGTGTCTGGAATGAGTTGCTAGATATAGCCATAGAGACCTGTCCAATTTTGCTTTTTAAAAAGTGTTTAGACAGCTACATGGGTAAAATGGCTATAGAGGGATATGGGCCAAATGCGGGCAATTGGGGTTAGCTTAGTAGTAAAAACTGCGGCATGGACAAGTTGGGTCAAAGGGCCTGTTTCTATCCTGTAAACTTCTGTGGCTCAATGACCAGTTATAAAAGTCAGCTGCAGGGCAATAACTGCATGCCAGCTGGGGTCCAGGCTGCCAGAACTGTTATGAGACAACAATGGCTGCCACTGGTCAACTGACTTGTGTTGTGTGTGGGGGGGGAGGAGATGATTAAGTGTGTGTGTGTGTGTGTGTGTGTGGGATTGCGTATGTGTTTGTGGGGGGGGTAGGAGGGGGGTGGGGGGAGGAATCACAGAGTGCCGTGAGGGTAAGGGAGAAGAGGACTGAAATCCTGAGTAAAAAAATTAAAAGCTTATTTGGCTCACCTCACATTAGAATCAATGATGTCAAGATGTCTTTAGGGATGATATTGCTATGGGTCAGTAATACTGAATAAAAATGCAAATATCAATGGTATCCTTTTGCTTCCTGGTCAAAAGTATTCAGCTAGAGAGGTTAGATGAAGTAATGGATTGGTGAGTACATAAAATAACACTTCTGCAAAATTACTTAAGAAAACCCAGGTTTTAATATTTGCATGATGTTTTTATTATGTATTATTTTATGTTGATCGTTAACTCAAAGACCTCCTGCACAGTGAACTTGCCGCTGGGTCATGACTTCCTGGGTGCCCATAATTCTGCTATGAGGTCAGCTGCACGAGAACTGAAGATGGTGAACATTGATACTGACAAGAGGGAGGCAGTTGCTGAGGGATGTGACCTTTGGAGGTTGCCTGTTTGGAAGAGAAATGAGAAGATCAAGTGGCTGTGAAGAGGACCCAGAGAAAACAGAGGCCATCGAAACCTGCATCTTTTCAGACCACTATCTTCCTCTGCAGCAGAGGCTGGCATGGTAGAGTTGGGCTCCTGACACATACCAAGTGATGTCTAACACAGAGTTAAACATGGCAGTGCAAACTATCACCTTACCAGATGGAAAGCTGCCAATATTAAATGTTGACTAACTTTAATAATTATACTCTGAATGTTGCAATGCTGCTTTATTGCTGTTTTGTTTTTGTTAATGTTTGTGATAACATTAATTTTCAGGTGTTAAAATGGGAAGTACTGTCTGAGTTCCTACCTTAATAGAGAACTCTTACTGCAACATTTTCCATTTCAATAGCAGAGCGGTCGATCTTACTAAAAAAATTCTAAGTACCAAACAAGTGTGAAAATGGGAGAGAATCATACTCATAGTTTGGATAAGCTCCCAGACCCATGTGTATGGCACTTTGGGAAAAAAAAGAGGCAAAGTGTGATTCTCGCCAGCAGGGGGAGTGGGCACAGCCTATTTGTGCTGGAAAGCTGGCTGCTCATCTCTTGAGGCTGATCTCCCAGTGCACTGATATAGAGATGCCGGTGTTGGACTGGAATAACACAGTAAGAAGTCTGACAACACCAAGTTTAAGTCCAATCGATTTATTTGATAGTAAACTCACAAGCTTTCGAGGTGTTTCAACCTCTTCGTCAGGTGAATGAGGTGTTCTGGTCTCAGACAGCACACATATCGGCATAGACAGTTACAGATTACTGATTAGAATGCAAATCTTTACACCTAACCTGCTATTCAAATCTTAAAGTGGCTAATAATGTGAGTGGAAGGAGCACTGAACACAGGTTAAAGAGATGTGTATTGTCTCCAGACAGCACAGTAAGTGAGGTTTGCAAACCCAGGCAAGTCATGGGGGTTACAGATAGTGTGACATGAACCCAAGATCCCTGATGAGACTGTCCTCATGTGTGCGATTCCTGTGCACTGCCAGCACTTTCTGTCTTTATCCCACCTATTTGACTGCATTTTGAATGCACCTTCCTTGGCCATCAAATGCTGGAGTGGGACTTGAACGCAGAGCTTCCAGGTCTGAGAGGAAATCCCATTGGCAGCGACAAGACCAGGGAATCCCAGTGCTGGCGAACTGCATGCCACCTTCGACCCTCAGAAAACACGTGGCTGGGAGGCTGGAGAATCTCACTCGTTATCTCTCTTCCTCAATGAATTAAACACCTTGAGAACGAAAGAAGAAAAACTGCATTTATGTAGCACCTTTCCCAACTGCAGGCTATCCCAAACAGTCTGAGAAGCATTTTTCAAATGTAGTGATAGTGCAATGTAGAAACTCTGATGGAGAATTTACACACAGTAATCTCCCTCAAACACTAACATGACAATGGTCAGGTCCTCTACATTTTTGTGAAACATTGGGACTATGATAATTTTACTTTGACCTAAATTTTGCAAGGACTTGAGAGGCTACTCCTCTTTACCATGGGATCTTTAGTATTCACCTCAAAGGGACAAAGAACAAAGAAAAGTACAGCACAGGAACAGGCTCTTTGGTCCTCCAAGCCTGCTCCGATCATGATGTCCTAACTAAACTAAAACTGTATGCACTTACAGTGTCCATATCCTTCCATTCCCATCATACTCATGACAGGATCCTTGGTTTGACATTTCATCAGAAAGAAGGATGTTCAGACAGTGCAGCAACTCTCAAGTACTACAGTGGAAGGTCAGTCTAGACTTCTGTGTTTAAGCCTTTTTGTGAGTTTTAAACCCACAACCATTTGATTCAGAGGCAAGAATGCTACCGACAGAGACAGAGCCTACTGCTTGAATAATAATTGTATTTAATTACATGGAAGTGGAGGGAATTAAATGGGAGGGAGGTTCATTAGTGCACCTATAAATAGGAGCAGACTAAAACTGTGCTTGTTGGGTGAGGAGGTTTATATTTGTAATGTCTACTTAGGTGAAGAAATGTTTATTAAAGTGTTAGGCTCGGCTCCAGTTCCATCTTTCACTATCTGTCTTCCTAAAGTGTAACACTTGAGTTTAACTAAATTTAGCAATGGCAATTTTTAAATACACATCTTAAGATGATCCTTCCATTGCAAATCAACCTGGAAAAGTTACAAACCCTCAATAAATAAATCATCGTACTTAATGCATTCAACATGCAGTTAAACAGATTCTTTTCCCTTACAGCACTGAAAATGTGACTGTGTCCCTGTGCTGGCAATGTTTCAATGTGTACATGCATGAAAGAGTGTTCTGTAACACATCAAAACTACTAATCCATTTCTCTGGTGCTCAAATTGGCAATCAGGTGCATGTTTTATACATGTTAATAATTCATTTTGTTGTGAAAGAACTTATTGGACATAGAAACAAGCTAAGGCAAATCTTTTCATTAGTGCTGAACTGATCTAAGCATCAAAAGAATGCTATCTGTGGGAATGAATAGGAGTCATGATTACTGAAGATTAACTGTTCTGTTCCAAAGAGGAGCCCGGCTGCAAAAAGAGTTTAGAACATGAGGAGACATCATTTATCAGGAATGACCCTGTACCTCACTGTAACGGTGTAAGGTGAAGCCAAAAGCAGGTGGGATCCGTGAACCTGATAACAGCCAGGAAATGTGAGCAAAGATGTACTGGAACTTCCCACACCCGAAAACATTATTCGATAATGACCAGGCCCCGAGGCCAGGGCTGGGTGCATCCTAACCCCATAACTTAGAGAAAGTTATGTGAAACCAAAATCTGCTATTCCCCTGCCACCCCCCTATTAGATTTCGAGCTAGCTTCAAACAAATGCTTATGATCCTCCGTCCCATACAAACATATACAGTATTCTAACAATCTATTCATTCAATGTATTTGAATCTCACAATTGTCATAAATGCTGTAGCCATGATGGTCTGTGGTGTGAATTGTGTGGAAATAAATAAAAACAAAGCCGGTATTTTCATAATTTCCTTTCATGGCAAATATGTATCTTATTTTTATTCATATTCCATCCACATTTACATTAAAGGTATGTGTATGTGTGTGTATATGAAAAATAGTCTTCATCCTACATCTTCTATTCATCACACACACGTATGCATACACAGACACACACATGTAATTATACTGGTAACGATCAGTGCAATTGTTATCAGTGCAATTACATGTGCATCCATATGCATACACGTGTGTATGTGATGAATAGAGGATATATTTTCTGTACACATTGCTGTGACTCAGACCTTCATTGAATCCTTACAATGCAGAAGAGGCCATTCGACCCATGGAGTCTGCACCCATTTTCTGACAGAGCATCCCATTTAGGTCCTATCTTCGTAGTCCCATTTACCTGCCCCACTAATCCCCCTAACCCAAGAACCTTAGGACCCTAAGAGGCAATTTCGCATGGCCAGTACACCAAACCTGCACATCTTTGGAAGGAAACCGGTGCATCTGGGGGATACCTACGCAGACACAGGAAGAGCATACAGACTCCACACAGTCACCCAAGGCTGGAATTGAGCCCAGATCCCTGGCTTTGTGAGGTAGCAGTACTAACCAGTGTGTTACCGTGCCATCCTTTAAATAAAAGAGGAGAACGTAGGCAGTTGGTAGCATTCTCATTACTGTGTCAGAAAGTTGTGGGTTCAGTCCCAGCACAATGATTTAGGCTGAAATTCCAATACAGTACTGAGGAAGTGCTGCACTTTCAGCCATGCTGCTTTACAAACCATTTGTTAAAACCAAAGGGCTAACTGCCCTCCCCGATCCCATCAGGATTGTCCAATCCCACCGAAAGTCCATGGACATTTGGGTGAAGCGGCACGCCCCCATGTCAGGGTCAGAAAATGGCAGCCAGTTGTACCAAGGTGAACAATGGGGAGCGGTTCCCCATACAAAAGCAAAATACCATGGATGCTGCAAAGCTGAAACAAAAACAGAAGATCTGGAAATACTCAGTCCAAATTCAGCAGTTGTGGAAAGAGAAAAAGGATTAATATTTCAGTCTGTGAACTCTCAGTGTTATCCCCCTTACCCTGGCATTTTATGTATCATTCAATCCCATAAAAATCAGATTATCTAGTTATTATCACACAGCTATGGGTGCATGTTCTGTACAAACTGGAGGTTGAGACTCCTACATTACAGCAGGGTTACACCTCAAAAATATTAAATTATTTTGAAAGCTGGGGAACATGAAAGGTGCTATACAAATGCAAGTCTTGTATTCTTCCTTTGAAAGTTTAATTTTTTTCCCATGTTTTCAGAGTTTTTGTCGCAGGATGGAAGTGTCAATGACAAGGGAGCACAGTTCAAGGTGAGAGAGAGAAAGTTGAAGGGAGGTGTGCAGAGTAGCTTTTTCATGCAGAGACTGGTGGGTGCCTGGAACATCCTGCCAGAGAAGGAGGTGAAAACAGGCACATTAGCAATATTTAAGAGATGGGAACACACGCAGACATGGAGAGAACATGCAGACTCCACACAGACAGTAACCCAAGACCGGAATTGAACCCGGGTCCCTGGTGTTGTGAGGGAGCAGAGCTAATCATTGTGCCACCATGCACCCATACAAGCTGTATACAGCCATTAGCAAGTAGCACTGACGATAATATGATGGAAGGAGTAATATGAGGCGAATGTATAAATCTTAAGGTGATGCTTTGCCATCTAATTTATACAGTCTATAAAAATCCAGGGAAGAAATGCTCACACTTAAAAGGTATCAGATATTTTCAAGTCTCTGACTCATTTTCAATGGCTGCTCCAGCAGAATTGGAAGATTGCTTGGATAGATGACAGGGGAATAATGTACAGCACAATACCTGACAACGCTACAGCAATGTAAAAAAGCCCAGGCTTATTCACTGGGCTACTGTTTGCCTTTATACATTCAGGCAAAAGAGTGGAAAGACATGAGTTAGGATCATTGTAGGAGTTTCTGTTCAGGGACCCTGTCTGAAAAATGTGTGTGTGAAAGTTTGGATGCACCGAGAATTAGACTCACAGGAGTCCCTCAGGTGAACAGCCTACCAACTGTCAGGTTTACAAACAAAAGACCTTCACTTGGGAGCCTTCCTGTTGCCTGTGGAACAATCCAACAGAGTCAATACCCTGAGGAGAAAAAGAGAGGCAAAATTGAAGAAGATATAAAAGTAAACTACAGTTATGAGGCTGGAAAAGTTTAAACGGTTCTCCTTGGAACAATGAGCATTAAGAGGTAGCCTAATTGAAGTTTTCAAGATGAGAGGTTTTGGGAATGCAACGATTTAATTCAGAACTGTTAACTTTTATAGAGAAATTCAAACTTAATAGTACGTTAACTCTACTATAGTTAAAAACCAAGTATATTATAAACTCAATTTCTTTTCCACGCCCCCACAAAAACTCCTTTATATGTTACTGCAATACTGAAGGTGCATTCACTTCTCTAGGGACCACCATCAAAATGTGCCACAGCCCTCTGGAATTCACTGATATTCCAGCTGTCCTCCAAGTTAATGTTCCATTAGCATTTTACCCTCCACCTTTTCTTTACAGACCTCACAATTATGGATGCTTTGGCAACTTGTCTAGGCTGCTGATTGCTGGTAGATACCCAATTGCCTTCCCACAGCTTTCAAAGCTAACTCTGCTGACTGCTTTCTGCCACAAGGCTCATAGAGAGACATAGGGTGGAGATCTCCAGCTGTGCTGGTCTAAAAGCTGGAAATGCTTGCCCAACTGTCAATGGTGTTTCGTATTCTCCACAACCCGCCCGCTAAACTTCAAGGAGGGTGGGATGGGAGAATTCCAACCATAGAAACTAGAAGTAGGGGTAGGCTATTCAACCTTTCTAGCCTGCTTCTCCATTCACCTTGATCATGGCTGATCATTCAATTCAATATCCTGACCATCCCTTCCTCCCATAACTCTTGATCCCGTTAGCCTCAAGAGCTATATCGAATTCCTTCTTGAAGTCAGACAACATTTTGGCCTCAACTACATTCTATGGTAGTGAATTCCACACATTCACCATCCTCTGGGTGAAGAAATTTCTTCTCACCTCAGTTCTAAAATGTTTACCCCCTTATCCTCAAACTATGACCCCTAGTTCTAGACTCTCCCACCATTGGGAACCTTTTTTCAGAATCTATTCTGTCTAACCCTGTTAGAATTTTATGCATTTCTATGAGATCCCCTCTCACTCTTCTAAACTCCAACGAATATAATCCTAACTGACTTAGTCTCTCGTATCACAGATGTGCCATTCCAGGAATCAGCTCCATAAACCTTCGCCACATCCATTCTATAGCAAGGACATCTTTCTTCAGATGGATGTGACACACACTACCTGTTAACACATAGAAATGCTAATTAGCCATCTTTTAATAGACAAAGCAGCTGAACTCTTGAGGTAAGGTAGGAATAACGATCCTTGACATGAAGGTAGCATTTGACTGTGGCATCAAGAAACCTTAGCAGAAATGGAGTCAGTGGGAATGAGGGGGAAAACAATACTTTCCAGACTGATTTGTACCATTATGAAGCTAAGAGCAAGCTCCCTGCTGTTTATGATCTAATTCTGACTGTTTAAGTCAACATGGCCCAAACCTTTTGATTGCTAATTGCCTGAGATTTATTTACTGTTTAAATTATGTTGAAAAATTCCAATCTCCAAAGTAGAAGTTGTATTCCTAAAACCAAGAATTACATTCTCAGGTAAAGAAATTATGAACCAGATTTCTGCTATGATAGAAAAGAACAAGAAAGACTATTCCCTCTGCAGATTAAAAGCCCGAGAACATCGACTTAAAATCATTGACAAAATATCTAGAGAGAGGGAGATGAGGAGGAATTTTTTACCTGGAGAATTGTCATTATCTGGGACGTCCTACAGGAATATAGGGATACGGGCAAGGGTAGGCCATTTGGACCCTCAAGCTTACTCCATCATTAAACACACCATCTCCACATTCCTTCCTGAATTCATTGGTATCTAGAAATTTATTGACCTCTGCTTTGACTATATTCAATGTCAAAGGTTCCACACCCCTTTGGGGTACAGACATCCAAAGATTTATCAGCCTCTAAGTGAAGAAATTTCTCCTCATTTCTAACTGAAATCACTCACCCCTTATTCTCAGAGTGAGGCCCCTAAATCTAGCCATATCCCCCCACCTTCCCTGTCAACACTAACCAGGGCAAACATCCCTTCCCTGTCAAGCCGTGTGACCCCTGTATCTCACTTCAATGAGATACCTCTCATCCTTCTAAACTCGAGAGAATTTCTCCATCCTAAAGGAAAAAATGGTGGAAGCCAATTCCAAACATATTTGAAAAGAGAATAGGACAGGCTCTTGAAGGTGAGAAACTTAGAGAGTTGCAGAGAGAACGCTGGAAATGGGATTAAGCACAACTGCCTTTTTTAAGAGACAGATGAACAAGGAGCAAAGTAGGCCAGTCAGCCCCTTGAGCCTGCTCGGCAATTTAATAAGATCACAGTTGATCTGATAGTAATGGGGAGGCGATGGCCTAGTGGTATTATCACTAGACTATTAATCCAGAAACTCAGCTCTTGGGACCCAGGTTCGAATCCCCCTATGGCAGATGGTGGAATTTGAATCCAATAAATTAAGAATTGGGATTAAGAATCTACTGATGACCACAAAACTGTTGTCAATTGTCAGGAAAACACATCCGGTTCACTAATGTTTCTACCTAGTCTGGCTGATATGACTACAGAGCCACACCAATGTGGTTGACTCTTAACTACCCTCCAAAGGCAACTGGGGATGGGCCTGCCAGCGATGCCCATGTCCCATGAATGAATAAAAAATGCAATTCCTGCTTACCTGTAATAACCTGTCACACCCTCACTTATCAAAAGTCTATCTACATCTGTCTTAACAATATCAAAGACTCTGCCTCCATCATCTTTCCAAAGACATTGTGATCTTCTGAGAGAAAGAAAATAAGTTAACTATTTATTAATGCAACAAGTAGGAACTCACATTAACACTGCAATGAAGTTACTGTGAAAATCCGCTAGTCGCCACACTCCGGCACCTGTTTGGGTACACTGAAGGAGAATTAAGCATGGCCAAGCAAGTCATACAGACTGTGGGAGGAAACTGGAGCACCTGGAGGAAACCCACACAGACATGGGGAGAACGTGCAAACTCCACACAGACAATGACCCAAGCCAGTAATCAAACCCAGGTCCCTAACATGTGAGGCAGCAGAGCAAATCACGATACCACCATGCAGTTAAGTTTATTTATCATTGTCACAAGTAATGGCTTACATTAACACTGCAATGAAATTACTGTGAAAATCCTCTGGTCAGCACACTCTGTTGCCTGTTGGGATAGACTGAGGGAGACATTAGCATGGCCAATATACCCAACCAGCACATCTTTCAAACTACGAAAGGAAACTGAACTCATCTCCATTTTAAGTGAGTGACCCTCATTTTTAAACATGATAGTTTCATTGTCCTGCTTCACTTCTGTAAATTTCTATGATTCTGCGATACAAAGATAAAAATATTCAATTGCCAGTAAAAGACAGGTTAGGTGCTGAATCTTATACCTAATTCTCATTCTGTTCCTTTCCTCCCCTCCTGAAGACACTGATTCATAAAAGAGGGATCCATGAATCTCAAGAACCCTCTCTATGGAAGCAGGAGAACAGGAACCTCTTGCTCATGTTGACCAGAGCTTCACTTGGACAATGCTCTACTCACATTTCACAAGGTATAGAAACCACTGTCAAAAATCATCTCCATCGTCTCCGAGAAACCATCATGTAAGCCCTGGCAACAAAGTGCAGTGAGGGAGAGTCGGCACGGACTTCTCAAAGCTCCAGGGGAGGATCGAGTTTAAAGTTCATTGTTGCGTTTTGAGATGTAGATCATATTTACCAGTGAAAAGGTATCTTTGCTACCTTAGAATTAACCTCTCGGAATTAGTGCAAAATCCATCACTGTCTTTGCGTACTGTCTACAGATCCTGATTGAGGGATGGACCCAAGGCGAGGATCCAGGGCCCCATAGGGACTCTGTGTGTGATGATAAAAGCTGGAGTTCAAATAAAAGTGCCATTTAATTTCTTCAGAAATTCTTTACTTCATGGAATCTATTGTGTCGCGGATCACCCTTTGTGTATCTCAAAAGCACCGTGAGGTCAACCCAGTCTCCGCTTTGCAGGGATTGTATGCTCTGAAATACCAGCACTCATTGTTAAATTTCAGATAATTAAACCCTACCGAATGTTCCCATTCTACAATTCTGCTTAGTGTCAATCACATCCTTTCCCCTCAGCTTCCTCTGCCCTCCATTTCCTGTGAAGCCATTAACTCCCCCACCTTAGTTGCTGAGGTTAAGGAGACCTCCCAAAGCTGTTTGATAGGGAGTTCCAGGATTTAGACCCAGCCCTGACATACCTTCTTGTGTTACGTGATTTGGAGGGAAACTCTTTGGAGGTGTTTCATAAGCAAATAGCAGCACAAAAACAGGAGTCAGTGTGCACTACACAGCCTGGTCCACGCTTCCAAAGTTTCCTTATTAGGGTTACAAATAGTGACATTAACACTGCAATGAAGTTACTATGAAAATCCCCTTGCGATTCAATACGATCGTGGCTGATCTTCAGCCTCAGTCCACCATCCCAACATCCCCCACGTCCGTTGATTCTCTCTGGTTTCCTCCCACAGTCCGAAGATGTGTGGGTTAAGAGGATTGGCCATGCTAAATTGCCACCTAGTGGTTGGGGGAACTAGCTAGGGTAAATGCATGGGGTTATGGGGATAGGACCGGGGTTGGATTGTTATTGATGTAGACTCGATGGGCTGAGTGGCCTCTTCCTGCACGATAGGGATTCTACGATTTTATATATCTCAGGTTTAGATAGATAGTTAATGATGCTGCATCCACAATCCTCTACAACAGAGAATTCCAAAAATTTATTGCCTTCTGCTTGAAGAAATCTTTCCTCATCTTAGCTCTAAGTGTTTGAATGTTTATCCTGAGATTATGCTCCCATGTTCTAGATTATCCACTAGGCAAACCACCTCTTGGTGAGCTGGGTTATACGGGCACTGTGGTTTCCCCCACTCCCCATCACTCTGGTTTAGTCAAGGCAGAGCCCACCCATGGGAAGAACAGGTGTAATTTCACAGCCAACTGGCTATTAACAGGCTGGGGGCAGGATTTTTCCCCCCAGGGACAGGAAGTCCTGTCTCAGGGAGCTAATGCCCAATCAGATGCTGGGTTACCAGTAGCGCCGGTGGTCACTTCCCATTACTGCACTTGGCCAATGTCCGCCCCCTGGATTTTAACCAGCATCCGACCTTCAAAGCTGCCCCCTGGGCGGAGGGAGTGGAAATCAAACCCATCCCAGTGCTTTACCATCTCAAACCCTTTCAGAATCTTAAGATAAAAGCAAATCACGCGGATGCTGAAATCCAAAACAAAAACAGAGAATGCCAGAAAGTCTCAACATGCCTGGCAGCATCTGTGGAGAGAGAATACAGTTAATCTTTCCAGCCTAGATAACTCTTCGTCAGAACCTTGTACGTTTCATTAAGAGCACCATTCATTCTTTGTAATTCCAGATAGTACAGACCTAATTTACTCAGCTTTGCATCGTAAAGCAACCATCCCATTCCAGGAATCAGTCTAGTGAACCTTCACTGTATTGCCTGCAATGCAGGAACATTCTTCCTTAAGATAAGAGGCCCAAATTACGCACAATATTCCAGGTGTGGCCTCACCAAAGCTCTAATTGTAATGCTTTCTCACTCCTCTCTTGCAGGAATGGCCAACATGCCATTTTGCTTCTACTGCTTACTGTGTATGTCCCACACGTATGTTAACTTTGTGTTCCTTGTATGAGTGTGCCCAAATCTCTGAGTATCAACATTTAAAAGTTTCACAGCTTTTGAAAAATGTTCTCTTCTCTATTCTCAAAATGAATAACCTCAGTGGTTAGCACTACTGTCTCACAGTACCGGGGACCTGGGTTTGATTCCCGGCTTGTGTCACTAACTATGTGGATATTGCACGTTCTCCCCATATCAGCGTGGGTTTCCTCCAGGTGCTCCAGTTTTCTCCCACAATCCAAACAATGTGCTGGTTAGGTCCATTGGCCATGCTAAAATCTCCCTCAGTGTACCTGAACAGGCACTGGAGTGTGGTGACTAGGGAATTCTCATAGTAAATTTATTGTAGTGTCAATGTAAGCCCTATTTGTGATTAATAAACTTTATGCCTAATTTGCCGACTCCACCAGACCTAATTTTCACTGTCGGGGAGGTAGGCCAGGACAATAGGCTGGAGCTCCAAGGTCCTGGAGGGACGGTGCCCCTAATTTAAAGGTGCCTTCAGATTGAAAGCTCCCCACTCCCTTTTCCCCTCTGAAATGGAGAGAAGATTATTTTTCTGTCTCCCACCCTCTTCACACTGATCCCACCAGCCTAGCAATTAAGGTTGGGTGAGAAAAAGTCCATGAATGGCCTTAATAGACGAGAGGGTGGATTTACCTCCCCCCGGCCCTGCTGCCTAAGCGTAAAAATACATTGGAGTTGGGCAGGATTCTGAGGGAATTCCATCCAAACAATTTTACACTCTCTCCATTGCAGAATCCACCTCGGGAGGAGGAACATAAAATCCTGAGCGTACCTCTTTGCAGCCTCGTTATGTCCTACCCACAGCTTACGTTCCTCCTCTGAGTTCTGTTATACAGTGTAAATGGGGCAGATTCGGAGCATCAGCTAACTTTACACAGCATGGATTCACTTTTCATTTGTCCCAAACAAACCCCAGAGAGGCAAAAGGATGAAACATTTTCAGTCTTCAGCTTAGTAAATGCAGAGGTGAGTGTGGGACATGTGCAGCTCCTGTGGCCACTGCCATTCATAGAGTCACAGAGTCATACAGGACACAGGCCCTTCAGCCCAACTTGTCCATGTTTTTATAAACCCCTAAACTAATCCCAATTGCCCACATTTGGCCCATACCCCTCCACACCCATCTTATCCACATCTGAATGCTTTTTAAAAGACAAAATTGTACCCGTCTCTACTATATCTCTGGCAGTTTGTTCCAGACACTCACTACCCTCTTGTGTTTAAAAAATTGCTCCTCTGGATCCTTTTGTATCTCTCCCCTCTCACTTTAAACCTATGCCCTCCAGTTTTAGACTCTCCCACCTTTGGGAAAAGATATTGACTATCTAGCTTATATTCATTGTACTTTCATCCTGTGTTAAGAGCGGGTAATGGAGGTCACAGTACGCGATCACTATCCACTTCACAAACAACGGGCTACACCGAGCAGTGACCTCTGCTGGAGGACTCAGAAAAAAGCCATTGCTTAGAGGATTTGTTCTGAGGGTGTTGCTTTCGTGGTGTTTTACAAGTGATTTCTCAGACTTTGGAAGACAATTTCTGCTACCTTATTTCATAGAATCTCTACAGTGCAGAAGGAAGACAGTTGGCCCAGGGAGCCTGCACCAACTCTTACCCAAGTTTATCCCATAATCCCACTATTTACCCCACTAATCCATATATTTTGGGGAAATTTACCATGGCCCATTACCCTAAATGATGTGGAGATGTTGGCATTGGACTGGGGTAAACACACTAAGAAGTCTCACAACACCAGGTTAAAATTTATTTGATAATAAACCCACAAGCTTTCGGAAACGCTGTTCCTTCGTCAGGTGTGTGGGAAGTTCTGATCAGAGAAGGGCATTAAGACTTGAATAGCAGATTAGCTGTAAAAACTCACATTCTAATCAGTTTTCTGTAAAGTGTCTGTATCTTTATACGCCATTCTCTGATCAGAAACTTCCACACACCTGACGAAAGAACAACATTCTGAAAGCTAGTGGTGTTTACTATCAAATAAACTTGTTGGACTTTAACCTGGTGTAGTGAGACTTCTTACTGCAATTAACCTACGCAGACACGGGGAGAACACCCAAACTCCACAGAGACAATAACCGAAGGCCAAAATTGAACGTGGGTCACTGGCACTGTCAGACAGCAGCACTTTTTTAGTTTATTTATTAATGTCACAAGACGGCTTACATTACTATCAGAAGGACGTGGAGGCTTTGGAGAGAATACAGAAAAGGTTTACCAGGATGTTGCCCGGTATGGAGGGTCTTAGCTATGAGGAAAGACTGGGTAAACTGGGGTTGCTCTCCCTGGAAAGACGGGGAATGAGGGGAGACCTAATAGAGGTGTACAAAATTATGAAGAATATAGATAGGATGAACAGTGGGAAACTTTTTCCCAGGTCGGAGGTGACGATCACGAGGGGTCACAGGTTCAAGGTGAAGGGGGTGAGATTTTATTCAGATATCAGAGGGACATATTTTACACAGAGGGTGGTGGGGGCCTGGAATGCACTGGAATGCAGGTGGATACGCTGGGATTGTTTGAGTTATCTGGATAGCCACGTGAACAGACTGGGAATGGAGGGATACAAAAATGATCTAGTTGGACCAATGAGTGGCACAGGCTTGGATGGCCTGTTCCCTATGCTGTACTGTTCTTCATTAACACTGCAATGAAGTTACTGTGAAAATCCCCAGGTCACCGTACTCCAGTGCCCACCTAGGTATACTGAGAGAGAACTCAGCATGATCAATCTACCTAACCAGCACGTCTTTGGGAGGAAACAGGAATTACTTGGAGGAAACCCACACAGACATGGGGGGAACATGCAGATTCCACACAGACAGTGTCCCAAGCCGGGAATCGAACCCGCGTCCCTTGCGCTGTGAGATAGCAGTGCTAACCACTGTGCTGTCCACAGTGATCGGCACTTCCCTGCTGTCAGCAGCTTATGTGGTTTGTAGGACAGAAGGAGCAGCACTAGTGGAACCATCAATACCCCACTATCCTCTCCACAACCACTCGCCACTCCAAAGGGATAACCACCAGGCTCTAGCTTACAGACACTGGTATCCCTGGCACAGGGTTTAGAAAGAATCAGCTTTCTGGGTATGAGGGAGCAGCAAGGACTTGGGAAGCTCAAAGTTTCTTGGCAGCTCATTGCTGCCATCTACAGCCATAAAGAGTAAAATGCAGCGATAGAAGAATAATAGGAATTGATTATTTCTCCAGCAAAGGATAGTGATAGTTACAAGACAAATAAAACTCAAACCTAGCCACTTACATTAGTGGCTAATGGGAAATCAATATAATTGTTCCCATTCTGACCAGGAATAATGGTATCACTGGCATAAATTTCACCTAATTGTTACTTAAACCTTTTTCTGTTTGCATCTTAAACCAGCCCTGCCAGCAGGTGTCAGTAGATGTCACTAGATGCAGGAACCCAGGCTGATTGTTTCCCTTCATAAAGTAGCGTCCAAACCAGACTATCAAATCCAACCGAGAGCCTAGCCAAAGATTAACTAATACAGCCCAGAGGAATTACTCCAGAGACTTATTGGGCTATTCAGTTTGATAAGACCATTAGCAGTTTATGAATAGAAGTAAAGTTTATTTATCAGTCATAAGTAAGGCTTATATTAACACTATACTGAAGTTACTGTGCAAATCCCCTTATCAGCACACTCCAGCCCTTGTTCGGGGTCAGAAGACCCAACCAGCACATCTTTCCGACTGTGCGAGGAAATCCCAGCAGGTCTGGGGAGAACTTGCAAAATCCACACAGACCTTAACCCACGCCAGGAATTGAACCCAGTTCCCTGGCACCATGAAGCAGCAGTGCTAACCACTGTGCCACCATGCCATCCATTTTGAATACATTATTTAAAGACGTTTGCTATGAAGTAGATGTGCATGTTAGGTGAATTGGCCATACTAAATTGCCCCTTAGTGTCCCAAAGATATGTAGGTTAGGTGGGTTAGCCATGGTAAATAAGCAGGGTTGAGGGGATAAGGCAGAATAGAAGGCCTGTACGATGCTCTTTTGGAGAGTCGGTGCAAAGTCAATGGGCTGAATGGCCTTTTTCTGCACTGACAGATGCTTTTGTTCAAAATGGAAAGTTTTCAATTAATCATACAGAATTGCTTTAATAAACAGTGCAGAATAGACCATTCAGCCCTCTTCATCTGATCCTATCAGCCTAACCTTCCACATAGTGCTGGAATTCCAAAGTGCATCACAGGAACATTATCAAACAGAACCAACCCTGAGCCACAACAGAGAGAACTGGGCAATGAGCAAAACTTCAAAGAGCAGTTTTTACTAAGCATCTTAAAAAATTAGAATGATGCAGAGAAATAGACAAGGAGCTTGTTGTACAATAACTTAAGAGTTTGAGAATCTTTGTCTGGGGAGACAGTTGTCCCAAGTCTGAGGCACAACAATGTCCCCTAGTTACTGCCAAAATAAATAAGCTCTTCCCATCACAACCAGCCTCCCATCCGTTGATCCTGTCTACACTTCCCGCTGCCTCGGCAAAGCAGCCATCATAACAGAGGACTCCACACACCCCGGACATTCTCTCTTCCATCTTCTTCCTTTGGGAAAGAGATACAAAAGTCTGAGGTCATGTACCGACTCAAGAACAGCTTCTTCCCTGCTGCTGTCAGGTTTTGAATGGACTTCCCTCACACTAAGTTGATCTTTCTCTACACCCTAGCTATGACTGTAACACTATATTCGGCACTCTCTCGCTTCCTTCTCTATGAACGGTATGCTTTGTCAGTATAGCGCACAAGAAACAATACTTCTCACTGATACAGGTGACAATAATAAATCAAATCAAAGAAATGTCCTGGGATGAAGAGCTGGTGGTATTATGAGGAAAGGTTGAATAGATTGGACCTATACACATTGGAGTGTAGAGGAACAAGAATTGATCTTTATGGGAGCATTTAGGATCCTGGAGGGGCTTGAGAGAGTAGATCTTGAGAAGATATTTCCTACATGAGGGAATCTAAATCAAAATAAAAGGCTCCCCCATTTAAGACAGATCAAAATAAAGGGTTCCCCCAGTTAAGAAGAGGAATTTCTTCTCTCAAAGGGTGGACCATGTTCAGAATTTTCTTCCCCAGTTGGAGGCTGGGTCATTGAATTTATTAAAGGCTGGATGAAGCAGATTTTTAATTAGCAATGGAATCAAAGGTTCTGGGGAGGCAGTAAGGAAAGTGGAGTAAAGGCCACATAAGCAGGTCAGCCATGATCTTATGGAATAATGGAGCAGGCTCAATGGGCTGAGTGGCCTAGTCTTGCTCCTATTTCATACAATCTTATAATTTTATTATTCAGAACTGAGAAACAAATGAGTTTTGCCATCAAATCCATTTAAGTGGCAATCCTGACATGTGTTACATTCTAATGGCTGTGCAGTGACTGCAGCAATTCTACCAACTCTTACCACTCTGGAAATCCAGAAAACTTTAGTTAGCAAAATGTCAACTTTGCATGTTGAGCTGTATGTGTTAACCATGATGCCAGTGTTGGACTGGGGTAGGCACAGTAAGTAGTCTCTCAACACCAGGTTTATTTGGTAGCACAAGCTTTCAGAACATCACTCCTTCATCAGGTGAATGCAGGATTTGTTTCATAAACAGGGTATGTATAGATACAAATGCAAGGTAATGGTTGGAATGCAAATCTTAACAGATAATCAAGTCTTTATAGGCGCAGACAATGAGTGGAGAGACTGTTATGCACAGATTAAAGAGGGGTGAATTATCTCCAGCCAGGACAGTCAGTAAGATTTTGCGAGCCCAGGCCAAATAATGGGAGTTAGAGGTAATGTGATATGAACCCAAGATCCTGGTTGAGGCTGTCATGTGTGTGGAACTTGGCTATCAGTTTCTGCTCAGTGATTCTGTGTTGTCGTGTGTCGTAAAGGCCACCATGGAGAATGCTGACTCAAAGATCAGAGGCTGAACACCCGTGATTGCTGAAGTGTTCCCCGACAGGAAGGGAACACTCTTGCCTGGTGATTGTCGAGCAGTGTTCATTCATCCATTGTCGTAGCATCTTCGTGGTCTTGCCAACGTGCCATGCCTTAGGACAAACTTTCCTGCAGCGTAGACAATGTTGGCTGAGTTAGTTGGTTATAACCCCAAGTTGCACTCCCAAAATGTAGGCTGATGCTTTAGTTCAGTACTGGGGGAATGCATAAAGTCTGGCTAACTGGGCAGTCAGCAATGTACAGAAGGGCATTACAACATGGGGGGTGGGGGGGGGGGGGGGGGGGGAGAAGGGTGGGGGAATAAAAAGTAAGTTAATGAAAGAATGAATAGTTGGAAAATGGAATTATTGATGTAAATTATGAAAACTGCAAAGTCTTCAGGATGCTAAAATTCAATTTGCCCGGGATGCTGTCAAACCTCAAACTGGCCTGACTGCACGGGGGAAATACTATCCTTCGGAAGTGATCTTAACCTGATGTCCTATCTGCCCTCTCACAGCTGTTGCAGCTGTACAAAACTCTAGTGCGGCCGCACTTGGAGTATTGTGTGCAGTTCTGGTCGCCACATTATAAGAAAGATGTGGAGGCATTGGAGAGGGTACAGAGGAGGTTTACTAGGATGTTGCCTGGTATGGAGGCAGGTCCTATGAAGAGAGGTTGAAGGATTTGAGGTTGTTTTCGTTAGAAAGGAGGCGGCTAAGGGGGGATCTTATTGAAACCTATAAGATAATTAGAGGTTTGGATAGGGTGGACAGTGATAGCCTTTTTCCTAGGATGGAAAAAGCTAGCACGAGGGGACACAACTTTAAATTAAGGGGTATGAGTTATAGGACGGATATCAGAGGTAGGTTCTTACTCAAAGAGTGATTAGGGAGTGGAATGCCCTGCCTGCAGCTGTTGTAGATGCGCCAAGTTTGGTGGCGTTTAAGAGGTTAGTTGATAAGTATATGGATGAGAGGGGAATGGTTTAGTTAGGAGGGGCATTGCTTTTTATTTTGGTCGGCACAACATCGAGGGCCGAAGGGCCTGTTCTGTGCTGTATTGTTCTATGGACAGAAAATAGTGCGTGGCTCTATTTTGAAGAACATTAGTGGAGATTTCCCAGACGTTTTGGCTCATACATATCCCTCAGCCGACATTTTTTCAAAAATGATTATCTGAGCAGCTCTGACAAAGGGTCATCCAGATTCGAAACATTGGCTCTATTTTCTCCCCACAAATGCTGAGATTTTCTGTTTGGTGGTCTGTTCATTATCTCAATGCTATTGGTGAAAGCTGTTTTGAGTCTCCCACTGCAGTTCAGTAAAGAGGACACAAGTTCTGCTTTTTCATAAACTACCTTTGTTTCTCTCACCCAACTCATCATGCAATTCTCCACCAACACCAGTGCCACCTGTAGCCCCAGTGACTTCTGTTAAACAATTGACATCAAATTAGGACTTCATTGGAAGGTTTGTTAACTCACTCCTAACAGAAGCCTGTTAAAAAAAACTGATGGAGTATCACATGGGCTGGAATCTTTCACTCTGTTTCTTTCCCCACAGATGCTGCCATGCTTGCTGAATCACCCCAGCATTTCCTGTCTTTGTTTCAGATTTCCACCATCTGCAGTATTTTGCCTTTATTATGTGGTTGCTATGTTTCCTACATTACAAAAATGATTACATGTCAAAAGGTGCTTAATTGGGCCTAAACTCCTTGAGATGTTGGTCAGTATTCCAAGACGACATCCAAGGTTGGGATTATCTGGTCATGCTGCAGTTCATGGAGATTTGGCTAAATGCCAAATTCTCCTTTCTCACTGATAATGGTAGTGAGGTGTGCAAGACAGGAGAATTCCGGCCATTGGGAAAAGGATTATAAAATGCAAGTCTTTCAATGAATGGTTTTGCTCTCTCTTTTAGTGATTTATCTCTATGCCTCATTCACTAATGAATATACCAGGACTCATCATAGCCTTAGCAATATCCACTCTGACTAAGACACTCTTATTTGCTTGCAATAAAAAAAACTCTCCCCAGATTTTGTTTGTCATCACTTGCCAAAGGACAGTAGGATTTTTATTGTTACTGCGTAAGTGGGCGGCATAGTAGCATCATGGTTAGCACTGCTGCCTCACAGTGCCAGGAACCTGGGTTTGATTCCTGGCTTCAGTCACTGTCTGTGTGGAGTTTGCATGTTCAACTGCGTCTGCATGGGTTTCCTCCAGTTTCCTCCCACATTTCGAAAGACGTGCTGGTTAGGTGCATTGGCCGTGCTAAATTCTCCCTCAGTATACCTGAACAGGCACCAGGTATGGTGAGTAGGGGAGTTTGACAGTAACTTCATTGCAGTGTTAATGTAAGCCTTACTTGTGACTAATAAATAAACTTTAAGTTTGGGCCTTTTTCACTAGCTCTACAAAGATTATATTATTATTACAATTAATTATTATGTAAGAATAATTAATTTAATAACATTAAAATTAATAATGATAGATTGATACAAACAATTAATAAGAATTTCATTAACTATAACCATCTTATTATTTCAGATAGAGAATTTAAAAATTCTAACAAGGTAAATAGAGATTGTTTCCACTGGCCAGTCAACGCAGGAACAAGTCAAACAAAGTTGGAATATCATTAAAAAGTCAAAGAGGAAGTTTAAAACAATCTTTAGGCTTTAGTCGGTCAGAATATAACTTTTTCTGCCACAACTCATTGTACAATTAATTATTTTTAAAAGAAATAAGGCACATTAAAGTAGGGAGAGCGGGATCAGACTACAGACAATGTTTTATTTTATTAATTTATTGTATTGGGCCTCGCTGGCTGGGCCAAGATTTATTGTGTAGAGATGCCAGCGTTGGACTGGGGTAAACTCAGTAAAGTTTCACAACACCAATTTTAAATCCAACCAATTTATTTGATAGTAAATTCGCGAGCTTTCGACACTATGGCCTTTGTCAGATTTATTGCCTAACCCTTGTAAAATGGGGAAAAAATTGCGGAACATTATTTTTCCTGCCTGCCTTGGGAACTGGAGCGGGCAGAGGATGAAACGTGGAAAGGTTCATTGACCTTGGGTGAGATTTTACGGTTTTGGGACAGGCAAGGCATAAAATCCCCAGTCAAAAAGTTGAAAATCACAAGTAGGCTTACATTAACGCTGCAATGAAGTTACCGTGAAAATCTAAAAGAAAACACACTGATACTAATGAATCTGTCTACTGGTTTTATAATGTAAGCTAGCGGGCACATTCATACAACCCAGCACTGGCTAATAAATCGAAGTAAGAAGGCTTACAACACCAGGTTAAAGTCCAACAGGATAAACCTGTTGGACTTTAACCTGGTGTTGTGAGACTTCTTGCTGAGTTTACTCCAGTCCAACACTGATATCTCCACATCATAATAAGTCGAAGCTATAGATAGGAAGTAATCTCCTAAAATAGATGCGACTGCGGTTACAAAGTGGAATGGAACGTTGATACAGTGAAAAAGATACAGTTTAATTGTAACAACACGTTCTAAAGAAGCCGGAACTTCAGTAATCTGGTCTCATGTAGAGCTTCAGAACAACTCCTACAGGTGGCTCCGTGGCGCAATGGATAGCGCATTGGACTTCTAGTTTGTGTTGCAAAAGACATTCAAAGGTTCCGGGTTCGAGTCCCGGCGGAGTCGAGCCTTTAACTTTTATAACTGCAACACTTCGTTCCCCCACAATTCGAAACTGAAAGTTAACTTCTGCTTTTAGGCACAAGTCCCGTTCCTGCAGCGGGGCTGGAAGAGAAACAGGCAGACCGTGGGGGGAAAACAAAACTCAAATCAGATTAAAATATTGCCTGACTCACTATTTACCCCCTCCCCACGAGTTCAGCTGAGGAGGCCGCAAGACGGGACCGACATCCCGCTGCTCATTCAGACACCTCGCTTCTTTATTATAAACTGTTTGTTGGGAGGTTTTGTTTGCTATCAGTCATTTCTGTGCTTCGTGATCAGACACAAAACTTAAAAAAAAACTTTTACTTTGTCAGTGCACATTTAGAAATTAAACGTGCGGAAGCAGTCATATAAAAATGTACATATTTCATCTATATGCATTGCTGATTGTAAATGCAATTCTCTACTGCCAATGTTACTTGGGGAGCAGTAAATAATAAGCTGAGTCAGCATTTGCTATGAAAACCGGATAATTTCCTAAATACAGTTACTGTACAAGGCGAGAGGCTAAATATAGAGATTCCTAAACATAGAAAATAATGACGGGAAGATCCCATTCGGTCCTTCGAGCCATTGTTCAATATGATCATCCAACTCAGTAACTTTTCCCTGCTTTCCTCCCATAGCCTTTGCAAAATGTAGAACTTTAAAAGGACACAGACAAGTTGGTGGAGTAGAACATAGAACATTACAGCGCAGAACAGGCCCTTCAGCCCTCGATGTTGCGCCGACCAATTAAGAAAAAGCATTGATCCTCTAACCTAACCTTTCATCCATAAACCTGTCCGCGGACCTCTTAAACGCCCCCAGACTTGGCGCATCTACAACTGCAGCAGGCAGGGCATTCCATACCCTTACCACCCTCTGGGTAAAGAACCTACCTCTGACATCCGTCCTATAACTACCACCCCTTAATTTAAAGTATATCCCTTCGTGCTAGCTTTCTCCATCCGAGGAAAAAGGCTATCAGATAGTAGACAGATAGGTGGCAGGTGAAGTTTAATGCAGGGGAGTGTGAGGTGATGCATTTTGGTGAGAGGAACATGGAGAGACATAGAACATAGAACATTACAGCACAGAACAGGCCCTTCGGCCTTCGATGTTGCGCCGACCAATATAAAAAGCAATGACCCTCCAACCTAAACCATTCCCTTCTCTTCCATATACTTATCAACTAACCTCTTAAACGCCACCAAACTTGGCGCATCTACAACCGCTGCAGGCAGGGCATTCCACTCCCGAACCACCCTTTGGGTAAAGACCCTGCCTCTGATATCCGTCCTATAACTATCACCCCTTAATTTAAAGCTGTGTCCCCTCGTGCTAGCTTTTTCCATCCTAGGAAAAAGGCTATCACTGTCCACCCTATCTAAACCTCTAATCATCTTATATTGACAATATTAAACAAGGGATAAAATTCTTAACGGAGTGCAGGAGCAGAGGAACTTGGTGTTTATGTGCATAGATTATTAAAGTTAGCAGTACTGATGGAGTTAATAAAACATATAGTACCCTGGACTTTATTAATAGGGGCATAGAATACAAGAGTAAGGAGGTTATGCTGAATGTAGTTATATTTCAGCAGGAATATTGTGGACAGTTCTGGATGCCACACTATAGGAAGGATGTGAACGTATTGGAGAGAGAGTAGAAAGGTTTACAAGAATAGTCAGGGATGAGAAACTTTGTTATGAAGACAGATTGGAGAGTTTGGGAATGTTCTCCTTGGAGAGGAGAAGGCAAAAAGGGGATTTGGTATACTTTTACCAAATTATAAGGGGGCTGGACAGACAGGGAGAACTGTTCCCATTTATAAAAGAATCAAAAAGGAGAGGATAGAGATTTAAAGTGATTTGCAAAAAAAGTAAATGTGATGTGAGAAAAATCTTTTCACTCGGTGAGTGGGTAGGGTGTGGAATGCACTGCCTGGAAGTGTGCTGGAGGTAGGTTCAATCAAGGCATTCAAAAGGACCATTTGATAGAAACAATGTGTAGGGGTACTGTGCAGACACAACTGTCCAATTGGCCTCTTTCTGCACCATTACAGTGCAGTGATTCTGTTGCGATGTGAGTTTAGGATTGGCATGTGTCTGAGCTGCTGGTGGAGAGTTATTGAGGCAGGTTCAATCATCTCTTTGTGATGAGTGTGTGAGGGGAAGGGGGGCTTTGAAGCAGGCAGGATTTAACCTGCTGTGGATTCTCCCTCCTGTTGCCCGATCACAGATTGTTATCCACATCCACGGAGAGGTTTGAAACCAGCTATCCCACCGAGAAGACTTGTGACAGCAAACGGTTCCTGCTGCTGCTTCTGCTGTTTGTTATTGATTTAATGTTGAAACAAATCAAACGCAGAATCCAGTTGGAATTACTTGGCAGACTAACCGTGTAATTAACAAACACTGGCAGAGTGCAGAGCATTAATTGTAATTAAACTGTTCTGATGCAAGAGTGTCTAATTGTATTATTCTAAAATCAGTAGCTGGTCCCTCCCTGTCTAATATGTCAGCAAATGGTTTCGACAGGCAGTTTGTTTAGTGGTTTCAGTGTGAGAACAACAGCATTCAGTTCCTCACTTGGATGAACAGTGGTGAGATTTAATCTTGTGTTTAATGTTCAGTCAGTGGGGGTGCAAAGCAGGGGATAGTGGTCTCCCAAAACCAATAGAAAAATGGGGCATGGTGCTTAACAGAGAGCCAAGCCAGCAGGAACTGTTTTACACCCTTCCCCGCTACCTCCCCTCTTTTTGTCTCTCTGTACATTCCCAACTTCTGAAAATGGGTGATCAGACCATAGCTTTCGGTAAACTCTCTGGACAAACCCAAACCTTGAGAGTAGAGCAAGTGCTGAAAATGGCTAAATATTTACAATTCAGATAAGCCTGAATTCTCTACAGAGAAATACTTTTCACTTCCAGACCACGGAATGTAGATTTACTTTCCTGCTTTGTTTGTATTGAACGTATCCATTTCTTTCTCATAACAGAAGAGAATGCAGAAGAGGTTTACAAAAAGGATGGGAAACTTTAGTTATTCAGATTGAAGAGGTTAGGGTTTTTCTCCTTGAGAGGAGCAAGCTAAGAGATGTGATGGAGATGTTCGAAGTCTCTATCATGTTACTGTTTTTTTCCTGAGAGGCCATTTCCCCTAACAATATCAAAGGTGTGTATCTGTTCTACACAGGAATGGCCACAGAGGGCTCTTGCACAGCCTGCCTAGTCCTCTCACTCTGCCTGGTGGTCACCAATTGCTTTTTTGCTTGTGGGTTCTTAGTCTGTTGTGAGTTCACCTCTCTGTGTGTGCTATCCACAACACTCTCAGTTACATAGATGCTCCAGTGCTCCAGCTGTCACACCAGCTCCAAATCCCAGGCTTCCAGCAACTATAGCTGGAGACATTTCCAACTTCCCACATGGAGCATGAGGAGCACACCACAGCTTTGAGCTCTCCTGGCATGACTTCCCCCCCCCCCACTTAAATTTTAAATCAATTACTCTACGGTCCTTCTTTTCTGATCTTCATTACACAGAATATACAAACTACAAACCAAATTGTACAAAGACCGTACAATCTAAAAGCGACAAATAAATACTTATCTGACTTTACCAATAAGCTCTCCGCCTTGAAGTTCCTATTGCTGCTATAGGACAAGACACTCTCTGAAGATTTAAGAAGTTGGAAAGCAAAGAAAACAAAGCAAAGAGCACCTCTTTCCCCTCTACCCCAAATTCCCACCATGCTCCAAATTCCTGATACCCACACTCACTCTGTGTCTTACTCAATGTGTTCTCTCCTACCGTTCATCTCAAAGATGATCAATACTGTACACAATATTCCAAATGTGGTCTAACTTGTACTCTATATACCTGAAGCATAACCTGCCAATTTTTGTATTCAGCTTTCCTTGCAATAAATTATAATATTCTATTAGCTACCCTAATTACACCCAGGTCCCTCCGTAACATTACAAGTTTGAAAAGGTGTTTTGGTTTTTCAGACTGTTCCAATTTAGTTCCACACTGCCTAATAGTTAAACCCAAATTGTCCTTTTAAACTGCTTGAATTCAACAGATATATAACCATTACACAGCTTTAAATTAAGGGGTGGTGGTTTTAGGACAGATGTCAGAGGTAGGTTCTTTACCCAGAGGGTGGTAAGGGTATGGAATGCCCTGCCTGCGTCAGTTGTAGATGCGCCAAGTTTGGTGGCGTTTAAGAGGTTAGTAGATAAGTTTACGGATGAAAAGAGAATGGTTTAGGTTAGAGGGTCACTGCTTGTTCCTAATTGGTCGGCGCAACATTGAAGGCCGAAGGGCCTGTTCTGCGCTGCAATGTTCTATTTTCTATGTTCTATGTTCTATTAGGCAAAGACTCAGACACCACATCAGTAAATAATATCACAATTTATTGTGTTGACAATGAATAGGGAAATGTTTAAGCTTTAAGTTTATTTATTACTGTCACAAGTACGCTTACATTAACAATGCAATGAAGTTATTGTGTAAATCCAGTAGTTGTCACACTTCAGTGCTTGTTCAGGTACACTGAGTGAGAACTTAGCACAGCCAATGCATCTGACCAGCACACCAAACACAGGCAAATGGGACTGAAATCTGGTTGGCATGGGTGAGTAGGGCTGAAAGGCCTGTTTCCGTGCAGTGTATCTCTATTAAATGTTTAGAAGGCCTAGGTTTTAGAAAATTTCACTGCAATAGACGTTTACCAGCTAATGACCTGCAGATTCACCACAATTTTGTTTGAATGTCAAAGAATCTCTACAATGCAGAAGGAGGTCCTTCAGCCCAGCATGTCTGCACCACCCACAGTTCCACCCAAGCCCTAGTCCTGTAAGCCTCATATATTTACTCTGCTAATCCCTGCTAGGGAAAGTTTTTCATGGCTAATCAACTTAACCTGCACATCTTTGGACTGTGGGAGGAAACCGGAGCACCCAAAGATACCCACACAGATAAGGAGAATGTGCAGACTCCACAGTCACCCAAACCAGGAATCGAACCTGGTGCTTGGCACTCTGAAGCAGCAGTGCTAACCATAATAGTTGCCTCAAAAGAGATCAGGACAGGGTTAAGTTGTATGTATGTAAATGCACACAGTGTAGAGGACAAAATTTGGGAACTGGAAGCCGAAATTGCTCTAGTGTGATAATGACACTGGCATTTACAGAAATGTTGCCCAAGCCAGATCACAATTGATACTTGAAATCCCAGATTATAAGGTTTTAGTGGAAACAGGATGCGTAAAAAGGGAGGAGGCATAGCAGTCTTGGTCAAGGATAGTATCATTGTCCTTGAATGAGATGCAGTTTCTGATTTAGAATCGATATGGTTGGAGATAAGAAACAGGAAGGGAGCAGTGATATTGTTTGGTATTTATTATAAACCTCCAAATAGTGGGAATGAAGTATGAAAGAACATTTATAGACATTTTATGGAAATCTGTAGGACAAATAGGTTTGTGATAGTCTGCCCCAAGGCAGACTGGGAAAAGGGTAGAATATGGGGCATGGGAGAAATTCCTGCTGCGTGCAGAATTTTCGAAACAGTACATTTCCAGTCCTATCAAGGAGGAAACTGTGCTGGATTTAGTCCTAGGAAATGAGGGAGGCCAAGTGGAGAATGTCAAAGTTGGGGAGAAGTTGGGAGATAGAGATCATAATAAGGTTCAATTAAGTTGGAAAAGAGTTAAAAATCAGTCACGGATTAAGATCTCAGGCTGGAAAAGAGCAAATTTTAAGGATTAAAAAGTTGAAATAGAGTAGGTTAATTGGAAATGCATTTTGGTGGTGGATTAAAATTGGTCAAATTACATTTGGAGTATTATATTTAGTTTTGGGCATCTTGTTTAAGGAAGGATGGTTAAAGCCCCAGAGAAAGTAGAAAGATTTACAGAATGATATCAGCAACGAGGAATTTTAAATACAAGAGAAATTGGCCTTATTCCTCTTGGAGCAGAAAAGATCAATAAGTGATCTTATTGAGGTTTTCAAAATTATGAACAATTTTAACAGGGTAACAGAAGATATTCTGTTTCCACTAGTTGGTATGTCAGTGGGTCACAATTTCAGGATGGTCTGCAAGAGAGCTAGGAGTGAGATGAGGAGAAACTTCTTCACAGTTGTTGGGATTTGGAATACACTACATGAGTGATGGAGGCTGATTCAATAGGAGTTTTCAAAAGAGAGCTGGATAAATATTTGTAAGTGATTAGAGGGCTACGGAGATAGGGCTGGAGAATGGGATTGGTGGGTAACTCTTTTGTGAGCCGATGCAGACACAATGGACCAAATGGCACCTTCTGTACTGTAAAATTCTATTAGTTATCAGCAAAATTTGGAAAATTATCAACTGACGGAGAATATAGGTAAAATATGTTCATCAATGAAACTCTGCTAACTCCATGTTTTCAAATGAATAATCAATCCAAGAGAAATGGACAATTCCTTTTGTCAGTCGAGGAACAGTCACCGCCACTGACAAACATTACAGTCTCCCAGGGAGACTGGCAGGGAATGTGTTGCTGAACCAATTCCAATACCAACTACACTCAGTACTCAACTTGCCTGAAGTTTATTGAAATAACTTTCATCACTCAACTATCCTCCTACAGATCTAGACCAGTTCTTCCACACTTAATGTACACAATTAGTTCTCACAATCTTTTTTTTGATATTGAACAGCTGTAAGTCCATCACAACCAAATTGTTGGAAATGACTAATTAATTGGTCTATAACTTGTCAATAATGACAAGTTAACCCCATTGACTCCAGCTAATTACACATGTAGTCTTTAAACTTACCACAATGTTTTCCTTTAAGTTATGCCTCTTATCCTCACAGGAGTTCCATTCATTAAAAAAGACTAAAGGACAGCATATTTCTGATAGGAAGGGAGCCCAATGCTTATGACATTTCTTTCCCAGCTGTTGTAGTGTTTTAATTTCCTCATAAGAAAAGCTAATGGATAAACACAAATAATATAAAGTGAATTCTATTTAACTAACGATAATTACTTATCCTTCAATTACCAGAGTAATTGAGGTACTGCATTGTAATGAAATCATCTGATGCTAGTTAGTGATTGCTTCTGAGACTGTTTTGGGAAAGCTTGTTGTAAAAGGTTAATCCTACCAAAATGATTTATCTCAGTAATAGTGTTTTGACCTTTCATCACAATAAAGATAATTTAAATTAGCCTGCATATAGTTGGGTTACACTAAAAACAGTGCCACAGCATTCTATAGTCTCTCCACTTAATACTCTGCTTTTCTATTCTTCTTGCCAAGGCAGACACCTTACATTACACACCATCTGTTAATTTTAGTTCACTCGTTTTAATTAACAAGCAGATTAAAATGACCAACTTATATTAGTTGTTTCTGTATTTTTTGACGCAGCGAGTCATCCTGATTCCAGGAGGGTCCATACCATAGAATTCTTCCAGTGCAGGAGGCCATTTGTTCCATCCACTCTGTGCTGATTCTCCAAGAGCACCTTACCTAGACCACTCCCTACCCTGTCCCAACACATTTACCATGGCTATTCCATTTAACCATATCTTTGGACTGTGGGAGGAAACCCACAAGACACAATGGAACACATAGAGAGACAGCCAAGGCTCTGAGCGGCAGCAGTGCTAACCACTAACTGGTAAACTGTGGTTTGAAGTTTTTAAATGAACATATATTTTCTAAAGTCCAATACTCTTCTGTGACCAAGGAAAATTTGCATGATTGGGTATTCTTATTAATATTAAATAACTTGATCATGTATTGTTTACACACATCTTTTGATGTGCCTCAAAACTGTTTTTTTCATTGCCAGAAAGAGACTGGATTAGTCTGGCCAGAGAAAGTTAGTTCACTCCATTTTATAGATAAATATCAAGTTTGTAATTTCATATCTATAAGTTTACAAAACAATCCTCCTCTCCATAATCTGCCTGTACCAAATTCAGTTTACTCTGGTTGATTTGAAATTACTGATCAAAAATGTATTTATTCAGCCTACTGGATAATTTTAATATTAACATGTCAACTCAGCAGGTTAATTTATCAGATCAAATACACAACTTTGAATTAAGAGCAGACTGAAGACCATGTGTAATTCTTTATTTTTCAAACAGAACAAGGACTGCAGCTTGAATGTGTAAACATTTTTATTTTGTCTGTGTAACAGCAGAAGTACAAACATGGGAGGAAAAACCTTTTTATTAATAATCAGAAAAATTAAGAGCCCACTCAGTGAAATCTGCCAGATACATTATTTCTAATAGTGGTGAGCCATCAATTAGTTAAACCAGACATAATTTACATAGTTATTTTCCACTTTAATCTCAGAAACTAAAAGTTTCATCCTTACGAATTTCATAACATAATGAACAGCCAGGTTTAAAAAAACATTTGTTATCTCATCTCAAAAGCTGTAACTGCCTGTTACATAGATGACGTTACCAGGGTTTCAGAATGCAAGTGTTAGAAGAATCATATTCTTACAAGTTTGCATTCAATTCCTATTGAACACAGGTGGATCAAGCATAGTCACTTTTACAATCATAAATAACTATAGGATTTAATTAAAAATAGAATTGTCTAAATAGACTGGTTCATTGAAGATGGAATATCTTCTATGATACACATTTCAGCACGGCTGAACAGTTCTTTAACCTCTAAGTTGTGTTTAGCCAAGTAAGCAAACTTGGTTTATGAATGGGGAGGAGAGAAGCTGGTAGTGTAATGGGATGGTTGGAATACTCTGTATTAGGAAGTACCTGGCTGAGTAAAATAAACGATTATAAGCAAATCTTAGATGCTATTTCAGGTAGCACTTTCAGAACTTGTTAGTTTTGACTTTCAAGAAAGATTTAAGGCTTTGTGCAAAAGTTGATATTTTACGCAGCGAGTGGTGATGACCTGGAGGTCGATGCAGAAGATACAGGTGGAAGCAGAGACGATGAATGATTTCCACGGGAAATTAAATGGGCCTTTTAAAAGAAATAATTTTTCAGAGCTATGAGGATACAACAGGGGAATGAAAGAATTGCTTCACAAAAATAGATTTGATGGGCCGAATGGTACCTTATGCCATACTTTTAAGAATATCTGGAATGAGGTGACCAGTTTTTCTTCAGAATTTAGTTACTAAATTTCTTCTTTTTGCGGTACTTCTTGCCTCTACCCAGAGCTGCCTTTTCTGCTCTGATCTGCTGACATTTTCTCTTGTTATACCTGGAAAAAACAAGCACATACGTAGCAATCATCTCTACTTGTAGCCACAAGTATTACATGATCTATATGCAAGCCAGTCTCCTAGATCCTGAAGATTTAATAAATCTTCCTTTGTCCCCTTTTTAAAAATGATGCTTAATCTGATCAAAGCCAAATCGACCCTGAATGGTTCGGGAGGGTGTGAAACAAGAATGGGAGGGGGGCGGAGTTGGACTACTGTGATTTGCTGGGAAGCCTAGGCAGAAATTTTACTCTTCAGCAATTACGATCAGCGTCACGTTTGCCTGCAGAGGATATCATAGCTGACTAGCTTACTGACAGCCACTGATCACACAAAAAAGTACTGAATTTTCACGGGGCACCAGAGAACTGTCTGAACCCATGTCACAACAACTATCCTGAGGCAACAGAAACATCAAAAAAAATATAAACTAATAACCCTGATAGTGAAGGAACATCTTGTACTCTTTTGGGTATTTTGTGGGCATTCTTTATCCCTGCATTCAAAAGTTTGATGATATATTTTGCTAATCCAGTTGGATGTGCTGAATAAGTGATTCCCTCTGGACGTTGTCTATATAGTTTTCCAGAAGGCAGGTAAGTTCCATGTCTAGATCAATAACAAGAATTAGAGTGCATGGAACTTGTGACATGGGTTTGTACTTAGCTGGGAGGTAGAAGGTAGCGATTCACCAAAGATCCTTAGGCAGCCCCTTCCAAACACACAATCACTTCCATCTAGAAGGACAAGGGCAGCAGATACATGGAATGTCACCACCTGTAAGTTTCCCTCCAAACCACTCACACATCCTGACTTGGAAATATATCACCGTTCCTTCGCAGTTGCTGGACCAAAATCCTGGAATTCCCTAACGGCATTGTGGGTCAACTCACAGAACATGGACTGCAGAGATCAAGAAGGCAGCTCACCTTCACCTTCTCCAGGGCAACTAGAGATGGGCAATAAATGCTGGCCAGCCAGCAACAACCAGGTCCCACAAATGAGTAAAATAAAATATAGGAGTGAAAGTAAAGGACAATAAAGTTCTCCGACTGATGGATGTAACAAGTGCTGTCCCACAGCGATCCATACTGTGGTACAACATCTCGCCCAGATATTCTAATAACATGGATGAGTGGAGCATTATATAGCCACTCTTGATGATGTTAACTTTAAAGGTATAGGAAATCCATTTGGATGGCAGCAAGAGGCATTAGACTAAGTGAGTGGGCAAAACCATGGATGATGGAGTTCAGTGTGGGAAGTATGAAGCCATGCACCCTAGATCCAGAAGGCAAATTGGAATATTTTCCTAATAATGAAAGATTAGAAACTGTGGCATAGCAGATAGTTCCAGTATCCATGTGCACAAATTGGAAAAGACTAGTTCATAGGTACTAAAGGCATTTAAGCTTACTTGAATGTTGGTCTTTATTTCACAGGATTAGAATTCAAAAGTGAATAAAATACTGCATTCTGAAGAAAGGTCATCGGATATTTTTCAGTTTCTCTCCACAGGCACTGCCTTTCTTACCTAAGTATTCCAGCATTTTCTGTTTTTACATCTGATTTTATTGGATTATATCGACACATGGCACAGCAACAGGCCACTCAGCCCAACTGGTCCATGTTGGCGTTTATGCACCACCCAAGCATCCTCCCATCTTTCCTCATTTAAATCTATCATTGTAACCCTCCATTCCCTTCTTCATCAGCTTGTCTGATTTTCCTTTAAGCACTATTCGCTTCAACTGTACCCTGTGGTAGTGAGTTCCACATTCTCACCATTTCTTTACCCAAAGGGTGGTTCGGGAGTGGAATGCCCTGCCTGCAGCGGTTGTAGATGTGCCAAGTTTGGTGGCGTTTAAGAGGTTAGTTGATAAGTATATGGAAGAGAAGGGAATGGTTTAGTTTGGAGTGGCATTGCTTTTTATATTGGTCGGCGCAACATCGAAGGCCGAAGGGCCTGTTCTGTGCTGTAATGTTCTATGTTCTATTTCTGGATGGAGGTTTCTTCCAAATTTCCTATTGAATTTCTCAGTGATAATCTTCTCTTGATGTCTTTGAATTAATAGTCCAAATCCCTCAAAAGGAAACATTCTTTCTCTATCCACTCTATCAAAACCTTTCAGAATTTTGAAGCCTGTTATCTTGTTATTCCTCAGCCTTCTCTTTTCAAGAAGGGAGATTATGGCCTCCTCCTCTTCACATGTAAATGAAAGGACTTACCGTTGGAATTGCGCATCTGCCAGAAGCTCCTCCACTATTGTCTGTCTTCTTTGTTTCTTAGGAATACGGGAGTGATAGAAGTCTATAGGATTGTCCAGAATTCTACCAACCTACAAAAAAAGATGGATTAGAGTAACAACACATTGGGTAATCAGTAAAGATCAATTTAGAAGTCGCACGGCTAGAGCAAATATATTTGAGTAAATCATCAGCGTCTAAGAACATGTGAGGAAGTCTATAATGTAATGCATCAATATACCTGATTTAATTTATTCTAGGATCCCTACAGTGCAGAAGGCCATTTGGCCCATCACGTTTGCATCAACTCTCTGAAAGAACATCTTACTCGTGCCCACCTTGCACCCTATCCTACACATGTAGCTGCTAATCTCCCGAATCTACATATCTTTGTGGACATCAAAGACAGCTTAGCATGGTCAATCAACCTAACCCGCACATCTTTGGACTGGGGGAGGAAATCAGAGTACCCGGAGGAAACCTACACAGACACAGGGTGAATGTGCAAATTCCACACAGACTGTGACCCGAGGCTGGAACCCGGGTCCCTGGCGCTGTGAGGCAGCAAAGCTATTAGTGCTATATTTTTCCTTAAATGCAGTCTTTTTTGATTGACCTCATTTTTATTCCCAGCCACTGCTGCAATGAGGATCAAGGGGAAGAATAATTCAGAGCAGCATGGTGACACAGTGATTAGCACTGCTCTCTCACAGGCCAGGGACCTGGGTTTAATTCCGGCCTCGGGTCACTATCTGTGTGGAGTTTGCACGTTCTCCCCGTGTCTGCATGCTCTGGTTTCCTCCCACAGTCCAAATATGTGCTGGGTAGGTTGACTGGCCATGGTAAATTGACCCTAGCGTCAGGAGGATTAGTAGGGTAAATATGTGGAATAGGATCTGGGTCAGTGCAGATTTAATGGGTGAGTGGCCTCCTTCTGCACTGTAGGGATTCCATGATTCTATGAAATAACAATGAATTTACTCCAAGTAGCAACAAGATAAAAAGTTAACAGACAGAAATGAGTTCTGGGATAATAATATTGGAGATTTAAGATCAGGTTTTTGAAGCAATGAAGGGTTTTGATAGGATGAAGAGCAGACGACAATTCCCTCTGAATGGGATGGTTAGTGACAAGGGATCATGACTCAAAACAGCTGGTCAATTAACAGTGGGAAGTCTGGAGAAATTTTATTTTTAATTGCATGAAGTTCTTCATCACAGAAAGAAATTGAGACAGTGACTAGTCATCTTTTACAAGAAGACTAGATGAAAACTGTGGGATTATCACTGCCAATTTGGCCGTTTCTGGGTATCAAGCTCTTTTCCAAATTCCTGCTGTCGGAAGCAGGAATCTGCGACTGATTTTGCACAGCCCTCCCACCCGCTGCCTCTCCAGACCAGGGAAGCTGAGAACAATTGCAGCACTGGTACTGGGTAAATTAGTCTAAGTTAGTACAACGAGGATCAAAACTACAATATACCTGGTATGTACGGGTCAGCTCGAGTGTATGGAGGTGCTTTAACTCACCCCAGCATAAATTACTTAGAAACACTATAACTTCCTGCATTGTGGCTAATGCTCTAAAGCAGAGCTTCTGTTTCCTGTATCATCACTTGCTTCTCAACAGTGTTGGACATTTTTCTTCGGTAATATTTCCTATATTGTTTAAGCATTGCAGATAATCTTAAACTCAATGCCCACTTCCTCTCTTCCAGCTAGGATCAGCACTGAATAAGAGATAATTTCTCTAAGGAAGACTACCAGCGTCACTCCCTCTATTGTGTTTTCTCAAATTTTGAGCCTGGGCATCAATATGCAGTGATGGAGTTTCCATAATGCCTGTCAAATGTTTTAGAAATCTGAGCAGTTTAATGTACCGGCAAGACCAACTTTATTTATTGCTGCGTATCAAGACCTGGCTCCACTGAATAAAGCCAAAAGCCCCCGATGCGCCACGAGGTAGGAAGAGGGAAGGGGTCATGAAAGGAAAATATAGGGAGTTAGGTAGATAGCTGAGGAGGAGGAACGCAAAGGTAGTAATCTCAGGATTGCTGCCTGTGCCGCAGGAGAGTAAGAGAAGGAATGGAATGAGGTGGAGGATGAATGCGTGGCTGAGGGACTGGAGCAAGGAGCGGGGATTCCGGTTCCTGGATCACTGGGACCTCTTTAGGGGCAGGTGTGACCTGTACAAAAAGGGCACTTGAATCCTAGGGGGACCAATATCTTGGCAGGAAGGTTGGCTAAGGCTACTGGGGAGACTTTAAACTAAAAAGATTGGGGAGGGAATCGAGATGAGGTGACTGGGAGCAAGGAGGTTAGCTCGCAAATAGAGAAGGATTGTAGATAGTGTAAGAGGGAGGATAGACGCGTGATGGAGAAAGGGAGCACCCAGACCAAAGGTTTGAGATGTGTCTATTTTAACACCAGGAGTGTAGTGAATAAAGTGGATGAGCTTAGAGTGTGGATTGCTGCTTGGGAATGTGATTGGTGACCATTACAGAGACTTGGATGTCTCAGGGATAGAACTGGGTGCCAGGATTCAGATGGTTCAGAAAGGACAGGGAGGAAGTTAAAAGAGGTGGGGGGGGGAACGGCATGGATAGTCCTAGTAGGTAGGGATATGATCAACGCAACTTGTGGGCTGAAGTGCCCGTTTGTGCTGTAATGTATGTTCTATTAAACAGCACAACACAGCAACTCAGCTGATACACACCTGGAAATACTTAGGGAAGCCTTCACGATCATTCTTCTTGTAGAAACGTTTGGGATCGATGGCAGCCCTCATTTTCAGTGCCTTCAGGTCATTCTTTATCTCATCTGTCAGATCAGGTGCCTTCATGTTGTACCATCCATCCCCTGTGGTCTTTGCACGTTCCTCCTAAATGTGCAAGAGTTCAAAATAAGTGCAGGATATTAAAGGCATTAAGATCTACAGAGCCTCGTTTGTTTCAATGGGTGCTTTATTCTTACTTACTAAATAGATTATCAAATACAGGATGCACAAGGTATGGCTAAATGGAAATCACTGTAATACTCTGGTACGTACTCTGCGCTTTTTCTTCAGTTGACGAAGAGACTCTCTTAAAGGTGGAACACTTTCCTGTTTTTCAATTTCTGGTGTCAGGATGGTATTTGCCAACAGCTAGGGAACAGAAGCATCAAATTACAAAAATACTCTATAGAAACTTCCATTATTTATTCAAATATCAAATACAAAGGAGTACCAGGCACCGAGTTACTCCTCCAACCAATGTCTGCTCATAATCCCTGCTCCAAATATTAAGGTCCAGGCACACAACATTAAAAAGAAAAGTAAATGATTCCCTCTTCCCTCCTCCAGGGGTGAGAAATTCTTCAGTCTAGTTCCACATCCTCTTGAACTTTGTCCTTTCGAGATGGGAGCAGAGAGGGGGCAACTTCTTGCAAGATGTCCCCAGCATACCCTCTAATTCTGTTTTTTAATCTCGTTCTAAATTTTAAAAATTGTACTCACTTTATTCTGCATTGTCTCCTATGTTCTCTATGAACAGTATGCTTTGTTTGTATAATATGCAAGAAACAATACTTTTCATTGTATCCCAGTACCTGTAACAATAAATCAACTGATCATTTGTGACCCTCGGCATTGAGTGTTGGCAAGCAGGAGAGGTGAGCGGTGCAGTCAACAATTTAGACCAATCTTGACTGCACATTTTTAACCAAAGACATCACATGATGACAGAGGTAGATACTTGAACTGAACTGTATTAATGGTGCCAAAAGAGAAAATACTGGAAAATCTCAGCAGGTCTGGCAGTATCTCTAAGGAGAGAAAAGAGCTGACGTTTATAGACCAGATGATCCCTTGTCAAAGCATATTAATGATACATTGGCTACAATCAAAGTCTTGCAATTCCAGCGAGTCTTTTTGTTACAATGCCTGACCTACCCCTCCACTGTGTATTAAAATGACCCGAAGCTACTTTGGAAATTAATTCATTTAATTTAGATGATAACAAAACATCAAAATGGGTGCTGTTACTGTCCTTGCTTTAAATAATGGTTTGGATTGGATGCTACATTTTTACTATAAAAGAACAAACTGAAACTAAAGTAAACTGAAAAAGCTAAAGGCCACATTCTGCTGGTGCCAGTCAGGCATCCGTTGAGCGAAATATTTTTAAAAAATAGCTCATGGGATACAGGCATTGTTGGGACACTTTGTACAGAAGGTGCCTGGAGGCTAGCCTGTCAAGAGGCAGCTAGATGTAGCACTTGGGGTGAATGGGATCAAAGGTTATGGGGAGAAAAGATTAAGCTATTGAGTTGGATGATCAGCCATGATCGTAATGAGTGGCAAAACAGGCTCAAAGGACCAACTGGCCTCCTCCAGCTCCTATCTTCTATGTTTGTGTTAAACGGCAGAAATTCTAACCTAGAAGAAAGGTTCCCAAAGGAAAACTACTATTTGCTGGATGTGACTCACAGTGTTATTAAAACCTATGAGATGTTGTTTTGGGACAGGTACATTCTTTGAATTTCGGAAAGTAAATAGATTTAGATTGGTGGATGGGTGGAATTCAAGTATATTATCTGAGTAACTACTATTGGAGTTAACTGTAAATATTGTTCTTTATTGCTGCCTTTCTCGTGTGTTTAAAAGTTAAATAAACATTTTGTTATTTGAATGATTTACAATTAGACTTATTCCAATCACAAAAATAAACTCTTAAGAATTGGTGTTCAAGTTTCCCTTCTAGGATTTGGGAGCCCTCGTACTGAACATCAGTAGGGGTTGTAACAGTACTAATTGCTCAGCACTAATCGTCCTTGGAAGATGGTGCGCAGCGGCCTTCCTCGCAACTGAGTAGCTTGCTAGGTCATTTCAGAGTAAACTACACTGCTGTGAGTCTCCTGTTAGGTATAGCAGTGGGTAAGGATGGCAGAATTTCTTCCCTAAAGCACAGTCATAGAATTACTTATAGCACATGATGGGCTGAATGTCCTCCTTCTGCATTGTAGGGTCTTATGATTCCAGGAAGCAGCAACTTGACCCATCAAGTGCCTGCTGGCTATCCATGGAACAATCCTGTCAGTTCAGTCTCATTCCTCCTAACTACACCACCCTGCAAGTTTATGTTCTTTGAGTGCCTTTGATTTTGAAATTACTGATCGATTCTGCTTCTACCAACCTCTTGAGCAACGGGTTCCATCTGCTGAGCTTAAAAAAATGTTCTTCACATTCCCACTGTATCTCTCATCCCAAACCTTAAATCTGTGTTTCTTATTTGTTATATTATAGGCTAACAGAAACAAGTTTTTCCCATCTGCCTTACCCAAACCTGCCATAATCTTGTATACCTCATAAAATCTTCCATTAAATTCATTTGCTCCAAGAGCAACCCAGTCTCTCCAATCTAACCTTGCAGGTAAAAATCATCCAAAGTCTGAAATCTCTGGAAAATCTCCTCTGCACCCTGTCAGGAATGCTCACTTTTTGCCTGAAGTGTGACGACCAGAACTGGTCACAATACCATAGTTGTGGCCTAACCAGAGCTTTATAAAGGTTCAACATAACTTCCCTGCTTTTCTACGCAATACTTCTTTTTATGAATTTCACATTTCACAAAATTTCACATGGCACATTCAATACTTCCCATTCCCTTCAAAGATTACGGACATGCGTGTCTAGGTCTCTCTGTTCTTGCACAATCTGACTGTCCAATTTTTACAGACGCACCTTTCCAGATGTTTCACAGCTTGGTATGGCCCTGTTTGACCAAGACTGCAAGAATCTACAAAGGTTTGTAAACGTAGTCCAGTTTGTCACGCAAACCAGTCTCCCATCTACTGATTCTGTCTAGAGTCCCCACTGCCTTGGAAAAGCAGTCAGCATAATCAAGGACCTCACGAATCCTCGACATTTTCCCTTCCACCAGAAAAAGATACAAAAGTCTGAGATCATGTACCAAGCAAATCAAGAACTGCTTCTTCACTGCTACTGTCAGACTTTTGAACGAACTTACCTTATAAGAAAATAAGAACTAGGAGAGCAGCAATAGGCCATCTAGCTCCTCAAGCCCGCTCCATCTTTCAATAAGATTATGGCTGATTTTTTTGTGGACTTAGATCCACTTATCCACCAGCTCACGATAATCCTTAATTCCTTTACTGTTCAAAAATTTATCTTTCCTTCCCTTAAAAATATTCAGTGTAATAGCCTCAACTGCTCCACTGGGCAGGAAATTCCACAGATTCACAACCCTTTGGGCAAAGAAGTTCCTTCTCAATTCAGTCCTAAATCTACTCTCCCTTATTTTGAGACTATGCCCCCTTGTTCTAGTTGGCATTGGATTTTACCTTCTAGCCCTCCATCTGTATTTTAAATTCAATCATATTGTGATAACTCCTTCTGAGAGGATCCCTAACTATGAGATCATTACATAGTAATGATCAGATCTAGGAATGTAGGTTCCATTGCATACTGTTCAAGGAAACTACTGCAGATACATTCTAGCAATTCCACCTCAAGGCTGCCTTGACTGACCTGGTTTGGTCAATCGACATGTCAATTAAAATCTCCCATGATAACTGATGTATCAATTTTACATGCATCAATTATTTCTTTGTTTATTGTTTGCCCCACCATGATGTTATTATTTTAGCCTATAGATTATGCCTTTGTAACTTTTTCTCCTTACCATTTTTGATTCAATCTTTTTTTCCATAGAACCTATATTATCTCTCACTACTGCCCTGATATCATCCTTAAATATCAGAGATACACCACCTCCCTTATCTCCCTTTCTGTCCTTTCAAATAATCTAATACCCCTGGATATTAAACTCCCAATCATGACCATCCTGCAATATTAAAATTGATCTTTCCCTACACCCTAGCTATGACTAATGCTAAATTCTGCATCCTCTCCTATGTATTCTATGAACAGTATGATTTCTTTGTATAGCAAACAGGAAACAATATTTTCCACTGTATGACAATACATTTGACAATAATAAATCAAATCATGGAGTCTATCATGCCTCCTTTCTGCCACATTAAGGTAATGTGTAACATTAGAGAGTCTTTTGAATTTTTACAAGAATCTGGTAGCTACACAGAAAATATTATTGCTTCTAATTTTTAATTCCAGATTTATTTAATTAATTGAAATTTAAATTCTCCTGCTACTGTGATGGAATTTGATACATCTTTTTATATTATTACTCCAGTAACATATCCATAATGAACTGAACACCCTGGGCTGTGATAATTGGGCCTTCTTTGTAGGAGGTGATTGTCAGTAATGCTTAAGACTGCAAGATCATGCGAACTTTCAGTTTTGGGAAGAAGTGCGTGGGCACTTGAGCACTGCGGGAAAATGCTATCAACTGGATGGGTGTCAAAGGGCCAAATGGCCTTTCTACACTGCTGTTATGACTCAGATGTTATACAGCATATGGGATAAACAGGTTATGTACAAGAGGTCCTTTTAAGGTGTTCTCGTGAGTGACAATCCTAAGGAGACTGCAGAGTACAACAAATAGTCACGCACACACAGCAAAGCAGAGTCAGAGCAAATACTGGTTGAAAGTCTTCAATCTTTCATTTCTGCCTATAACTGACTCTCAAGCATATTACCAACCAGTCTCAGAGTCTGTGGTGTCTCAGTCATAGTACCTCCCTCACTGAAACCACCACCATTTCACTCCCAAAAATGTCCAATTTTGACCCATTTGAACATCTATCCAGTGAGAGCTGTAAATTTAACATAGTTATTAACAAATGCACAAGGAACTTCAGGGGAACTGGAAGTGATTAGAAAATGGAACTCTACCACAAGACAAATAGACATTCAAATCATAACAGCAGAGAAAGAGGCCATTTGGCCCATTGACTTCATGGCAGCTCGCTGTATAGCAATCTAATCAGTAGCATTCCCCCACAATCCTGCACAATTATTTCTCTTCAGTACTTCTTCCCCAAAACCTGAAAATCCCCATGATCTTGTACCATATGATTTGGAGAAGCTGGCTTTGGACCAGAGTAAACATCATAAGTCTCACACCACTAGGGTAACGTCCAACAGGTTTATTTGATGGCACGAGCCATGAACTTCAGAGTGCTGCCCCTTCATCAGGTGAGTGGAGTTCTGTTCACAAACAAGGCACATATAGACACAAACTCAATTTAGAAAATAATGGTTGGAATGTGAGTCTTTACAGGTAATCAAGTCTTAAAAAGTCTTGAGGAGGATCACAACAGACACTTCTGGATGCTGAAAGGGGAATAGTTTAAGCTGATAGTGAGATGAAGTAGGGTGTGGAGAGACCCGTGTGGAACATAAACAAGGACTGGTTGGGCAAAATGGCCTGTTGCTGTATTGGACACTGTTTGAATTCTCAAAGTTCTGGATCTCTGGCTCTGCACTCACCTCTCTCTGCTTGAATGTTTTTAGCTTCTCATCCATAAATGAAAAAAACAGCTTTGCAGCCAATGTGTTTATATTCAACACAAGCATTTCCTGAATCTTAAAATCATCACTTTAGTAAGAGAGCTGTAACTATCAGTACTTCATAATTGTGTTGCACTGCCCAAAAATCTCTCTCAAAGCGGAGTTAGAAAAACAGGATCCAAAATTGGTCATTCAGTTCGACACACCAAAAATAAGAGTCTGATACTGCACAGACAACAGTGGGTTAGCACTAAAGCAAGAATAGGAAACAGGATAAAATGCACCCAAGTACCTTACCTTGTCATCACTTTTCTTTTGCTCCTTTAACTTTTTAAAGGCTTTTGAATTGGGACCCCTTTTGCTAGGATCAAAGTTGATGTACAGACCACCGAGTTTCTTCAGATTTAGCCCTGAATCAATACTGCTTGAAAAGTTGAGTCTGGAGTAGAAAAGGAATTCCATTTATCTGTTCAATTATCTATGATAACTTGAGCTGTGAACATTATAACATTCTAACAGATTTTAGACATTAGTGCACTTTGGTGGTGGGTCAATATTGAAAAACAGACCATGCTTTCGAATTCCAGTTACTCATTCCTCTTGCACCAAAATGATAGTAACAATTACTTTCCTCTCAGCAATTCTCTACCTGTTCTGGGTGAACTTGGTGATTCTTCCCAGCAGCATGGTTACAGAGTCATCCCCAAAAAACCCTCCGACACAGGACGGGAGAGCCAGGGGACCCTGGTGTTTGGAGGACTGGGTAGAGGGAATCATAACAAAATCAAACTCTATCCTCAGCCTACATCCATTCACATACTGAATGGGGATGGGAAGCAGGAATTCTGTCTGGCTTCCACATACAATCTGGTTACTTGTAGCAGTTTTGCTGCTATTCTAAAGGATGCCAGCTGGGGTCAGGATGCTTTCCTTTCCTTTTAAAATCAAATTTTGTTTAGTTTCAATGAGTAGAGATATATTGAGGCCTTACAGTTCGGGTTTGCCATGTTGATCACAAGGTTGAGATTCACTGTTTAAATGCAATTTCACATTCAATATACAATTCAACTTTTATTTTCTTCTATGTTATTCCCTTTGGTTGTTTTAAGATAGATGTGAAGGTTAGGGTGAGGGGGTAAGGTATAATTTGGATGCTAGAGGGAGTTTTTTCACACGGAGGGTGGTGGGGCTATGGAATGCGCTGCCAAGTAAAGTGGTGGAGGCAGGCATTCTGGAGTTATTTAAGAGATACTTAGATGGGCACATGAACAGAATGGGAATGGAGGGATATAGAAAACGGATTTAAAATAGGGATTATAAGCCTTGGGAGTTCCCTGGGAAGTGTGTAAATTGTCGATGACATTGATGTATTTGTTTTATCCTACAGTACTTCAGTCCACCTTGTCTAACAAGGGGCATACACGCGATGGGCTGTGAGAGGGCTGTTCTTGGATCTTTTCAACAGTAGCCTAGTGCTTCACGTCGTTAGTGTATGCTTGACCTGGACTATTTGATGGGCAACACGACAGCTCAGTGACTATCGCTGTGCTGTGCAGATACATGGATTTGAGCCTGTGTCTGTTGAAGTTTGCGCATTCTCCCCGTGTTTGCGTGGGTTTTCTCCAGGTGCTCCGGTTTCCTCCCACATCCCAAAGATGTGCTCTTAGGCTGATTGGCAGAACAAATTCTCCCCAAATTGTCTCAAATTTAATTCTAATACATAGATCTATAAACATAGACAGGGATCATGGGTAGAAGTGGGAACATCGAAGTGGCGACGTGGACTTATTGGGTCGAAGGGCCTGTTTCCCATGCTGTTTTGTTCTTTGAAACACTTATTACACTACCAGGAAAAGGGTTACATCAGCATCACAGCCTGAGGGAATATGGGCAAATGGACAAAATTCTGTGGAATGGAGGAGTGACACTTGAACAGTCATTTTGCCATTATTCTTTCATGAGAGTGACATCTTTGGCAAAGCCAGCACCTGTTGTCCATCCTGAACTACCCTTGAGATTTTTTAAAGAAGTTTATTTATTAGTGTCACAAGTAAGCTTATATTATGAAGTTACTGTGAAAATCCCTTAGTCGCCACACTCTGATGCCTTTTCGGGTACACTGAGAGAGAATGGCCAATCCACCTAACCAGCACGTCTTTCGGATGAAATAGGAAACCAAAGCACCTGAAGGAAACCCACGCAGACATGGGGAGAATGTGTGCGGAGTCTGCACAATGATCCGAACTGGGAATCAAACTTGGGTCTCTGGCGCTGTGAGATAGCAATGCTAACCACTGTACTACCATGCCGCCCCTGCTTTCTTCAACTGCTGCAGTCCAATGTAGTGCAGATACAGCCATAGTATTGTTGGGAAGGGAACTGCCATGTGGCTTAGAGGGGACATACAAATGTGGAATTCCCATGCGTCTGCTGCCCTTGTCTTTCTAGTTGGTAGGCAGCTACCAGTGTACATCCATTGGTGATGGAGTAAGTGAATGTTGAAAGTGGCGGATGGTACCAATCAAGTGGGCTGCTTAGCCCTGCATGGTGTTGAGCTTCTAGAGTGTTGTTTGAGTTGCACTCATCCAGGCAAGTAAAGAGCATTCAATCGCACTCCTGATCTGTGCCTTGTAGATGGTGGACAGGTTTTGGGAGTCGGGTATTGAGTTACCCATCTCAGAATTATAAGCTTCTGACCTGCTCTTGTAGCCAAAGTGGGTCAGTTCAGTTTCTGATCAATGATGAATCCCATCCCGGATGCCGACAGTGAGGGATTCAAGGATGGTAATACCACTGAATGCCATGGCAAAATGTTGGAGACGATCATTGCCTGGCAACATGTTGTCAATCAGTCCAAGCCTGAAATGTTGTCCATGTCTTGTTGCATATGGGCACAGACTGATTTGATGTCTGAGCATTTGCTGATGGTACTAAACATTGTGCAGAAATCAATGAACATCCCAACTTCTGACCTTGAGATGGATGGAAGGTCATTGATGAAGCAGCTAAAGAAGGTTGGACCTAGGATACTACACTGAGGAACCCCTGCTGTGATGTCCTGGGACTCAGATGACTTATATCCCACCACTACAACTAACCAAAGGATAGCATAGTGGTTAACACTGCTGCCTCAGAGCATCAGGGACCAGGGTTTGATTCTGGCCTCGAATGATTCTCCCCATGTCTACGCGGGTTACCTCCAGGTACACAGTCCTTCCTCTCAGTCCAAAGATGTGTCGGTTAGGTGGATTGGTCATGGTAAATGTGTGGGGTTATGGGGGTCTGAGTAAGATACTCTGTTGGAGAGTCACTATAGACTTGATGGGCCGAATGGCCTCCTCCTGAGCTGTTGGGGTGCTACAGTTTTCCCCCTAATTCTCATTGACTCCAGTTTTGCTAGGGCTCTTTGATGCCACACTCAGTCAAATACTGCCTTGATGTCAAGGGCAGTCATGCTCACCTCACCTCTTGAATTCAGCTGTTTTATCCTTGTTTAGCCCAAAACTAATCAAGTCAGGAGCTGAGTAGCCCTGGTGGATTGTAATCAGTGAATAGGTTATTGCTGAGTATCCACTGGTGGGGGGGGTGGTGGTGGTGGTGGTGGTCATAACCCAGCACAAAGGAAATAGATCCCTACAGCGCAGAGGCAGCCATTTGGCCCATCGAGTCTGCACTTACTGTCCAAAAGATTATCTTACCCAGTACGCCCTCCCTCCCCTTGTTACCGCACACATTTACCAGGAGCTTGCCTTTTGATAGTACTGACAATGACACCTTCTATGACTTTGCTGATGATTGAGAGTAGATTGACATATTGAGTTTATAAACTGCCTTTTGTGATAAGGGTACACTTGACAGGCTTACCATACTGCAGGTAGGTCCAGTGTTGTGGCTGATACAGCTTGGCTAAGGGCACAGCTAGTTCTGGAGCACAAGTCTTCAGTACTATTGCTGAAATGCTGTCTGTCAGGGTTTTTGCAGTATCTTGTTCCATCAGTTGTTCCTTGACATCACGCGGGGTGAATCAAATTGGCTGAAGATTAGAATCTATGATTTTTTTAAATCATTCATTCATGGGACATGGGCGTTGCTAACTCGTCCATAATTATTGCCCATCCCTGTTGTTTGAGGGCAGTTGAGAGTCAACCACATTGCTGTGGCTCTGGAATCACATGTAGGCCAGATTAGGTAAAGGTGACAAATTTCCCTCTCTATAGGACATTACTGAACCCAGAGGAGACTGAAATGGATCATCCACTCAGCACTTCAAGTGGGAGACATTTTTATGTAGTTTGAGAACAAGACCAGCAGATACTCCCAAAACTTTTACATACACAGATTTACCACTTCTAACATTTTGCATTAAAATACAAAAGCAAAATAATTTCTATGTTTGAAATCTGAATAGAATGCAGATAATCCTGGAAAAACTGTGCTCTGGCAGTATCTGTGAAGCCAGGAACAGAGTTAACGTTTCAGGCCAATGAGCTTTCATCAGGACTGGAAATAAAGTTAAGAGACAGAATGGGTTTTAAATAAAGAGAGTTGTGGAGAAGTAGGGTGGTAGTGGAAGGAGAAAGGTCTGTGATGGGGTGGAAGGAAGGAGAGATTTATTAACTACCGAGGGATGGTGGTCTAACAGGCAGGAAAAAGCAAAGAGAAATGGGGAAAGAAACACAAATTGGTGGTGATTCCATATGTCCCTCCGCCAAACCTTCTTTGCATGGATCTTTGCCATAACTTTATCCCAATCTCTGTACATGAAAATTGTTACATCTCTTATCTTTTTTCCAGTCCTAATGAAAGATCATCAAGTTGAAATGTTAACTTGCTTCCTCTGATGTTCTGAGTATTTCCAGTATTGAAAAAATAAATAAAAACTATTGCTTTACTTACAAACTAGACTTGGTTTTCAAAATATCATCACCTTCTTCTTGTTCCTCTTCATCGATAAAGTCATCATCGTCTCCCTCTTCTTCCTCGTCTCCATCATCAGTTTCTTCCTCACTTTCGTCACTCTCCTCTTTTTCACTCAAGTCTAAGTAATATTTTCTACCTTGATCTAATCCAGGTTGCTTATCAATCACAAACAGCTCATCACCCTTTGCCAAAGGGCTTCCTGCTGTGTCAGGAGAAACAGCAGAGGATTCAGTTGAAACACCAGGTCCAGATATAATATCCATGTCGGATTCTTCCAACAACACGTCACTGTTGCCAGCCCCCACAGCACCTTTGTCTTCATCACTACTAAGCAGCAAGTTGATATTGACTGGGCTCGCACTTCGGGTTTCGTGATCTAAAACGCTTTCTTCATCCAATTCAACTATTTCAATCAGATTAGCTTCATGAATTTCTGTTTCATCTAGCGTTTCCTTTTTTGCTTCTTCATTGCTTTCTGTGATGTTACTCTCCGTGCACTGGTCAATTCTCTCTGTTTCTTCCCTGCTTTTTGCGCTGTTACTGTCCGAGTACTGGTCAATTCTCTCTGTTTCTTCCTGGTTTTCTGTAAATTTACTCCCTGAATGGTCATTTCTCTCTGTTACTGTGATATTATTGTCCAAGCACTGGTCAATTCTCTCTGTTTCTGCATTGCTTTCCGTGCTATCACTCTCCAAGCACTGGTCATTTTTTTCCGACCTTTCACTCAGTCCTCCCGGCTGCTCTGCACAGGGCTGCAATTCAGCTTGAATGCTCTGTTGCACTTCAACAATTTTTTGCTCTTCAGGTTGCGATTCAATGATGCTTTCTCTCTGACTTGCCACTCTGCTGCTCCTGGTCTTTCTTTCACTAACTGGTGTCTTTAACCTGGATTCTGCCTTCTGAAATAAAAAGACAAGCCACGTGTGTGTTTGATTTTTACAGTGAAGCTGCTCCATGATTATTACATACGTGCTTTAGTAATAATTTTGGGACATATTTCAAATCATTACAAACATTTTTGCATTTTGCCAGAAACAACATGTTAACAGAGAATTGTTTGGGTTGAAGACTGGGAGACTTGTTCCTAACCTGAAAATGCAATTGCTGAAACTGTTAGGTTGTAAAATTGAGATTATTTACCTGGAACATTAATTAGTGAGCAACTGAGTCCAGAAACTGACTAAAGGATCATTTCTTTCTGAACGAAATGAACAAGAGATAGTTTGTAGGGCTGACAAAACATCAAGCAATATAGATCAGGAATTGGTGTTTTTACACATTGAATCAAAAGTGTTTGGACAGGGCAAAGAATACAAGGAAAAGCATGAAAAATGGGCAGATAATGAAAATGTAGGTAAACAGGGGACTTAGTTTGCACATCCATAGATCCCTGAAAATCATATAACAGGTAGATGATTAAGAAATCATATGAGACATTTGCCTTTATTAGCTAAGACATGGACAACAAGAGCAGGAAAAGTTACGCTGGAACTGTATGGAACATTATGTACTGTGCACAGTTCTGACCAGGACGGATAGATTGCGCTACTGTGTAGGGACAGTGAAAGTTTTTGAGGATGGTGCCTGAAGTGGAAGATTTTGGATACCAGGAAAGATTGGATAGGGTGAGATTGTTTCCTCTGGAATACAGGAGGTTATGGGGACGTTTATTTTGGAGCGGGGGGAAGATAGATGGATGGATGGGAAGGACCCCTTTTTATAGTAGACAGGTCAAAGAGCCAGAGGACAGAGATTTGAAGTAACTGGCAAACGGATGAGTGGGTAGTTGAAATTTTAATTCAGAGGCTGAGTGGTGAGGGTCACAAATTCATTGCCTGAAAGCATGGTAGAGACAGAAACACTACTGCATTGAAAAATACTTGAAATGCAATAAGCTATAAGATAACAAACCAAGAGTTTTAATGTGAGATTAGTCAGAATGGCTCTTTATTGACTAGTGGATATGAAATGCTTAACAGTCATCTTCTATTTGTAAATTGTCTAGGTTTCAAATCAACAGATATCAGTGCTTTTTTTACAGTTACTGAAAACTCTGAAGAGACAATGGATCAGTTTCTTCACTCATTAAAAAAGGAACCTCCCCTGTTCAATTAATAGTCTTTGTTCTTTGCTTGGTGAGGCTATTAAATTTGTGGAGTGTTGCACCTGTGGGTTGACAGTTGGGTATTCAGATACGGTAACAATTATTGTAGTGTTAGGTGTTGAGTATAACCATTTCTGATCCACCCAATACAAGACAGCTGGAGCAGCGGGAAGGATTCTCTACGGTCAGATCAGTGAGAGGCATTCAAGGAAGAGATAGTGAGGAAAGAGATAGTGAGGATTGAAAGCAAGCTTTGCATAAATCTGATGGTGCAGAAGGTGACCATTTGGCCTATAGAGTTTGCACAGGCCACAATCCCATCCAAGCCAGGATAAATACACGGGGTTATGGAGATAACCCATAATCCCATCTACTTACCCCATCTAGTTCTCCTGACACTAAAGGGCAATTTAGCATGGCCAATCTACCTCACCCACATATCTTTGGACTGTGGGAGGAGCACCTGGAAGAAACCCATGTAAACACAGAGAGAATGTGCAAACTCCACATAGACAATGACTCAAGCCAGAAACTGAACCAAGGTCCCTGGTACTATGAGGCAGCAGTGCTAACCACTGTGTGACCCATTGTTATCTTTAAAACAAAGGTGGAGTTAACAAATCCACAACCCCTAGAATGTCCAAGGGCTTGAAGGATAGGATAAAGAAATGGAAGTTTATGACAAATATCAAGGGGTCATTACTGCAGAAAACACAGAGGAGAATAAAAAGTGTAGAGATGAAATTACAAAAGGACATTAGGAGAGCAAAGAGAGGGCAGCACAGTGGTTAGCACTGCTGTCTCACAGTAACAGGGACCCAGGTTCAATTCCAGCGTTGGATCACTGTCTGTGGAGTTTGCACATTCTCCCCATGTCTGCATAGGTTTCCTCTGGGTGCTCTGGCTTTCTCCCACAGTCCAGTAGATGCACTAATCAGGAGATTTGGCCATGGTAAATGCATTGGATTACAGGAATTGAGGGGGCTTTTCAGAGAATTGGTGCCGAATGATCTCTTTCTGCACTTGGGGATTCTACGATTTGATGATATGAAAAAACACAGATAAAATCAAGATGAGCTCAAAGCTTTTTATAAATACATATAGATCAAAAGATAACTAAAGAAACAGTAGATTAAGGCAGAAAACGAGTATGGTTTTTAAATGCAAATTTTGTACATCTTTTTTCACAAAAGAGAGGGATAATATTATAATCTAGGTGAAGGAACATGAGATAACAGTGTAAAACAGTGGGTAATAAGAAAGAAACAAATCTCCAGGACAAAATGCATTGTAGGCTGTTAAGGGAAGCAATAAATAAAGGCTCTGACCTTCATTTTCCAAATGTCTCTGGCGACAGGTGTGGCGCCAAAGTGTGTTTGAAGAAGGGATAAAGGGTGGTGATTACAGACCAGTTAGTGTAAATTTTATAGTGGGAAAGTATTTGTAAAAAGTTCTGAGGGACAAAGGAAAAATTTCCATTTAGAAAGACACAGATTAATTAACAACAGTCAGCATGGATTTGTTATGGAAATGTCAGTGAATAACTAACACGATTGGCCTTTTTGAGGGGAAGGGTAACAAAGAGAAATGATTAAGGTGGTGCATTTGATGTAGTCCATATGGAATTTAGCAAGACTTTTGATAAGGCCCCATCTGCTGGAGCCCTCATGAAAGTAAAAGCCCAAAGCAAAGTACAAGCTAGATTCAAAATTAGTTAAGATGGAAAGTTGGAGAGTGTTTCTGTGACTGGAAGACTCTTTTCAGTGCAGGACTCAGTACTCGGTCCTTTGCTTCTTGTGATATCTATAATTTGGACTTGAATGTAAGGGGTTTAATTAATAAGCTTAGAGATGATATAGAAGCTGTCCTTGTGGTTGATAGTGGAGAAAACTGTGGACCACAGGAAAATATCAATGGGTTGATCAGATTACAGTGGAAAATGGAATTCATCTGGAGAACTGAGAGATTGGGGAAAGTTAAGATGACAATGAATAATCATTGAATGGTTAAAAACTGGGAAGGTCAGAGAAACAGAGAGACTTCGTAGTGCACGTAGGTGTTCAGACAGATATATATTACATGGTCAAGTTGGCACACAGGATACTTGCCTTCATTAGCTACAGCTGAGTAGAAAAGCTGGTAGTTTATGCTGGATAGGTCACAGCTGGAGTGTAGCATGTCACTGTATTATAGGTAAGTTGTGGTTGCGTTACAGAGGTGATGTAGGGAAGCTAGAATAGGCTAATAAAATACATAATCATAGGTTTAATACTAAATATAATACTGAGTTAAGAGTGAATGATTTTAGACTATGGCAAGGGTTTTTGCTATAGAAGACAGCTCCGTATGACTAAAAAGTATTTCTCACTAAAAACATATAGCTCGAATTTATAAAGTGGATTTACTTTGCTTTCAGGATACATTTTGTGAAACCCCAGTCACAGCACAGTTTGATGGGATGAGATAGGAGACAGTGTTTGCATTCCAGAGGATTTTGGAATCACCGAATGTAGCTAGTTTATCAACAGTTGTCAGAAACAAGATGGTTACCAATGCCAATTTGATGAACAGAACTATACAACTCTGAGCTAATAACACAGGTGCAAAGCAGACATAAGGATTTCCTCAGAGTCGGACAAGTGTCACGTGGGTTCGAGTTGGTGGGAATCATTCTCTTGTCTCACTGTCCAGCATTCTGTGTCACTCGGCAAGAGAGAGGAGGTAACATCCGTAATTAATGACAATGAGATCCATAAGGTCTGGATGTATATTGTTATTGGCTGGTGTTAATGGTAGTTATGACTGTTGACTTATTTGTATTAATGTTAACTAGATTCATAGAGGCAATTGTATTTCAAAGTGAAACTGGGCTGCCTGCATCCTCTAACTGGAATGCTGGCATCTTCATATCATTCTCCCATTTGATTGTTTGGTTAATAAAATCAAGTCTTAAAATCAGTATACTGAATTTCATAAGTCTCTGTATTCAGCTTATGTCTAGCAATATATACCTTCAGAGAAAGTCCCTGTCAACAAGAGGATACAGAGGAGATAAATGAGATATTGCCTGGACTGGAGAGATTTAATTATTATGAAAGATTAGATAGGTCAGGGTTGTTTTCTTAGTAACAGAGGAGGATGAGGGGACACCCAATTGAAATGTGTAAAAGGTTGTGTGGTCTAGATACAGTGAAAAGCAAGATCAGATTCCTCTTTGTTGAGGGATCATAGATTTAGGCAAAGAGGGTTAAAGTCTTTTCAGGGGAAACCTTTCTTTCACCCAGAGGGTGATGGGATTCTGGAGCTCACTGTTTGAAAGGATGGTAGAGGCAGAAAGGCTCATAACATTTAAAAAGTACCAGCATGCATGCTTGAAATGTAAAGAACCATAAGCTGGAACATATCTGAATGGTCACTTTCAGTTAGAATGAACACAATGGACCAAATGGCCTCCTTCTGTGCTTTGAAACTTTTCTATTGTCTCCCACTCTAATATAAATGAATTGTCTCTGTCCATTCACATCTCCATTTAGCTGCTACTTTGAATCCAAGTCCATTATTTCTATCTGTTTTTTGTCTTCTCAGAACTTTTTCTGTATCATCCATTTTCAATTCTCCCCTTGCTTCCTCCACCAACTTACATGAACATTCTGCCACTACCACACTTGAATCAGTTCACAGGTTCCCTCGATACATTTGCCAAAGTGCATATTAAGGCACCTCCACAGAAGCAGAAAATTCAACTGCTCAATCTGCCTCATTTTCTAGCCAGCATGTAAGTTAGAGGAAGGGAACGCTAATCTTGGCAAGCCACTTTGCTGCAGTCATGGTACCTTTTCCCTCTGTCCAAACCTTCTAAATCTTTTCCTTTCTTCATGCCTCAACTTGGCTCCAGCTCTCTCATCATTTTTTGGGCAGCATGATTGCACAATGGTTAGTGCTGCTGCCTCACATCGCCAGGGGCCTGGGTTCGATTCCAGCCTCCGGTGGCAGTGCGGAGTTTGCATATTCTCCCCGTGTCCGCGTGGGTTTCCTCCGAGTGCTCTGATTTCCTTCCACAGCTCGAAGATGTGCAGGTTAGTCTGATTGGCCACAGTAAATAGAAGCTTAGTTGGGCACATGAACAGAATGGGAATGGAGGGATATAGAAGACTGATTTAAAATAGGAATCATGAGCCTTGGGAGTTCCCTGGGAAGTGTGTAAATTGTGAATGATTTTGATGTATTTCTGTTTTATCCTACAGGTACTTCGGTCCGCCTTGTTGTCTAACAAGGGGCATATACGCAATGGGTTGTGAGAGGGCTGCTCTTGGATTTTGAGAGTAGCCTAGTGCTTTATGTTGTTAGTGTACGCTTGAATTGGACCAGTTGCTGGGCAACACGACAGCTCAGTGACTATCACTGTACTGTGCAGATACATGGATTTGGGCCCGTGTCTGTGGGAGTTTGCATATTCTCCCTGTGCGTGCGTGGGTTTTCTCCAGGTGCTCCGGTTTCCTCCCACATCCCAAAGATGTGATCTTAGGCTGACTGGCAAAACAAATTCTCCCTAAATTGTCTCAAATTTGGTTTCAATCCATAGATCTATAAACACAGACAGGGACAATAGGTAGAAGTGGGAACAATGAGGTGGCGGCGCGGGCTTGTTGGGCCGAAGGGCCTGTTTTCCATACTGTTTTGTTCTTTAAATTACCCCTTAGGGTCACGGAGTCAAACAGTATGGATAGATGGGATTATGGGGATAGGGCCTGGCTGGGATTGTGATCCATGCAGACTCGATGGGTCAAGTGGCCTTCCTCTGCACTGCAGGGCTTCTATGAAATGGAATTCCTGCATTTCTCTCCCTAAATGCAATATCTTCCACCCTTTTCTCCCTCAGTTTCTGCAGCACCATGTACCCATGATGATATAGATCTGTACCCATCTCACCCTCGCAATTTATTGCCCCTCCCTTAGAGACTTGGGTTCCTCTTCTCTGCCTCAGTGTTTAGCTTAAATTCATTTATTAGTGTCACAAGTTGGCTTACATTAAAACTGCAATGAAGTTACTGTGAAAAATCCCCTAGTTGCCACACTCTGGTGCCTATCTGGGTACACTGAGGAAGAATTTAGCAAGTCCAACGCTAACCAGCATTTTTCGGACTGAGAGAGGAACCAGAACATCCAGAAGAAAGCCATGCAGACACAGGGAGAAAAGATAGACTTCACACAGACAATGACCCAAGCCAGGAATCGAACCTGGCTTCCTGACACTGAGGCAGCAGTGCTAACCACTGTGCCCCTGTGTCACCCAGAGACTGGGGTGGGGCCTCTTCCCTCTCCCTCAGATTCTGGGGGCCCCTCAAGTCTCAATTAAAATTACAACATAAGAACAGGCCCTTCCGCCCTCCAAGCCCACACTGACCATGCTGCCCGACTGAATTAAAATCCCCTACTTTTCTAGGGACCACATCCCTCCATTCCCATCCTATTCACGTATTTGTCAAGATGTCCCTTAAAAGTCACTAACATATCTACTTCCACTACATCCCCTGGCAATGACTTCCAGGCACTCATCTCTCTCTGTGTAAAATAACTTGGCTTGTACATCCCTTTAAACCTTGCCTCTCACATTTCAAACCTATGCCCCTGAGTAATTGACTCTTTCACTTTGGGAAAACCCGACCGATGAAGGCAAGCATGGCGTATGCCTTCTTGACTACCTGCTCCATCTGTGTGTTGCCACTTACAATGACCTATGTACCTGTACACCCAAATTCCTCTACCTATCAATACTTTTAAGGGTTTTGCCATTTTCTGTATATTTCCTATCTGTATTAGACCTTCCAAAATGCATAACCTCACATTTGTCTGGATTAAACTCCATCTGCCATTTCTCCACTCATGTCTCCAACTGATCTATATCCTGTGATGGCTGTCATTGCTAGCTGCAAATCCACCAACTTTTGTATCATCCACAAACTTAGTAATCAATCCAGTCACAATTTCCTCTAAATCATTTATACATATTACAAACAGCACTGATCCACGAGGAACACCACTTATCACAGCCCTCCATTCAGAAATGCACCCTTCTACTGCTACCTTTTGTCTTCTACGACCGAGGCAGTTCTGTATCCATCTTGCCAGCTCACCTCCGATTCCATGTGACCTCATCTTCTGCACCAATCTGCTATGAGGAACCTTGTCCAAGGCCTTACTGAAGTCCATGTAGGCAACTACACTGCCCTACCCTCATTGATCATCTTCTTCATTTCCTCAAAAAACTTGAAATATACAATAAATGGCAGAACCCTTAAAAGTATTGATAAGCAAAGGGTTCTTGGTGTATAGGTACATAGGTCACTGAAAGTGGCAAAGCAGGTGGAGAAGGTAGTCAAGAAAGCATACAGCATGCTTGCCTTCATCGGCCAGGGTACTGAGATTAAAAATTGACAAGACATGTTGCAGCTTTATAGAATCTTAGTTAGGCTGCACTTGGAATACAGTGTTCAATTCTGGTCACCACATATCAAAAAGATGTGGAGGCTTTAGAGGGGGTACAGAAAAGATTTACCAGGATATTGCCTGGTATGGAGGGCATTCGGTATGAGAAGAGGTCAGAGAAACATAGTTTGTTCTTACTGGGGTGGCGGAGGTGGAGACAGACCTGATAGAAGTCTACAAGATTGAGAGGTATGGACAGGGTGGATAGTCAGAAGCTTTTCTCAGGGTGGAAAACTCAATTACTTGGGAACATAGGTTTAATGTGTGAAAGGCAAGGTTTAAAAGAGATGTAAGTGCAGATTTTTTACTCAGTGTGGTGGAGGCCTAGAACTCGTTGCCAGGGAAGGTGGTGGAAGCAATACGGCAGTGACTTTTGAGAGACATCTTGAAGTGAATGGGTACATAAATGATAGGAGAAGGATAGAGGTTTTAATTAAGTCGGGCAACATGGTCAGTGCAGGCTTGGAGGACCAAAGATCCTATTCCTGCGCTATAATTTCTTTGTTCTCCCCTTTACAAAACAATATTGCCTATCGCTTATATGTCCACTTATTTCCAAGTGGGAGTAAATCCTATGTTGAAGAATCCTCTCCAATAATTTCTCTACCATTGACATAAAACTCACCGGCCTGTAATTACCTGGATTATTCTTGCCGTTCTTCTTAAACAAAAGAACAACACTGGCTATTCTCAGAGCCTGCGGCGGGCCCTCTCCCCTCCCTCAGGAGCTAGGGGAGGGAGGGAGTTGTCTCTCTCCCCCCCACTTAGGATGTGGGAGGTGGGGGGGGGCATTCTCCCATCCCTTAGGACCCAGCAGATTGGAGAGATGCTCCCGTCCCACAGGAGCCAGACGGTGAAGGGGGAGGGTGCTCTCCCCTCCCTCAGGACCCAGGATGGGGGGTCTCCCCTCCCTCGGGACCCAAGAGGTGAGGGGTGGGGGGGGGGTTCTCCCTTCCTCAGGACCTAGGAGATAGGAGGGGTGGCTCTCCCCTCTCAGAACCCAGGAGGTGGGGGGGTGTGTGGGGGGCAGGGGGAGGGAGTGGATTCTCTCCTCCCTCTGGACCCAGGAGGTGGGGGTGGGGGGGGCTCTCTCCCTCTGGACCCAGGAGGTGGGGGTGGGGGGCTCTCTCCTGCGAGCATGTGGGCTCCTCGGCCGATCCACGTGTCCCCGGGCGGGGTGAAGTTTTAAACTACCAGCGCCCTCGCCTCTCGCCCTCAGCACAGCTGCCGCGAGTGACCGGCTGACCCAGATCCCAGCTTTCCCTACCTTGCCGGCCTCATTCCGCCTCCCGCTCCGGGTCTGCACCATCCTGCCGGCGCCCAGACCTCCACTTCCGCTGGGTGTTGCACCGAGTCTTTCCGCTCCATACTTCCGCCCGGTGCTGCCGCGAAACGAGCACCAACGCCTCGCCTTCCCGACCGCTTGGTACCGGCTCCAAACCATCCGGACTGGGTTAGCATTCAACTCAGGAGGATGGTTGGTAGTCTCTTACACACGTATATAAATATAGATATTGTTGTTGGTCACTCAGTTTTGGATCCCCAGCAGCATTAGGCTAATTCAAACCTTTTTGTTTCATACATATCTTTATACTGGAGGAGAGTGCAGTTCCCTAGTTTAAGCAGTGATTAGCTCCATCCTCTGTATCTTTGGATTGATGGATGGGTTCTGAGCTAAAACACTGCCTTCTCTCTCTCTGATTGCGTCAGGCCAATCCGCAGTCTTTTTTTTGCGTTTGAGATTCATAACAGTTTGCTTTTTTTTTAATCCTTGAATTTTTAGTGGTGTAAAAAAAGTGACACTGTAATAAGTAATCAGGTACATTAATAATGTAACCAATAGAGCAGGAATCAACTGGAAGGTTAGGTTGATGATTAAACCCACTACTCATTGACCAACAACATTCTTAACGTGGGCTTAAGATATATAATTAAGAGACAAACACAAGTTTTGATAACGTAGAGCAGCACACATTTATTTTGCAGAATTGTGCGCAGAATTTTCTAGCAGCTATTGGTATATAAAAGATAGGAGGCCGTTTGGCCCTTCGAGCCTGCTCCACCATTCATCACGATCATAACTGATTGTCCAACTCAATAGCCTAATCCTTTCTCCTCATAAGCTTTGATCCCATTCGTGTTATACGTAGCCACGTCTTGAATACATTCAATGTTTTAGCATCAACTACTTCCTAAGGTAATGAATTCCACAGGCAAATTAGAAAAGATTCAAAGGTCAAACCATGATCAAAAGGGCAGATTTCAAAGCGGCTTTGTTTTTAAAAGTGAGAAAATTGAGAGAGGAGCAAGGTTAAAAATATCATAAACAAACTGAGGCAGCTTGAAGAATTCATTAGGAATTGTAGGGCAAAGAGATGACAGAATACATAAAAGACAAGATTGAAGGCTTTATCCAATTCAGAGGTATAAGCCAAACGAGGTTCTGACACTGAGCTGGTTAACTTTGCAAAAGATTAATCATTTAAATTTCAGTGCAACACACAAATTAGACTTGGAAATATTTGGGTTGATATTTACTCAAGTGTGGTGAAAGAAAGGCCATTTATACTATAATAAAGATTTAAGAGCTAACGGTGTCAACTTGTTAACAAAACAAGTTGGAATATCAACATACGTCATGAGATTTGGTTGTGAATGATACGTCACAGCTGCTAACAGTATTTCCAAAAGTCTTCTTGAAAATCAGTTCCTTTATCAATAATGGTTGACAAATACGCTCTTATGTACTGCACTGCTTTAATATAAATCCACTAGTTACATTCCCCAAATAAGTGAAAAAATTGAGCTCCACTTGCATTCGTACTTCACGTTAAGTTTCAATTTCAGAAAGTAATTTTGTTAAATGCAGCCCCTGTTCTGTAGGTAAATACAAAAGCTATATTCTGCACTGGAGGTGGGAGAAAATATAGAGAGAGAGACACAGTCATCCATATCCTAACCAGGAATCAGTATCTTTAGGTAAGAAAGCAGAGGCAAAATGACCAGGAAAAAAAAAGAAAAATTACCTATTTGACAACTCATTTCAGCTCATTAATCTGGAATTTTAGGAAACTATATTCTCCCAATCACATCTTTCTAGCTTGAAAGAATCAAAGGTTTGCCTTTACTAGCATTTCAAATTTTTATAAATCATTTCTTATGAAATTCTTTTGTGAAAACAGCCCTAAACTTCTACAATTTTTTAAATCTGTGCTCCTTGATCATCTGAGGTTCTGCATTTGTTTATTATTCAATATTTTCTGTATTTCTATAAAAAACATCTGTGGATTTACTGACTGAAACAAGAGGAGGTATTCTTTTATAAACTCAAAATAGGAAACTTGGCCAGTTCTAATTCCATGATGTTTCCAAGTGAAAATGTAATTTGTACAGGTATCAAAATACTTTACATCTGCATTATGACAGACTGGCATTTTAGCTTTCCATACTCTTAAGACAACCATGAGAGAACATGCAGCTCAGCTGACACAAGTACAAGTACAGTCAAATACAATGCATCTGTATTAGAAACTTGTTCCACAACCTCCACATCACAAATGTGTTAACCCCTTTTGCTGTTAATATTACCTGTCACACTAAGAACACTGATAAAACAGCTCAGTTTGCACCTCAGCACCAGGAACGGTGTCGAGAAGCAGCTTCACATACAAGTTCCTTTTAAAAATGTCTTTCTGAACATAATGAAAATGCAAAACATGTGAAATAAACAAAAATCAATAAGGCGTTCAGATCACACTTTTAATGTGCAAATCACCTCAAATCCATTACATAGCCAAGTAAACAAAATATAACATTTTATCATAGATTTACTATTTCCAGATATGTATCATTTAATTAGAACTACTATACATTCAAGCCTATACAGTACTTCAGCCTAAACATGTTAAGCACAAAGTTGATAGTTTAAAAAAAGCAATAAGTTATGGCCAAAAGTGGCCCCAAGTTACAATTTCAATCAACTTTTGCTGAGGATAATGCTTCAGAGTGGCATCCCCATGATTTATGGTCAGGAGTTTCTTCAAGAACAGCCAGTTGATGAACAGGTGGGTTGAATATTACTTTATTTGTGGTTTAATTTTTGAAAATAGCTTTTTTTCCCCCAGAAGTCCCTGATCCCCAAATCACAGTGGCTCACATGATGCACTCATGCATATAGTAAGATGGCAGCATGTTGTAGTGTCATCTATCCCAGCAATTATAAATGGACAGCAGCATTGTACTTCGCCCAACACAAAGGGACCCCTAAGGAATCTCCACCATTGCTGTTTAGCCCCAGTGTAATGTATCATTTGACCATCAACTTTGCTCTCTACTCTGCTTTGGTTCATAACCAGCATGTCAGCCAACCAAGACACCAAACACACCAATTATCAAATTACTGCACAGTACAGTAATACTATGGTGCCAAGGAGTGCAATGACTTTTTGATGTCACATTACCATATAATAAAGCAATATTATCTTAACTTTTTTTTCTGAAATTAAACTACAAAAATTAGTAATCCATTTGGCATGAATAAAGTATACAAGAGGAATCAGTGATTTGCTGAAAGCCAACCAGGCTAGGCACATGCTATTCTGTGGACTTGCTTTTGTGAGCAGTCAAGTCCACTTGTCTATCCTTTACATACCACTGGATTTCACACATTCAAACACATCCTTCTCTTAGCTGATCTGAAGAATGGAGAATGACATAGGCAGGTGGGAGGGAGGTGGAAATGTTTTACTCCATTACAAAATATCAGTAACTGTACATCAAGGTTTGTGTGTTACACAGCAGCAAATCTTCAAAAAAAGATAAAATGTTATTTTCTAAAACATTACCATAACAAAACCCCAAACTTCATAATGTTAGAAGCAATAGCATGGGTTCAGTAGTTGGAAAGTTAATGAAAACACAACTTGGAATAGAAAAGGTTTAACTGCATAAATAGCAATGACTTAGGCATTTGCCAGCAGCACATTGAACTCAAGGATTCAGGCTCTCACTAGTTCAGTTAAATTATGGACCTCAAATCTGCACTTGTCTGAAGGTTTTGTTATTATTTGTTAGTGTCTTCCGAACAAGTATCCAGGTCTTGTTCCCCAAAAAAAAAACTACAAAAAGTAAATGCATCCTTCTCATAACTTTAAACCAAAAAGACTTCAAAGAAAAAAAAAGGAATTTAACAGAACACTCAGTTAAATCAACAGGTAGAAACAATTTAGAGTAGGCAAAACACAATCTGGTTTCACAATGCATTCTTTTCAACTCTGAACTTTTTTTTTCCTTTTTTTAAAGTTATCTTGGACCCAGTAATAAATCATCAAAAAAGGATCAAAAGGCATTTGGTCAATAGTGCAGCTTCTAAGATTTCTTCCTTTTGCGTATCATGCATAAATTGGTTTATAAAAGTGCTATTCCAATCAGCTGGCTTCTTGTCAAAGATGAGCCTAATAATGAATTCTTTTAGCGTATACAAGGTAGCCCTTGGATTTAATAATTCCTCTGCTTTTAACAATTACTGAATAGCGCAGCACCCACTTTGTTATCCATTCATACGCCAGATTGTCTTGAATGCTGGCAATCACAGCCTCTTGAAAACTTAACATGGGTATCAGTTCTTAAAGAAAAGCAAAGAAAGGGAACAGTTAGCGCCGCCAACTCCATGCTTTACAAAATAAATACTTATTTATATAATGCCATTAAATCTCTGAAAACAATCCAAATGCTTCATAGAAACATAGAACATTATAGCACAGAACAGGCCATTCAGCCATAAGTCCAATTCCAAGATCAAGCTATCCTCTCCCTATAATTCTAGAGTGCTCCACGTGCCGATCCAATAACCACTTGAAAGTTCCTAAAGTGTCCAACTCCACTATCACAGCAGGCGGTCTATTCCACACCCCAACCACTCTTAGTAAAGAATCTACCTTGGACATCCCTCCTATATCTCCCACCATGCACCTTATAGTTATGCCCCCTAGTAACAGCTAAATCCACCCGAAGAAATAATCTCTACACATCCACTCTATAATCACTCTCATCATCTTATGAATCTCTATTACATCATCTCTCATCCTCCTCCGCTCCAAAGAGAAAAGCCCCAGCTCCCTCAACCTTTTCTCATAAGACCTACCCCTCCAATCCAGGCAGATTCCCGGTAAATCTCCTCTGCACTCTCTCCAATGCTTCCACATCCTTCTTATAATGAGGTGATCAGAACTGAACAAAATATTCCAAATGTGGTCTCACCAACGTCTGGTATAGTTGCAGCATAACCCCATGGTTCCTAAACTCAAACCTCCTGTTAATAAATGCTAACACTATAAGCCTTCTTTATGGCTCTATCCACTTGACTGGCAACCTTCAGAGATCTGTGGCTATGAACCCAAGATCTCTGTTCCTCCACATTCCTTAGAACCCTGCCGTAGTCCCTGTAATCTGCATTCATGTTTGTCCTACCAAAATGAATCACCTCACACTTATCTGGTTAAGTGCCATCTGCCACTTTTCAGCCCAGCTCTGCATCCTATCAATGTCTCTTTGCAGCCTGCAAGAGCCCTCTACCTCATCCACTACTCCACCAATTTAGGTGTCATCAGCTCCTTTTTCCAAGTCACTGATTTAAAAAGAAAATCACAAAAAAAGCAGAGGACACCGCACTGACCCCTGTAGTACACCACTGGTAACCGGCTTCCACTCTGAAAAATTTTCCCTCCACTACCACCCTCTGTCTTCTACGATACAGCCAGTTACTTATCCAATTGGCTAAATTTCTTTCTATCCCACACCACCTTATCTTCTCCATGAGCCTACCATGGGGAACCTTATCAAATGCCTCACTAAAATCCATTATTATGACATCAACTATTCTATTTACTTCCTCAAAATATTCAATTAAATTTGAGAGGCAGGACTTAACCTTCACAAAAAACTGTGCTGACTATCCCGGATTAAACTGAATCTTTCTAAATGGTCATAAATCCTACCTCTCATGACCTTTCCAATAATTTACTGACCACCAAAGAAAGACTAACTGGTCTATAATTACCAGGGTCATTCCTATTTCCTTTCTTGAAAAGAGGAACAACATTTGCCATTCTCCAGTCTCAAGCACTATCCCTGTGATGTAGAGATGCTGGCTGGACTGGGGTAAACACAGTAAGAAGTCTCAACACCAGGTTAGAGTCCAATCAGTTTATTTGATAGTAATCCCACAAGCTTTCGGAAACGGTGTTCCTTCATCAGGTGTACAGCGAGGACACAAAGATCAAAGCTAAAGGTTCCGCACTCTCATCCCTTGCCTCCCCAAGTATCCTAGGATGTATCCCATCTGGCCCAGGGGACTTATCCACCCTCAGATTTTTCAAAATTGCTAATACATCTTCCCTCAGAACATCTACCTATCAGCCCGTATCACACACCTTCCTCAAAAACATGGCTCTTCTTCTTAGTGAAGACTGAAGAAAAGTAAAGTATTCATTCAATGCCTCACTAGCTCTTTCGACTCCATGCACAAGTTCCCACCACTATCCTTGACTGGCCCTAACCTCATCTTGGTCATTCTTTTATTCCTCACATAAGAGTAAAAAGCCTTAGGCTTTTTATTTGAAGAATTTAAAAAATTATAGCACAGGAATTGGCCCTTCAGCTCTCCAAGCCTGCACCAACCACGCTGCCCGACTGAACTAAAATCTCCTATCCTTCCAGGGACCATATCCCTCTGTTGCCATTCTATTCATGCATTTGTCCAGATGCGTCTTGAAACTCTCAATTATATTCTCTTCCACTACCTCTCCCGACAACAAGTTCCAGCACCCACCATCCTCTGTCTGAAAGAAACGTGGTAGTTATTGTTTGAAAATAATTCTTTAGATATGGGCATTACTGGCAAGACTAGGATTTTTTTGCCCAATCCCAACTGTCCCAATACATTTGAGAGGTTTTATCTCAGTTTTAAATCTACTGCCTCTCACCCTATATCTGTGATCTCTTGTTCTAGATTGCTCCGTAACAGGAAACATTTGGTTCACATTTACTTTATCAGCCCCTTTTAAAATTTTACATACCTTGACCAGATCCCTTCTCATCTTTCTAAGCTCCAGTGAGTACAAGCCCAAACTGTTTAATCTCTCCTCATCCTAGAATCAATCTGGTGAACATCCTCTGAACTGCCTCTAATGCTACCACATCCTTCCTCAAATAAAGGAAACTGAAATCAGATACAATACTCTAGACGTGGTCTTACAACACCCACACAACTGCAATAACACTTCTCTACTTTTATACTCCAATCCTTTTGCAATAAATACCAACATCCTATTTGCCTTTTTTATTACATGCTGTACCTGTATACTGACTTTGTGATTTATGAACATTGACACCCAGACACATTTTGAATCTGCTTTCTAGTTAGGTAATAATTTGCCTTTTTTTGCCAAAGCATACAGCCTAATACTTATCCACATTAACTCAACCCTACCAAATTTTGGCCCATTCTCCTAGCCTACTTAGACAGTCTGTAAAATCTTTATGTCCTCTTCACTTCCTCCCACCTTAGTCTTAGTATCATTGACAAATTTGCTGTGTTACACTCTGTCCCAGCTTGCAGATCATTTATGATGTAGAGATGCTGGCATTGGACTGGGGTAAACACAGCAAGAAGTCTGACAACACCGGGTTTAAATCCAACTGATTTATTTGATAGTAAACTCGCAAGCTTTCGACTCTACGAAAACCGTAGAGTCAAAAACTTGCAAGTTTACTATCAAATAAATCAGATTTAAACCTGATGTTGTCAGACTTCTTACTGCAGATCATATATACAGATTGTAAACAGTTGAAGTCCTGGGACTGACACCCATGGCATCCCACAAGTTTCATTTCACCAGCCAGAGAAGGACCCATTTATCCTGACCCTCTGCTTGCTGCCAGTCAGCCAATCCTCGATCCAAGTTAGTCCTCTATCCCTATTCCCTTGCTCTGGATAATTAAATGCTATAAGACGACATTTCCTAGGCTTGCATGTGATTTCTTCGCCTTGGAGGGGCACCAGCAGGGGTGTGGCACAGCGGTTAGCACTGCTGCCTCAGTGCCAGGAACATTGGTTTGATTCTTGGCTCAGGTCACTGTCTGTACGGAGGCCCCACTAACTCAAGAACAAGCTATAACTAGTCCCTATTTCTCACAGTTTCATTGTAACCTGCACATCTGCAGATATATGCAGACACACATACATCTTACCTTTAGGGTCATTGTGAGTCAGTAACTGGATGTCATATTCTTTAGCAAAGGCAGTAAGCTCTGGTGGCATCACACAACAGGAAGCTAAATTTACCTGGTTGCTGCTGGGTTTTACCTAGACATGGGAAGGGAAGATGAACTGTTACAATCAGGTAAATAAAATGAACTCCAGTGCATCAAACCATTCTCTGTCAACTTGCACTGGTTGTAGTTTCTAATCAAAACATAACAGTAAAGAAACAGAAAATGGGAATTTAAGTACAACATTTATAAATAACCCAACCTTTCCAAAGTGAAGCATTTCTAAACCAATTCTTGCTGAAAATTGCCACTCTCCAGCACATGCCCGGCCAATTAGAGTTTCTCTCTTGGAATATCATGGACAAATTTGATCTTATTTTGCTTGGGGCTCAGCTATTCACAATCTTACCAAAACAGCTTCGAGACCAAATGTAATATTTTCAAGTCTGCTAGTGATGCAAAACTAAGTATGAATGTGAGTTGGGAGGAGAATGCAAACAGGTTTCAAGAGGATTAAACAGACTGAGTGACTAGGAAAGAACAATGTGGAAAAGAAATAAGGTTTTCCATTTTGGTAGGAAAAACAGAAATATAGATTTTTAATTAATGATATGAAGATGCTGATGTGGACTGGGGTGGGCACAGTAAGAAGTCTCAACACCAGGTTAAAGTCTAACATGTTTATTTGGAATCACTAGCTTTCAGAGCACTGCTTCATCAGGTGAGTCATTTATTAAATTGCAAGAAATTGGGAAGTGTTAATGTCTAAATGGAGCTGGGTGTCCTTGTTCATAAAAGACAACATTCAGTTGCAGCAAGCAATAGAAGCGTTAACAGTTGGCCTTTATTGGAAGAGGATTTGAGTACAGAGGTAAAGATTCTTACTGCAATTGTATAGAGCCTTATCAAGGCTGTGTCTTGGTCTCCTTTCCTAAGGAAGAACATACTTGCTTAGGAGGGAATGCAACAAAGGTTCACAGGACTTATCAACGAGATTGTAGGATAATTCTATGGACAGAGATAGAGAAAACTGGCTTGTATTCACCAAAATTTAAACATATCCTTGATGTCATTAATATCCAGAAATTTATTGATTGAACATGCTCAAATGATCGAGTTTCAACAGTTCTCAGGGTGGAGAATTCCAAAGATTCACTACCTTCAGTGACTCTTCATCCTGGTTTCAAATTCTGTTTCCCTGGTTCTAGACTCACTAGAAAGAACCCCAAAACACCAGTATAAAGTCCAAACAGGATTTATTTGTTGTAAAACAGCTCCCAGCCACCTGACAAAGGGACAGGCTGTCCCAAAAGCTTGCAGCTTTTGCTACAAATAAATCCTGTTTGGACTTTAATTTGGTATTGTGGGATTTCTCTGTTTTACCCCAGACCAACGCCAGCATCTCCATATCTAGACTCACTAACCAGGGCAAACATCCGAATTAGATGTATGCTGTCACATGCTGGAAAATATTTTTGTAAATTTCATGAGATCACCTCTTATTTTTCAAAACACTAGTGAATACAGGCCACGTTGGAAATTATCCACTTGGAAAAACAGAAAGGCGCAGTATTTCTTAAATGGTGAGATGTTGGGAAATCCACACAGATACGGGGAGAACATATAAAACTTGACACAGACAGAGACCCAGGACAGCAACTGAACCTAGGTCCCAAGCAGTGAGGGCACAATGCTAACTGCTATGCCACTTAGTGGGAACACTAATTCCAAATAATCACGACCGTCAGTGTGAAAACTCCTCCTCATTTCAGTCCTAAATATCCTATCCGTTGTGTCCCATAGTTCCATCAACACCACCACTGGCAACATCCTTCCTGCATCTAAGGTTTGACAAACCTGTTGATGTTTTTGAGGATTTAATCTGTAGCATAAAGGAGAACCAGTACATAATTGGATTGTCAAAGGCTTCTGGTAAGGTTCCATATGGAAGGCTACCTCAACATTTTCCCTTATTCCCTGAAGGCTTAGCAATCAATCTCAGTTTTTCCAATTTCTCCTAATAAAACAATCCCAGGGATTAGTCTGATGAACCTCAGTTGCACTCCTTTGCCAAATTTTTTTTTTATTAAGGTAAGCAGATCAAAACCACACAATATTCCAGGTGAAGTCTTACACAATTACAGCAAGGCATCTTTACTCCTGTATTCAAATCCTGTTGAGATAAAAATTGACATGCTATTTGCCTTCCTAATTGCTTGCTGCATTTGCATGTTAGCTTTAAGTAACTTATGAACAAGGACACCCAGACCCACTTGCACAATATTTCCTCACGCTGGACAGAGCTTTGTCCAAGAATATCGCAAACTGCTATTACCTGAGCCCACTGATAGAGTTGCTCTAAAAGCACTTTATCCAAATCCGATGTACCAATTGCTACAATGCTTTGACTTTGGACAAGAGTTTCCAGTTCTTCCCAATATGGTTGCAGGTGAGAGAGAGAAAGACTAGCTCCATCTTCAAGTGGCGGAGGAGCAATAATCACAGAGTCCAGCTGTGACACTGCAAGTGCTGAACAGGCTGCATTAAGTACAAAATTCAGGTTATTTCCAGGGCAACAACATCTTAAACCTCTAATGTTAATGAATACCTTTATTCTCCTCAAAAAGAAATAGCTAGTAAAAGAATTATAGATAGGCCGGAATCTTAACCACTGTTCACACCTTGGGATTTTCCCACCCTGCCGCGGGCTGCCAAATTCTCTAACCTCACTGCAGTGGGAGTGTGAGAACCAGTGGTAAAATCACACCCATAGAACTGGAAAATGCTAACATTTGATAAAGATTTTCACTAGAAACAACTTGGCAGTACAGAACCTGAGTATCACTGACAAAAAGAGATGGGGGGGGGGGGGGCCTTTTTCTTGCATATGTTAGGACACTTTACAAGACTATCAATATCAGGAGAAAACAAAAAAAAGATTGCTGATTGGTTGGCAAATGAACTTGTATCGGTAGAGGCTTTTTCATGGAGAATGCAACAGTTGATGGTGATTAACAGATAACTGCCAAGCATTGTTTGAAATTTAAACCATGCAGCTTGACCACCATTGGTCAAGCCCTGGGCAACGAATCAGCAAAGGGCTGTTACTTATTTCATTTAACTGAAGCAGACACAATGTGTGTACATGCTATTTCTGTCTTCAAAGAACACAGCATTGTATATTAATATATTTAGCTTCCAGTACATGCAAACGTGCAAGCCCAATTGACAATCTCAGTTCTCAACTGAATTCTTAACACTGAGGGTTATTTAGTATGGCCCACTCAAGTAACAAATTTCAATGCTAGTATGATACTACGTCTGTAGGCCATACATGCTGAAGGTTGGCAGATCATATCAAAAAACAATCCCAGGTGCTGTTTGCAATGGGCACATTAGACTGTACCCTATCTAGCCCATACTTGCAAAACTCAAAACAATGTCCAATGTGATTTTGCGATTAGACAACACTTGCTAAATAGCCACTGTGCTTGTTTTCAGCTAAACAATGGAAGTGACAGCCCTTTGCCAATTCATTCCTCAGGACAATGCCTTGAAATGAGGGTGAAACTGCTTGGTTTAAATTTCAAACAATGGTGGGCAGTTATCTGTCAGTAACTATCAACTAGTGCATTTCCCATCGTGACACCTCTACTTAACAACCAATCAGCTGTCTTCTCATTCAGTTCAAGTTGTTGTTTTCCCCATGTACTGGTATTTTTGAGAAGTGTCCTGATGAGTATAAGAAAAAAAACTTTGATGTCTCTTTTGGTCAGCAGTTTTTAGTGGAACAGAAGATTGCTGAGCTTCCTGGGGAAGCTCACCTTATATAACTTAAAACTAGCACACTGGAGGGGGAAACAAAAAGGATCAACACATTGAAAGTTTTGACAACATTGGGAAGTAAATTTCAAGTGCACTTGGCACTTTTGTTGCAAATTTGCAATTTAGCAGAACACCAATAAGAATGTAGTAACAGCAGACATCTTTTAACAGCTGGATGGTCATTAATAAATGTCGCAACAAATACATTTAAATTCAAACAGAGATGGAGTGGACAGGATAGAATTGTTTCCCTCAATGGAGAATTCTAGAACTCAGGGATATGGATTCAAGGCAAGTGGCAGTAGCTGTAAGGGGGACATGAGGGAGACCTTTTTTATGCAAGGGTGGTAGGACACTGGAATTTGCTGTCTAAGTTAGTGGCAGAGACTATAAACTGTTTAAAAAAGTACCTGGATCTATACCTGAAGTGTTGTAAGCTGCAGAGCTATGGCCAAATGCAGGAAGGTGGAGTTAGAAAGAGGACCTGGATGTTCTCAGGCTGGCATGGACAAGATGGCCTCAATGGCCTCTTTCTGTGCATCTTTATGGCATTAAAAACTTTACAACATTTTTCCAGAGACTACCACGTTAACTGGCTTTTCTAGAATACAAACATGATGGCTACTATCTCATTGGAAGCCACTTTGAGGAAAACTACCTCCTTCAAACAAAATATTGAAGGACTGGCTCACTGGTATACTGCCAGATAGCAACCCCAAGTCTGCATGGGTTTCCTCTGGGTGTTCGAGTTTCTTCTCAGTCCAAAGATGTTCAGGTCAGGTTAGGTTGGCCATGTTAAATCGCCACTTAGTTCAGGGGGACCAGCTAGCGTTAACGCATGAGGTTATGGCGATAGGGCCTAAGTGGATTGTCATCGATGCAGACTCAATGGACCAAATGGCCTTCTTCTGCACTGCAGGATTCTGTGAGATCATGTTATCTGTAGCAAATTTCTGGCTGTGCAACACAAAAGTACTTTGCAAGTTAACTTTGTAAAAGGAAAGAAGTGTATAAACCACTAGGAACATGAAATATACCATCAAGTGCTATCCTTCTTCACATAAAAGACAGATATGACAAATGAACATTACAGGAAGCAGGCAAATAAACTCTTCGAAGTACACCAGACACTGGAGCGACTTGGCCTTGTTCTTTTAATCAACCTTGTAATATTTTTACCTGCCAGCAGCATCTCCATTCTAAAATGACACATTAATTATGTCCTTCAGTTAGAAGAGTTTTCAAATAATCTGCAAATCATAGCCATAAATAGAACATTTTCTCCAAAAACACATTTCAAGACAACCTACTTAGAACATGCAGTTTTTATAAAAGTTTATAAAAGGGAAGACGATGGCCTAATGATATTATCACTAGACTTATCCAGGAACAGAGCTAATGTTCTGGAGGCCTGGGTTTGAATCCCATCATGGCAGATGGTGGAACTCGAATTCAATAAAAACTATCTTGAATTAAGAATCAAATAATGACCATGAAACCATTGTCGATTGTTGGAAAAACCCAATTGGGTGCACTAATGTCCTTTAGGGAAGGAAGTCTGCTCTCCTTACCTGGTCTGGCCTACTTCACAGCCACAACAACGTGGATGATTCTCAACTGCCTCCAAGAGTAACTTGAGATGGGCAATAAATGCTGGCTAGCCAATGATGCTCATGTCACATAAATGAATTAAAAATAAATAAAATCGCAAGAGGCATAGATAAGGCGAGTAGCCTAGATCTTTTTCTCATGGTAAGGGAGTCCAAAACTACAGGGCACAGGTTTAAGGTGAAAGAGGAAGATTTAAAAGGGACCTAGGGCAACTTTTGCCACACAGAGGATAGTGGCTATATGAGCTCCCAGATGAGACGGTAGAGCTGGTTACAAATACAACATTTAGAAACCATTTGTACAAGTATGTGGATAGGAAAGGTTTAGAGAGACATGGGCCAAATGCAGGCAAATGGAATTAGTTCATTTTAGAAAGCTGGTTGGTATGGACAAGTTGGACCAAAGGGCCTGTTTTCGTGTGGTATCTCTCTAACTCAAATATTTACAAGGTCCAGTTTTTAGAAAATCTTACTGCAATAGATGTTTACTAGCTAATTATCTGCAAAAGTCACCACAATTTTGGTCTTTGTGTTTGAATATCAGCATAAATTAATCATAGAATTCCTATAGTGCATTGGATTACAGTCCTGTCCAAGCCCCATTTCCATCACGCCACATATTTACCCTGCTAGGGATGATTTATCATGGCCAACTTAACCCGCACATCTTTGGACTGTGGGAGAAAACTGGAGCACCCAAAGGAAACCCATGCAGGCATGGGAAGAATGTGCAGACTTCACACAGACAGCCACCTAAACCGGGAATCGAACCCAGGTTCCTGGGGCTGAGAGGCAGCAGTGCTAACGACTGTGCCACATATGCCATTCAGCTAGTACATTGCAAACTGTGTTTGCGTGCTTACCCTACACAGTAATCACAAACATTAGCATTATTTCAAGGCCGTCGCCAAATCTCAGCTCTCCAATATGAATTATAAACCAAGTGCCAATTGAACTCAATTAGACAGATGGTTTGTAGTGTCTCCCAGGTTTTTTAAATTGTTAATTATGGAATATATTTTCAGATCATATTAAATTTAACAACTTAATGGTTGCAGAAAAAAAAATGCATCATTTGGAACGACCTCAGCAGTAATGCTGTACCATCTGGGATTTGAACACTCCCAAACTTGGTTCACTGCATGTTCCAAGCATAAACAACCTGTGTTTGCAATTGCAACAGATAACAGTGCTAAATTAGCAGGGAATAATATTACAGGCAAAATGATAGAGACATGAATATTTAAACACTGCAATCACCTGGTCCTTGCATATAAAAACAAAAACAGCTTCCAAACAGAAGACAGCAGAGCAAAATACCACAGATGCCAGAAAAGGGACATAAAAACAAAAAATGCTAGAAGTCTTGTAAGTATGAAACTGCAAAAGTCTGCAATTCTCAGTAAATCTTGCAACATCTGTAATTTTTTTCAGTTTTGTAGAAAGGCCATTGACCTGAAAATGTTAACTATTTTTCTCTATATTACTATTGCATCATAAACTCTTTTCTTATTACATCGCTTCTGTCTTTCACCCCATCAGGGTTCAAAACATAGGAAAATTTGTCTTCGGGAAATCACAAACAGCCTATGAAAAATCAAAGATAGGAGTGAAAATTTCAAATCGAAAGGTCACCCACCCCGTATTCTGATTGGAGTTGGAGTGAGCATGAGAGACAAACAGATTCTGCCTTCCACGCTCACTGTTTTAGGCCCCCAATGAGTTGTTCCTTCCCTCCTACTCTTGCCACTCCTCCAGAGAGAGAGTTCATGACTGGAGGAACAACAAGTTATGTTGGGCAGCACAGTGGTTAGCACTGCTGCTTCACAGCTCTGGGGGCCTCAGTTCAATTCCTGGCTTGGATCACTGTCTGTGTGGATTTCTCCTTGTGTCTGCTCCGGTTTCCTCCCACACTGCAAAGATTGGCCATGCTAAAAATTGCCTCTGAGTCCTGAAACGTGTAAGGTAGAGGGATTAGTGGGTAAACGTGTAGGGATATGGGCTGAGGCCTGAGTGAGATTGTGGTCAGTGTAGACTGAATGGGCCAAATGGCCTCTTTCTGCACTGTAGGGTTTCTATGGTTCAATGAAGAGCTCGAGGGAGGTGAAGGAGCAGTTAGTCTTCTGCTGCTACCATGGAGATGACTTTCAGCTGTGCCAGCACCAATCCCATTGCGAAAAAGGATACAAAAGTCTGAGGTCACATACAAACGAATTCAAGAACAGTTTCCTCCCTGACACTAATTTTTGAATGGACCTACCATATATTAAGCTGATCTTTCTCTACATCCTATCTGTAATCACAATACTAAATTCTACACTCTCCTTTTCTTCTCCCCTATGACTCATGTTTTTTGTATAGCGTGCAAGAACAAAGAACAAAACAGCACGGGAAACAGGCCCTTCAGCCCAAAGAGCCCACGCCACCACCCCGATGTTCTCATCTCTACCCGTGAATAATACTTTTCACTATATCCCAGTACATGTGAATCATACAGTGCAAAAGTGACCCTTTGACTCATTGTGTTCAGCACGGAGATGCGAGGAGATCATCGGAAATGAAATCTTGCTCCTTCAGTTCTGGGGCTGGCAGAACTTATTGGAGGAAGCAGGGAACAGTTGGTGTGAGGTTACCTTTGCTCCCCAGCAGCACTAGTCAAATATTTCCCCTGGCAGGTGGAGTCTTCGATTTTGATAGTTTCCCATTTCCGTTTGAAAAGGAGAGAGACAGAGAGATAGCTGCCGACAGTTCTTCTGGCCGGATTGGGGCAGATATGGAACAGCTTGTCCGGGATGCCACAACACTGGGAATGCATTGCCAGAGATGTGGCTTCAATTACATCTGAAATACTTGTCTGTTTCACAGCATTTTGTCAGTGCTTGGTTTAATAATCACTGAAAAAAAAAATCATAATACTAATGTTTTTCTGGCCATGGAAACCTCATTAAGTGGGCAAAAGACCAATTTTAAATGGACAACAGAGCACTCTGCCAAATGAAGGTGACTATTCAATGGTGAGATGTTTCCACTTTGCAGACCAGCCATTCACATGGCCGGTCGGATTGAGGTTGGCAATCTGGGATAGCATTTGTTGGCCTAGAACTGGATCTAAGGCTGTCCAAATATTATTTTATATAGTATCCTTCAAGCCAGCAGAGGTAAGAAAGTGTGTCCCTCATAAACTAAAAGCAATCATAGGTCACGAAGAGAAAGGATGGTGGCATTTCCAAGATCACACACCCCCATCTCTCTGCCCTGCTTTCTCTTCCTTACCATCCCACATGGAGAGTAACATCCCAAAAATGGAGAATCTTGTTATCAATTTTCTGCTTGTGGGAGGCTGCAGTTTGTAAACTCATTATTTAATTAAAGATTTAGTGAAAATCAAACAGAAGCTCCCAAAAATCATTCAGCAAAAGCCCAAAAATCAAAAAGTAGACCTCAAATTAAGCCAGGCTAATTTTTCCTCAAAAAAACCTTTAAAAAAGTTTTAACTACTGTATCATATTGTAAGTCTTCCCTTTGGTTCTTTCTTCCCATTTCAGAGTCTGTGTTTGCTTAAAACCTGACTGCATCTTTTTCTTTATTCATTCATGGGACATGGGTATCACCAGCTGGCCAGCGTTTATTGCCCATCCCTTGTTGCCCTTAAGAAGGTGGTGGTGAGCTGCCTTCTTGAATTGCTGCAGTCCATGTGCATGATCCATAATGCCATTAGGGAGGGAATTCTAGGATTTTGAGCCAGTAACTGCGAAGGAATGGTGAAATGGTTCCATGTCAGGATGGTGAGTGGCTTGGAGCAGAACTTGCAGATGGTGGTGTTCCCATGTATTTGCTGCCCTTGTTCTTCTAGAAGGAAGTGGTTGTGGGTATGGAATTCTTTGATGAATTGGCACAGTCATCTTGTAGATGGTACACACTGCTGCATCTTAAAATTTTCCCAGTTCCATTTAGAGGTCATAGACCCGAAACACAAACTTTCTCTCCACAGATGCTGTTACACCTGTCAAGTATTTACAGCACTTTTTATTTCCAGATATAGAACAGACTTTTTTAAAACTGAAACGAGACATACAGCATAAGTGTCAGCATCTTGAGTTCAGAGATTGATTCAAATTAGAAACTGTTTTTATAAATCGTATTTTTAATGTCACTGTTAACTCAATGATTAGAGAATGTACTGACCAGAGGACTAAAGAATATTACTCACTCATGAAAGATCTGCATCAGAAATTCCTCCCATCAAGACTTTACATACCACTCAAAACCTTTTCATAGGAGGAATTCTCTCTCAATGTATTATAAGAGTTGTATGGTGGCATAGTCATTAACACTGGTGCCTCGCAGCTGTGTGTGCTCCCTTGTCTGCATGGGTTTCCTCCAGGTGCTCGACTTTCCTCCTAGTCTGAAGATGTGCAGGTTAGATGTATTGGCCATGTTAAATTGCCCCTTAGCGTCAGGGGGACCAGCAGGGTAAATATGCTGGGTTACAACAATAGGGTCTGTTGTAGGTGTAGTTCGATGGCAGATGAACAGCCTTCTTCTGCACTATAGGGATTCTTTTTCTATGATTTTTAAAATATTTATTGACTCACTGCTTTTATGCCAACAGCTATAAAAATCTTACTACTTTTTCACATATTTACAAAGAAAGATTTGCTTTTGTAAGACATACTTAAGGTGAACTTCCTTATTTGCGCATAGTCACCTCATGGGCCTCTTTACAGTATCCAATTTATATAACAAATGGACCTGACGATAATGCAGGTGGCAAAATTTTTCAAGTATTCCTTCTGGTTGGTTTCATGAGTCACTTAGATGTGGCAGGAAATAGACCAGCACAATGTTCCTTTGGATGTTGGCTAATTACTTAGTGTTTAAAATCGAGGACATATTGCCATCAGAACAGATGGCAGATAAATTAACATTTTTATGTTGTACTCCGGTGAATATATGGGAATGAAGTGGCATTTTAGAAGTTGTACATTAATTATTTGAAAAGATGCTCTTTTACAATTATGAATTGGGTGACACAGTGGTTAGCAATGCTGCCTCACAGCGCCAGGGACTTGGGTTCAATTCTGGCCTCAGGTGATTGTCCGTGGAGTCTGCACATTTTCCACGTCTGCATGGGTTTCCTCCCACAGTCCAAAAGGTGTGCTGGTTAGGTGCACTGGCCATGTTAAATTCTCCTTCAGTGTACCCGAACAGGTGGTGCCAGAGTGTGGCAACTAGATTTTCACAGTAACTTCATTGCAGCGTTAAAATAAGCCCTACTTGTGACTAATAAGCAAACTTTCCTGAATCTTTACTATAAATGCACTTGATCAGTTGTGCAATTAATTGTTTGCATCAAGATGGTTGGGTTATGTTTTAGTTTCTTTAGAAGGTAAAATTTGATCTAGGGCGGTGAAAGCCCACATGACCAAGAATTGTTGCATCCACATCCACAACTATTGGATAAAAAACCCAATAGCATTCAGCAAGACTCCCTTCTTCGCTGTACTCATTATTACTAAGCTGATCGATCACTTGAATGAATGCCTACTAACATCATAGCTGGTTTGATTATTTCTAAACATGGCTATACATTTAGAAGGATGCAAACAAAACAACGACACTGAACACCAAACGTGCCTCAATTTTGGCACTCACCTTTTTTCACAGCATCCTTGATACCCGAGGAGTCAGGGTCACTGAGAAAAAGCTTTGCTGCATGTAAAACAAAGCAAATGATTTGATCAATGCAACAGATAAGATTCCTAATAACTTTTTTCCAGTTTGCAAAAAATTGCAGACAGCAAATTAAAATATTAAAAGTTATGAGCAGAAATTGAATAAAAAAAAGGATAATTTTCACTGGAAAGACAGAGGTTGCAGGGAGATCTGACAGAGGCATAGACAGACTGGGTAGTCAGAGGCTTTTTCCCAGGGTGGAAGTGTCAATTACAAAAGGGGCACAGAATCGAGGTGAGGGAGGGCAAGTTTAAGGGAGATGTGCAGGGGAATTTTTTCGCACAGGGTGAGGGTGCCTGGAATGCGCTGACAGAGAAGGTGGTCGAAGCAGGCACATTAACAACATTTAAGAGGCATATGGATGGGTACTTAAACAGGGAAGGAAGAGGGACATGAACTGAGTAAAGGCAGAAGGTATTTTTTAGTTTAGTTAGGATATCATGATCAGCAGAGTCTTAAGGGCCAAAGGGCCTGTTCCTGTCTGTACTTTTAAAAAATGTTGTTCCAAGTACATAGAATGAACAGACCAACAAATATAAAGACAGCAACCATACAGAATCTCAAAATATTCACAGTTCTACTAGATTTAATGTCGGATCTTGTTTTAGATGAAGTTGCTTGTGTTTGCTCCCAATTTACTGATCAGAACACAGGAAGTCAGAATCTTTTATTAACTGAAATTTTGAACAGACACTCTTACAGGAAAAATGCAATTTAACAAAGCTAAATTTCAGGGGAAAGAACAAAAAAGTGCAAAGATGTCCTAGAGAGTGCAAGTATCAGTGAAATGCAGAAGAGGTCCAAGGATGGAGACAAATGAGAGCCGAAAGGGCATTAAAAAAGGAAAAGATATTTGATTGTATAGGGACATTGAATATTAAAGCATTGAAATGATGTTGAATCTGCACAGTACATTGGTTATCATCAGTTGAAACAGTTTAACTGGAGAACAGAAGGTAAAATAAAAAACAAATTAATTGCCCTGTTGGACAGACAGCATGGTTCATGAAAAGCAGGTCTGTTCAACTAATTCACTGGAATTATGAGAACATTATGAGCGCAGTGACAGTGGGGAACTGCTGGATGTGGTGTATCTGGATTTCCAGAAGGCATTTGACAAGGTGCCGCCCAAAAGACTACTGCATAAGATAAAGGTGCACAACATAACAGGTAATAGAACACAGAACATTACAGCGCAGTATAGGCCCTTTGGCCCTTGATGTTGCACCGACCAAATGGAACCAATCTAATGGCCCTCTATCCTAAACTATTCCAATGCTATCCATATGCCTATCCACGGACCATTTGAACGCCCTTAAACTTGGCGAATCCACAACTGCTGCAGGCAGGGCATTCCACGTCCTTACTATCCTCTGAATAAAGAGCCCATCTCTGACGTCTGTCCTATAACTACCACCCCTTAATTTAAAGCTATGTCCCCTCGTATTAGCCATCACCAGAGGAAAAAGGCTCTCACTGTCCACCCTATCTAACCCTCTGATCATCTTATATGCCTCAATTAGGTCACCCTCTTAGCCTCCTTCTCTCTAATGAAAATAACTTCAAGTCCCTCAGCTGTTCTGTGTATTAGCATGGATAGAGAATTGGTTAACTAACAAAACAAAGAATGGGGATAAACGAGTGTTTTTTTGGTTAGCAAAGTCAGGTCACTTCCAGCAGTAAATGAAACTAGAACTTGGGGGCATAGTCTCAAAATAAGAGGGAGCTGATTTAGGACTGAGTTGAAGAGAAACATCTTCACCCAAAGGGTTGTGTATCTGTGGAACTCTCGGCCCAATGAAGCAGTTGAGGCTACCTTATTGAGTGTTTTTAAGTAAGGAAAGATAGATTGTTAAACAGTAAAGGAATTAAAGGTTTATTGTGAGGTTTCCATCAGGCAATGAATTGGTGATATGGATCATAGGTTTAGGATTAGTACTGAAAAGATAATGAGTGGCATCGTTAGTAGTGTTTACGTCTCAAAGCCAGAAGGTCCTGAGTTCAAATCCTACTCCAGGGCTTGTTAGCCATAGAAGAAGCCAGCTACTGGCACCCACAAGCTAACGCATATCATGACTAGCTCCCAGCCCAGGTAAGTGTGCAAGGTTGGCAGTAGGAAATCCAAAAAGAAATGATGGTTGATCAACCAGTTTTGCGATGATTCCACACAACGTGAGAAAAGCTGAAATAAAAAGCTGGCACTAGAAAGGTAAGGCAAGAGCGGTTGTGTATTTTTCACATCAATTACACAGATCAGATCATTATATTAAACAGTTCTAGGTTGCTATGTTCCGTACGTGCCTCCCTCCCACCACTTCATTCTGTCAATGTATTTTGAACTTCCTTTCTCCTTTGTGTTCAATTGGTTTCTCTTTAAATGTTTCAACAGTTATTAGAACATTGATATATGAAGTTAATGAAGAGTAACCTGGGTAGTTCTTTCTCAATAACTCCCACAGTTTACAATATCTATAAAGTTGCCAAGTGCGATTACGCTATCCTTCTGCTGACGCTAGACTTCATCGGTAAAGGGGACAAAGAATTGAGGGAGGAGGGAAAAAGATTAATTGCCATCTCAAAAATACTGAGAATTTTGAGCACCCCCTCTTCGATAAACAAGACATGGCCAAGAAGGAAATTGTGAATCAACTCTCAGGACATGGATTGTAGTGTTTCAAGAAGGCAGCTCATTACCACCTTCAAGAGCAACTAAGGACAGGCAGTAAATGCTGGCTAGTCAGCAACACACAGGTTCCACAAATGAATGAAAATAGAAGGAAACATAGTGGAATGAATTAGTACAAACGTGAGACATGACTAACTCGTCATAATAACAAATTGAACTCAAAATGTTAAATGCTTCTCTCTCCAGAGATGCTACCAGACAGGCTGAGTTTTTTCAACTTTTTTTTTTACATCACGGTTTAGCCATGATGGTGTTGGGCTGGAGATGCAATGAGTTAGTGATTTCAATATACAGACAAGGCTGCAATCCTTAGATTTGACAGCTATTTCAGTTTAACAATGTGAGTCAAATTTCCAGGGGCTGAAACCGAGAGAGGAGAGCGCTTCCAGATCAAACAAGTAAGGGTTTACAGCATTGCTCACAATCAGAAGTGTTCACCTTCTAGACCCCACACATTTTATCCCATTTTCCACATCACCCACAGTTTTTCCTTTAGTTCAAAAGCTGATTCCCATCTTTCTTGGTTGCCATAGACTGTCCCCAGCAGCTGGATTGCACCACAGACTCTCTCATCTGGCATCCTCTTAAATCGGGTTGGCCATAGGATAGGAAACGGAATTTTAAAAAATTCTAATGAGCTCTTGCCAATGAATTGCATCAAGTCGAATCTCTGCATTTCAAGCTGCTCTCTCAATCTCCATAAATAACAGAACTTGTACCCTTCTTCATTACCTGACACTTTCACTTCCTCTCTCTCCTCTGGGCTTATTGAGTCGACATCCTGATTTATGGTACATTCCAGCGTAGCAGGTGGCTCCTACAAAAAAAAAACACAAAAAAGGAAAATACTGAAATTGAGATTTGGGACAACCAATAAACAACTCTGCTGCTGATAACGCTTTCTGCCACTTAACGTGACTAGCTCAAATGTGTAAATTAAAACTGATAAACTGATCAAAGCCCTTGTGATTACTTCCTCCTGGAAAGGGTGAAGGACATGTACTAGAACTACATACACACAACCTAGTTAGCTTCATAAATATTTACCTTCCCTTTTGAAAGTTAACAATGTCTTTCCCACAGTATAATTAGTAAATGCTGACCATGTGAAAGAGAGCCTCACAATGCCAGGTAATTATGTTTGGGAGACGATGGCAGAGTGGTATTATTGCTATACAATTAATCCAGAAACTCAACTAATGTTCTGGGGGCCTAGATTCAAACCCCGCCACGGCAGATGGTGGAATATGAATTCAATAAAAAAAATCTGGAATTAAGAATCTATTGGTGACCACAAAACCATTATGGATTGACAGGAAAAACCCATCTAGTTCATTAATGTTTTTCAGGGAAGGAAATCTGTGAGAGGGGCCAAAGGTGATATAACAATGTTGTCACCTGATCCAGATTTGTGCATTTTGTACCCAGGTCCCTGTGAGCCACACTGAACCAGTTTGAATTAAGGATGATATTTCCACAGTGAATGAATAACAGTTTTTCACTTTGATTAGAACAACATATCTTTGTATAATATAAAATGTACAATAACGTACAGCACAAGCTGGCACTTCACCCACCACTGACAAACTGACTGTGGTAGTAGCAATGGATTTTTAATTCTTTCAGGGAATTTAAGCATTGCTGGTAAGGGCATTAGGCATTTGTTGCCCATTCTTAACCCTTGAACGGAGTGGCTTACGTAGGCCGTTTTGGAAAGCAGTTAAGAGTCATCCATATTGCTATACTTCTGTAGCCATACATATTGGCCAGGTTGGATAAAGATAGCAAATATCCTTTCCTAAACTACATTATTGGGTTTTGAAAACAATCAACTTTTAATCTCAGACTTATTAATTGAATTTAAGTAACACCAGTTGCCATGGTGGGATTTGAATCCATGTTTCCAGAGCATTGGTTTCTGGATTAATAGTCCACTGACATTACCACAACATCACCATTTCTCTCTCCCTCTAAATCTTTCATTAGGAAGGTACATCTGATGAAAGACCACAGATCAGAAACATTAACTCTGATGCTGTCCAATAGAGTTCTTCTGGTATTTTTGTTTTTATTGGAAGTATAATCCTTCATTGTCACTGGTTCAAAATCCTGGAACATCCTCTTTAAAGCAGTATGGATGTGCCTTCAGTACACAGATTACAACAGCTCAAGGGCTTGCCACTACTTGCTTGGGAGCTTGTAAAAATACTAGTTTCTTCAGCCAATGAATGAAACAAATAACTTTCTAGAGTGAGTCATCTCAGTGGACACAAACAATATTCTCCAGATATTTGATATAAAGTTGGCTGACTCGCCAACTTTATGGGTGTTCAAATGGTCAGCTGACAGGCATATGGATAACATTGGAATAGTTTAGACTAGAGGGTCATTAGATTGATTCCACTGGTCAGCACAACATCGAGGGCTGAAGGACATGTATGGCGCTGTAATGTTCTATGTTCGACTTTCTACGTAGATGTTTCTTTGGCAGTTTTAACTTTCATCCCATTTTGTCACAGCTCATTCAATGAAGAATATCAAATCAATGCAAGCTCATTACAGATCAATTTTGCAAAGTCTATAATCACTTGGATTAAACTATTTATTATTTTTGCATGTATTGATGAAAAGTATGTTTCTTGTGCACAATACAGACAAAGCATACCGTTTATACAGAAGGAAAGGATAATGTGTAGAATGTAGTATTATAGTCATAGCTGGGTGTAGAGAAAGCTCAACTTAATGTAAGGGTGAGAGTTGGACATACCAAATTTCCTTAGTCTTCTGAAAAAAAATAGTGGTGTTGATAGGCTTTAAGTATAGTGTCAGCATGGGAGGACCAAAACATGCTGTTGATGGAGCTGGACACCTAAAAACATGAAGCTTTTGACCATTTCTACATTCCCACTGATGTAGATGGGCATGTTCTCCTTTACACTTCCTGAAGTCAATGACAATCTCCTGATATTGAGGGAGATTATTTTGTCAGACCAGTTCACTAGATTCTCTCTCTTTCCTGTACCCTACCTCATCATTATTTGAGATCCAACCCACTACGGTGTTGTCATCAGCAAACTTGAAAATTTAGATTTCTGTCATCTTGTAACATGATATATAAGCCATTTACTGGAAATGATGATTTACACATGCCTGCCATGATTCTTGCCAGGATCTCAGACAGCTTGGACACCCTGCTTTGTCATACTTGCGAAAACTGCTAACATATAAAGAGAGAATACAGAGGAACATTGCACATTATCTATGTTCTCTTCTTTCATCAAATAATTATGCCATAGGTCACCATGGTTAGAGTTAACCAGCAGAGTCAATATCCATGCATCTATAACACTACTATTGAAAGAGACACAGGACAGAAACAGATTAGCTCCATTTATATAGCGCGTCTGAGGACTCCTGAAAGAACTTAACATCCAATGAATTGCAGTAAGCAAGGTTCCACAAACAGCTAATAAAATGAACCACTAGCTAATCAGTTTCCAGAGGTTAAAACTTAACCAGAATTCTAGGAGAATGTCTCAATTACATTCAAATAGTGCCATGGAATTTGTGATGCCAACCTGACCTGCTGAAACAGGTGGACAGCATCACTGATATTCTTTGCAGCCCAGGTGAAGATTTATTATTGTCACATGTATTAACATGTAGTAAAAATATTGCTTATTGTCACTATACGGACAAAACATACCATATGTAGAAAAGGAAAGTGAGCAGAATGTAATGTTAGTCATATCTAGGGTATGAAGAAAGATGCAAGGTAAGTCCATTCAAAAGTCTGATGGCAGCATGGAAGAAGCTGTTTTTGAGTCAGTTGGTACGTGACCTCATACTTTTGTACCTTTTTCCCGATTAAAAGTATGTGGGACCCTTGATTATGCCTTTCTGAGGCAGCGGGAAGTGTAGGCAGAGTGATATGGACTGGACTTTGTTCACAACCTTTTGTAGTTTCTTGCTATCTTAGACAGATCAGGAGCCATACCAACCTGTGATACAGACAGAAAGAATGCTTTTTATGGTGCATCTACAGAAGTTGGAGAGACTTTCAGTAGACATGCTAAATTTCCTTAGTCTCCTGAGAAAGTCGCAGTGAAGGTGGGCTTTCTTAACCATAGCATCCGCATGGAGGGACCAAGACAGATTTTAAGTGTCCAGATCACCAACAAACTTGGAGATCTTGACCATTTCTATTTTGTCTCCATTGACGTAGACAGGGGCGTGTTCTCCTCTACACTTCCTGAAGTCAATGACTATCTCCTTTGTTTTGCTGACGTTGAGAACTCAAGATCTGAAGCTAAGCTTGGACATCTGCTTCAAAACTAAAGAAAGCAAAATTTACAACCCATTAAATTACAAAAAGCTGCCAACAAGCATGGCTGATGGATGAACTACGTTCCATAAACTACCTCAGTCTGTTATATAACAGAAATAGGAAAGGAAACTGGGGATATTACAGGTTAACCCTGAAATTAATCTCCAAGAAATAGAGAAACCAACAGTAAGACATAAGATTACACCCAAAAAGGAGAGACACTCTTACTAATTTCTCAAGGGCAATTGGAAATGAGCAACAAATGCTTCACCCATATCTTGCAAAAGAATTTTTATAAAAGGGTTTTTATGTAGAGGGGAAATTAAAAAAAAAAAACATTTTTGGAGGAAAGTAGAAACCGGAGATTCACAGGTTACTCCTAATATCAGATTGGGGCTGGAAGCAGTAGCGGTAGAAATGTAAAATCACAAAAGTGGAGGAAAAACTATTTTCAAGTGGCATTGGCTTTAAAAGATAATATTCAGAAAAACAGTATGTACATATTAATAGAAGACATACTAGTCTTTAATAGTTCCTTTCATGGTGATCACAATCTCAGGACATCCCAAAATGCTGTAGGACTAGTGACATAATTGCTATTGTAATGTCAGAAACCAAGCAACCAATTCACACACAGCAAGCTCTTAGGAGTCAGCAATGCGATAACAATCAGTTAATTCTGCTTTTGTGATTTTGACTGACAAATATGGATTAGGCCAAACTGGAAAAACTCTTTAGATCTTCTTTGAAATACTGCCACAGGATATTTTACGCTTATCTGTAAGGGAACACAGGACCCTGGTTTTAATGTCACATCCAAAAATGTCACATAATAATGCAGCAGTCCCTCAGTACTGCAGACTATCAGTGTGGATTTTTCCACACTGATTCCGCAGTACAGAGAAGCTGCAATGGGACTTCTGACAACTTTTGAAATGATAAGTGCTACCAACTTAGCTGCAACTGATAGACACAATAGATAAATCTTCCACTGGTTTGTTACTGAGACCTTGGCTAAATGTCATTCTGTGGATGGTCCTTTCAAAGGGCAAATTCCCGTCTAATTCAATTTTGAAGTTTGCTGACGACACCACCATAGTGTGTCAGATCTCAAACATAATGAGACAGAGCACAGGAATGGAATAAAAGTATCTGATGAACTGATGCAGCAACAACAAAAACAGCAAAATACCTGTATGTCACAAAAAAGAAGATTGTCAGACTTCAGGAAGTGTAAGTGACAACATGCCTGTCTACAACAATGGGGACAAAATAGAAATGATCAAGAGCTTCAAGTTTTTAGGTGTCCAGATCATTTCCAACAACTTGTCTTGGTTGTCCCCATACCAACATTACAGTTAAGAAAGCCCACCAATGCTTGTACTTCCTCAAAAGACTAAGGAAATTTGGCATATCCGTTACAACTCTTACCAATGTTTACAAACGCACCATGAAAAGCATTCCTTCTGGTGGTAACACAACTTGATACAACTCCTGCATTGCTCAAAACCACAAGAAACAACAAAAGATCATGAATGTAGCCCAATCCATCACATAAACCAGTCTCCCATCCATTGACTCTGTCTATACTTCGCACTGCCTCAGCAAAGCAGCCAGCATAATTAAGGACATCATTCACCCTGGACATTCTCTCTTCCAGCTTCTTCCATTGGGAAAAAGATACAGAAGTCTGAGGTCACATACCAATCAACTCAAGAACAGCTTCTTCCCTGCTGCTGTCAGACTTTTGAATGCACCTTGCATTTTGATCTTTCTCTGAACCCTAGCTCCGACTGTAACACTACATTCTGCACTCTCTCCTTTCCTTTTCTATGAATGGTATGCTTTGTCTGTATAGCACACAAGAAATAATACTTTTCACTCTATGTTAATACATGCGACAATAAATCAAATCAAAACACCACAGGCCGAACGGCTTCCTGATGTGTGGGATGGTTCTGTGTAAGATGGTGTTTTGTTGCCAACACAACCTCAGAAGCAGCCACTGTAGCCGGCGTGATACCAATGCAGATGTTATAATCAGGCAGTTCTTAGTGTAAAGATACAGCTCACTCACCTTCAACAGCTCGGGGCTAACCTGAGAACACCATTTCTCCAGGGTTTCCCGAATACAATCCTGTAACTACAAGACAGACAGTCAGTAAGTGAATGAAGGGTCAGGCCGGGGCCTGCTCCACGCTGATAGCAGCGCCGCTCAGCAAGAGCCCGTACCCGCGGCCTGTGCTGCACGGCGTCCTCCCTCCCTGCCTTCCGCAGCCTCCAGCTCACCTCCTCGCTCGGCGAGCTGGGGCACTTCTTCTTGAGCCGGCTCCAGTTAACGATGTTACCGGTGTGGATGGAGACGGCCGACGCCTGAGCGAAGAGCTGCTTACCGCCCTCCATCTGCATCTCGCAGCTCGACATGGCGAATGCCTTCCCCACTCCACCGAACCGCCTGCCGGCGCCGTCCCCAGCGCAGGTCCCGCCCCGCGAACTCTGGCCCCGCCCTCATCACAAGCCCTGCCCAGGATCACGTCACTGGCGCCTGACCCCGCCCAAAGTAACGACGCCGCCTTACTGACTCCACCCATTCACGTCACTGCACCATGACCCCGCCCAGAGCAACGCCCCCTTCCTGACCCCACCTCCAGCCCCTGCCCCAGCCCCTGCCCCTGGTAGCATCTCTACCCTCTTTCTCCATAAAGTTTTACAACACCAATTTTAAATCCAACCAATTTATTTGATAGTAAATTCACCAGCTTTCGACTTTATAGCCCTCGTCAGGCAAATGCAGTGTTCTGGTCTGCAATAGCACTCACATCCACACAGACAGTTACAGATTGCTGATTAGAATGAAAATCCTTACATCTAACCTGCTATTCAAGTGTTACAGTGGCTAACAATGTGTGTGAAGGGAATCCTGAGCATTGGTTAGAGAATTGTGTATTTTCTCCAGACAGCACAGTAAGTGAGGTTTTTTGCTAACCCAGGCAAGTTACGGGGTTACAGATAGTGTGTCATGAAGCCAAGATCCCTGTTAAGACCGTCCTCATGTGTGCGGAACTTGGCTATCAGTCTCTGCTCAGCAACTCTGCGCTGTCGTGTGTCACAAAGGCCCCCTTGAAGAACATTTACCCGCAGGTCAGAGGCCGAATGCCCATGACTGCTGAAGTGTTCGCCCACAGGAAGGGAACTGTTTTGCCTGGTGATTGTTGAGCAATGCTCATTCATCCGCTGTCGTAGTGTCTGCATGGTCTCCCCAATGTACCATGCTTCGGGACATCCTTTCTTGCAACGTATTAGGTAGACAACGTTGGCCGAGTTGCCAGAGTGTGTACCATGTGCCTGGTGAATGGTACCCTCACGTTTGATGATGTCGTCCATGTCTATGATCTGGCATGTCTTGCAGCTGTGGCAGGGTTGTGTGGTATTGTAGTCACTGTTCTCCTGAAGGTTGGGTAGTTTGCTGCAAACAATGATCTGTTTGAGGTTGTGCGGTTGTCTGAAAGCAAGAAGTGGGGGGGTGGGGATGGCCCTAGCGAGATGTTCATCGTCATCAATGACACATTGAAGACTCCGGAGAAGATGTCGTAGCTTCTCCACTCCAGGGAAGTACTAGACAACAAAGGGTACTCTGTCCACGGTGTCCCGTGTTCGTCTTCTGAGGAGGTCAGTGCGGTTTATCGCTGTGGCACGTCAAAACTGTCGATTAATGAGTCGAGCGCCATATCCTGTTCTCACGAGGGCATCCTTCAGCGTCTGGAGGTGTCTGTCACGATCCTCCTCATCTGAGCAAACTCATTGTTAGCCACTTTAACACTTGAATAGCAGGTTAGATGTAAGGATTCACATTCTAATCAGCAATCTGTAACTGTCTGTGTGGATAGGAGTGCTATTGCAGACCAGAACACTGCATTTGCCTGACGAAGGCTATAAAGTCAAAAGCTCGCGAATTTACTATCAAATAAATTGGTTGGATTTAAAATTGATGTTGTAAAACTTTACTGAGTTTACCCCAGTCCAACGCCGGCATCTCTACATCACTCTTTCTCCATGTCACCACTCGACTTCGCGCCCGGTCCCTCCCCGCGGCCCCTGCACTGCCCCGCCTATAGCAACAGGTTCCGCCTTTATTGCGTCACCGTCTCCTGACCCTGCCTCCAGCACCGGCCCCGCCCCTCGCAGCGTCACCGCCCTTTATCTGCATCTCGCAACCCGAAATGACGAACACTTGCCCCTCCCCTAACGCGTAGCCAGCCACGCCCTCAGCAGCGGCGCCGACCCAAACTGCATCACAGCGCTTCCGCCTCCAGCCTATAGTGGCCACAACCCCTCTGCGCGCTCCGTACATCACGCGTCCCACCCTCAGCGGTTCCTTTCGCCCCGCCTCACCTCATTAGCCCCGCCCCAGATGTCTCGCCACGCCTACCGCAGTGTCTTTAGCGACGTAGTATCATTGTCCCCGCCCACAGAGTCTATGGCCCCGCCCCGGAGTAGCTAGCCCCTCCCCTGAGTATTTAATCCTGGTCTCTCCCCTGGCCCTCCTCTTTCCAGGTATCTCCTCCACAGGGCATTTATCCTATTGCTGTAAACTGCAACAGTATCTGGTTTTGCAGGAGTTGGGGCCTGTACCTGAATGAGAGACATTGATTGTTTAAGTTGTTCTTTATGGGTGAAGTGAAAACTTGAGATATCCACTATATGCAAAAGTCACAGCCATATGTATACGGGAAGTCTTCAGACACTCTATGAGACAATCATAATAATTAACACACAGCTAATTCCCTATCCTAGTGACAGTTTAATTATCGTTGCTCTGTTTTTGGAGAACATTTCATTTGATCTCCAATCTTTATAGTCACCTTCCAAAAACATCCTGGCAGCTTCAGCGTAACATTAGATTTCACAGAATTCTTGGACCTATTGGTAGAAATAGCAAAGGAGAGGTTAGTCCAAGACACCAAGTTGAATAACATCTAGGTGAAGGTTAAACTCTATAAATTATGTTGTCTACTTGATGACATTCATATGGATATGTTACATGATGTAGTGTGTCAATAAAAGACAGCTCATATCCAATGTGATAAATAACCTTTGGCTCTCCTGAGGCAATATGTTTTGAACTAAACTAAAAACAGTAATACTCAAACAACAAGGGACAGAACCAAAAACAACAACAAATGGCAAAGAATTACATAATCACCTGTTTATGTGGTAAGGAAATGAGGGCCAAAGAGTGTGGTTGGAAGTCCCCTTAGTCAAGCCCTTTGTATTGCTGTGTTAAGATGTGAAAGAAGATATTGTTTTACTTGCCAGCACTTATCTTTGCCACAACAAATAACTGACTTGTTTTATTGCTGCAACCCCATTTATTCAAGTCACAAATGAAAACATGTGTACCTGTGACAAAGCTTGGTTATTTCTCACCGTACCTTTTGACCTGTCTGCAGCCTTTGACAAACTTGACCACATCATCCTCATCCAACATATCTCTTCCATCATCCAGCTGGGTGGATCTGCATGTTTCACTCTTAGTTGTCTACAGAATTCATTGCAGTGGCTCCTCTCCTTGCTCCTGTACCAATTCCTTTAGAGTTACCTAGGAATCTATTCTTGCCCACAGTTCCCATTTACATGCTGCCTCTTGGTGACATTATCCAGAAACACGGTGTCAGTTTTCACAAGTATGCAGATAGTGATTGTCAGAGTGTTTATGCAACATCCCAGTGCTGGATGAACAGAAATTCTTTCCAATTAAAAAATATTGGCAAGCCTTTGCCTGCAGTCCCTCCCACAAACTCTTTCGACCTGGCAATTGTCAGAGACTAAATCAGGCTGTTTGCAACCATCTTTAAAACTAGTTGACCCATAAATGAGGTGCTGGCCACATATCCATAAGTATTACTAAGGCTGCCTATTTCCTCCTTTATAATGTCAACCAATTCCAACTTTGCTTCCACTCAGCTCCTGCTGAGACCCTCACCCATGTTTTTGTTAATTATGGACCTTGCTTTTCCAGTGTACTCCAGGCAGGTCTCCCATATGTTACTTTCCGTAAATTTAAGATCATCCTTAAATTCCGCCACTATGTTTTAACATGCACCAAATCTTAATCATCTATTGCTCACATGCCCGAGGACTTATTAGGGATTCTAAAATTTAAAATCAAGCAAGGTTATGATTTTAAAATTCTCATCATGTTTTCAATCCCTCCACAATCTCCCCCCTCACCATCTCCGTACTCTCAGCAGTTCTCCACACAATGTGTGCTTATCCAATTCCTGATTTGATTTGATTTATTATTGTCATGTGTATTGGGATACTGTGAAAAACATTGTTTCTTGCATGCTGTACAGACAAAACATACTGTTCATAGAGAATGAAAGGAGAGGGTGCACAATGTAGTGTTATAGTCATAACTAAGGTATAAAGAAAGATCAATTTAATGTAAGGTAGGTCCATTCAAAAGTCTGATGGCAGCTGGGAAAAAGGTGTTCTTGATCCTTGAGCATTCACTGTTGACTGTGCTTTGCCAAGGCCCTAAGCTCAGTAATTCCCTCCTTAAACATCTCCACCTCTCTACCTCTCTTTCTCTTTTCAATGCTCTCCTTAAAGCCTTTGACCAAGCTTTTGGTCATCTGCCTTAATATTACCTGATATGCCTCAGTGTCTAATTTTGTTTGATAATGCCTTTGAGGCGTGCTTGGAAATGCCTTACCATGTTAAGGGTGTGATATAAGTACTGGTTGTTGTTGTTATTATTTATTGAGTACCTAACTTGAGTCCCAGACAAAAACAGAAAATGCTGGAGAAACTCAGCAGGATCTGACAACATCTGCGGATGGTGAATAGAGCCAACAATTCAAGTCTGGATGACCCTTCATCCACTCTGACAAAGGCTCATCCAGACTTGAAATGTTGGCTCTATTCTCTCCCCACAGACCTGCCGAGATTTTCCAACATTTTCTGTTCTTTTGTCTGTTGTCAACTTGTCTGGCAGAGAGTGATGTATGCAGATCACATTTCAGAAATTCAGGTGGGCTCATAATTTTATGGGTGAAAGTTATGGGTGAAAGAGGAAGCACCAAAGACAAACATTAAGTCTTTTGCAGTGACGTAGCACAGAATGTACTGAAAATCTATATGAAGAGCCACAAGCTGATTAGATATGAGATCATTTTCTCCCAATTTAGTTAATATATCTAAGGAGGAAAATGTCACCTGCTGAAGGAGCAGTGCTCCAAAAGTCCGTGATCCCAAATAGACCTGTTGGAATTTAAACTGGTGTTGTGAGACTTCTTACTGTGCCCACCCCTGTCCAACAATGTCATCTTCATATTAGGAGGGAGAAAAACACATTCCTGTCAATCCCCATCCTGTCACATTATTGGACCCAACCTTGAAACAATTCCATCTTTCACCACTATAACTGGAGAGTCATTCATTCTATATTAGCAGAGGTTTTTCCTCACTTCATTTCTCATTATTTATCCTCTGATTAATTCAATCATAAATCTCTTATTCTACGCTTCTAATATTAAGACTTATGCCCAAACCCTTTTGACTTCCCTTATCAAGATCCCCTAGAATTTAATTTCTTGCAAGGCAAGAATTTGTGTTTTCCCAGTCTTTAGTCATAACTAAGTCCTTGTATAGCTGACATCAGACTTTTAAGTCTTCCCAATACAACTCAGATGATTTGACTGCTTTTTCTGGAATCATAAAGTCATAGAATCATATAGTGCAGAAGAAGCCCTTTGGCCCATCAACTCTGCACTGATACATTAAAAACACCTGAACTCCCACCTAATCCCATCTACTAGCAGTTGGCCTATAGTCCTGAATGTTATGATGTGCCAACTGCTCATCCAGGTACTTCTTAAACGATGTGAGGCAACCTGCCTCTACCATCTTGTCAGGCAGCACACTCCAGTTTGTCATCACCCTCTGGGTAAAAAGGTTTTTCCTTACAACCCACTTATACCTCCTGCCCTTCACCTTGAACTTATGTCCCCTTAAACTAAGGGGAACAGTTGCTCCTTATCTGCTCTGTTCATAACTTTATACGCCTTGATTAGGTGAAAATGGGAAGTGCCTGGCCCAGATGAAGTACCTGGACGAGCACTCAGTTCCTGCGTGGATCAGCAGGCGGGAGTATTCGTAGACATCATCAACTCTATTCACAGCAGTCTGAGGTCCCTATCATCTTCAAGAAGATGACCATTATTCCAGTACCAAAGAAGACTCGAGCAGCGTGCCTTAATGACTATTGTCCAGTGCTTCAAAAGGCCAGTCATGGCGCAAATTAATTCCAGTTCCCCAGATTGCCAGGATCTGCTGCTGTTCGCCTACTGCTGCAACAGGTCTACAGCAGACACCATTTCTCTGGCCCTGCACTCAAACCTGAAACGCCTAGATAACAGAGATTCCTATTTATTCACTACAGCTCAGCCTTCAACACCATTATTTCTATGAAACACATATCCAAATTTCATTGTCTGTGTCTCGGCTCCTCCCTGTGTGACTGGACCCTGAACTTCTTAACCCACAGACCATAATCAGTAAGGATAGGCAACAGCGGCTCCTTCATGATCATTCTCGACACTGGTGTCCCACAAGCTGTGTTCTCAGTCCCCTACTATAGTCCTTATATATCTATGACTGTATAACCAAATTCCCTTCCAATTTGATTTTCAAGTTTGCTGATGACACCACTGCAATAAGTCAAATCTCAAACAATGATGAGACAGAATAAAGGCATGAGATCAAGAATCTGGTGAGCTGGTGTGATGACAATAAACTCCCTTAATGTTAACAAAATGAAGGAGATTGTCATTGACTTCAGGAAAAGTTGAAAGTTAAAGTTCATTTATTAGTCACAAGTAGACTTATATTAACACTGCAATGCAGTTACTTGCAAATCCCCTAATCGCCACAATCCAGTGCCTGTTTGGGTACACTGAGGGAGAATTTATCACAGCCAATGCACTTAACCAGCACATCCTTCAGACTGTGGGAGGAAACTGGAGCACCCAGAGGAATCCTGCGCAGACATGGGGAGAACATGCAGACTCAGCAAAGACAGTGACCCAAGCCGGGAATCGAATCCATGTTTCTGGTGCTGAGAGGCAGCAATACTAACCATTGTGGCATCCTGACCTGCTAAGTTCTTCTGGCATTTTTGGTTTTTATTTCAGATTTCAAGAACCTTGCAGTATTTTGCTTTTATTATACCAGTTAAAAAAAGTTCTTCCGTTTGCTCTGATTATACGTATACAGAAGTTTAATGTTAATGTGGTCATTTACAGCGTGAGGCTTGCATAGTCTGCAGCCAAAAACCAACATAATAGAACAGCTTCTTGAGTATTCTGAATGGAACATGTCTTATTAGAATAGATTTTTACATTTATTCTTGGGATGTGAATATTGTTGGCAAGGCTAACATTTATTGTTATTCCTAATAGGCCTTGAGAAGGTGGTAGTGAACCACCTTGTTGAATGGCTGCATCCCAGTGTGGTGTAGGTACATCCACAATGCTGTTCCAGAGTTTGACTCAGTCACATTGCAGGGATAAAGGAAGTTACAGGCAAAGGCTATCTCTAACAAGAGGGAATCTGACCATCGCATTTGACAGTTAGTGGCATTATCATCACTGAATCCCCCACTATCAACATCCTGGGGTTAGCATTGGCCAAATACTGAACTGGACTAGCTATATAGATACTATGGCTACAGATCTGGTCAAAGTCTATGAATCCTGTGGTGACTAACTTACTTGCTGACTCCCCAAATCCTGTCGATCGTCTACAAGGCACAAGTCAGGAGTGAGATGGAATACTCTTCACTTGCCTGGATGAGTAGCGCTTCAATAAAACTCAAGAAGCTTGACACTAACCAGGACAAAGCAGCTCATTGATTGCGACCCCTTTCACAAACATGCAATCCCTCCACTACCAATGAAAGATGGCAGCTATACAAGATACACTGCAAGAGCTCACCAAGGTTCCTTACACAGCTCCTTCCAAAGCCACAACCACTTCCATCGAGAAGGATAAGAGCAGCAGATACCTGAGAACACCACCAGCTGGTGGTTCTCCTCCAAGTTACTCAACATCCTGACTTGGAAATACATTGCTATTCCTTTACTGTCAATATCCTGGAATTCTGAACCTTTGCAGCAGTTCAAGAAGGCAGCTCATCACCACTTCTAAAGAATAATTATGCATGGGCAATAAATTCTGGCCAAGCCAGCAATGCCTATATCCCATAAATGATTTTTTAAAAAATTGCAAGTCAGGATGGTGTGTGGTTTGAATGAAAATTTGTTGGTGTTAGTGTTCACCTACTGTCCTCATCCTTTTCAGTTGTAGAGATCTGGGTTGGAAGCTGCTGTTTAAGAAATCTTGGTGAGTTGCTGCAGTACACCTGATAGGTGGTATACACTGCTACTATTGTGCACCGGTGGCGAAGGGAGTAAATGTCTATTATGGTAGTTGGATGCAAATCAAGCAGGAGTCAGCAGTTGAAAGTATTCAATAATTTACATTGCATTACATACACTATTTCCTGCTGGAAAGGGACAGCCTTATCCAGACAGAAGCAATAGACTGTGAATGCTGTTAATCTGATATAAAAACAGATAATGCTGGAGATACTCAGCCAGTCATGTATCATCTGTGGAGAGAATGACAGAGAAGGAGAGAGAGAATATACAGCACTTTTCACAACTATCAGGCATCCCAAAATACTTTACAGCCAATGAAGCATTTCTGAACTATAGTCACTGTTGTAATGAAGGAGCAGAGCTCTGACAGCTCGTGATTCCAAATAAACCTGTTGGACTTTAACCTGGTGTGTTAGATTTCTTACTGTGTCCATCCAAGCAGATAAATAGGGCTTTGGTTTAATATCTCTCCCAAAAGATGCACTTCCAAAAGTGCACCCTCAGTACTGCACTGGAATTGAAGTTTGTACTCAACTGTTCAAACAAGAAATGAGAGTCATTGTTTCAGATTGATGGCACTTCTTCAGAACTGGAGAAAGTGAGAAATATAGCACATTTTAAAAGGTGAAAGAGTGGAGAAAGAAAGGATGGGAAGGTCTGTCATAGGGTGGATGGCTGGAGCAAGTAAATGACAGAGTTGGTAGTGCGGGGCCACCTCTTTTTTTGCTTTTGGAGGACATCTGTTCATCATACTGTTATTCAAACCTTCTTTAAACATTTTTGTTCAATACATTCGCCACTTTCCTCATTATGAATTGATTGCAGGTATTTGGTGGATTGATGCTGTTCATTTATAAAGACACCCAATAGTGAAGTTGCATTAAAATTGCAGTGATGTTTCTGAGTATGGATATCATTTGTTGCCTATTATTTGCCATCCATCAACAAGCAAGGAAGAATCAACCATGTCACTGTGAGATATCAATCAAACATGATTATGTTTGTCAGAATATAGTTCAGACATCAGGTTAGTAGTGACCTGGAAGCTGAAGGACCATGTGCTCAATGCAATAGGAAAAACAGTCTACTGTTGTTACTTCTCTGTTCACGTTCTCTTGGATGTCTTTAAAAAAAATGCAGTTAGATCTGTGGTGACACTCTGTGAAGTATTGTAAACACAGTAAGAAGTCTGACAACACTAGGTTTAAGTCCAACCAATTTATTTGATAGTAAACTCACAAGCTTTCGAGGTTCCCGTCTTCGTCAGGTGAATGGAGAGTTCTGGCCTCAGACAGTACATATAACAGCACAGACAGTTTACAGATTACTGATTAGAATGTGAATCTTTACACCTAACCTGCTATTCAAGACTTAAAGTGGCTAACAATGTGAGTGGAAGGAGCACCGAGCACAGGTTAGAGAGTTGTGTATTGTCTCCAGACAGTACAGTAAGTGAGGTTTTGCAAACCCAGGCAACTCATGAGGGTTACAGATAGTGCGACATGAACCCAAGATCCCTGCTGAGACTGTCCTCATGTGTGCGGAACTTGGCTATCAGCCTCTGCTCAGCTGAGACTGATAGCCAAGACTCGCTTGAACAACTATCTGGAGACAATACACATCTCTTTAACCTGTGCTCAATGTTCCTTCCACTCACATTGTTGTCAGACTTCTTACTGTGTTTACTGCAGTCCAATGCTGGCACCTCCACATCAAGCATTGTAAAAGCAGAGCTGGCCTTTGGAAGGACAGTGGTCCAATCACTCGTTAAGTTTTCTTGGACGATCTAGCGATACAGGGGAATATTAACCAAAAAACTTGGTTCTGTTTAGCTGGCAATTGGTGGTTTTTGCAAAACACTTGTGGTCTGAGAGTGACAGATATCACTGCACGGCTGCCTGTGTGCAATTCTGACAAGCAGGATCATCAGCCTTCATCTTAATGCTGTTGGTCTACTGAAATGAGTGGCTGAAAGGAATAGAGGCTAATGGTGTAAAAGGAATGCTTGCAGAGTTGGCGAAGAGTGAAGATTTATTAAATATCCAATATTTTTGGAAATGACAGGCACTGGAACATAGGCAATGAATGATAAGAGCATAGAAGGTAATACGTACAGATTTGCTGATTCTTTTGCCTCCATGAAGCTCCTCATAAATAAATTTTAACAAAATAGAGTCAGTTGATTCTTGAGAAATTTTGTTTGTAATAAGGAGCACACCACCAGGAACAGAATACTATAGTTAACAGATTGTCACTACCCTTTGAGAGTGTTTACAGCAGGCTGGCTTGACAGAACAGTCGGATTGCAAAACTCTTTTCAAATGGCAGTGAGTGCATCAGTTTTGATTGTTGATGGTTTAAAACATGAAAATTAATTTTACAAGATCAAACATTTGTGTTTTTAATGTTACATATATTTTGTATCTTGTGGCGAATATGGTATCCTGATGGGCAACATTGCTTGAGATTCATCTTTTGTTTTTTTTACTTGTCCCTCTACCATTCCCTTTTGACCTGCATCACCAACCCTTTTAACATTTAGGGGTGGGATTTTCCTGTCCTGCCCACCATGAAAATCATAGCAGGTAAAGGGCAGATCATTGCAAAGGTCCATTAATGTCAGGCAGGATATTCCAGCCGCACTCACCCTAAAATCGGAAATTCCTGCTGAAGTCAATGGACCTTTGCATGGTCCACCCCACAATTCCCATGGCGAGCAGGATGGGAAAATTCCTCCCCTTAATATTTCCTGTCTTCCACTCAATCTTATTCCAATTCTTAGTCCCATCCCCCCTCACTTGTGTAAATCTGTTATATCTCTAATTTGAAACATCATCAACCTTGAAACTAACCTGGCCTCTCTTTCCACACATGCTGCCTGACCTGCTGAGTATTTCCAACATTCCCTGCCTAGTACAGTTACAGAACACTTTATGTTTGGGAAATAAAGGCTTCAGCTGGGGGGGATAGAGGACCTAGGATTAATTTTATCTTTCAATTTGTATTTTTCCCTTGTGTATGGACTGTCACTCAACCCTACAGATCAATGGTGCAGTGGTTAGCACTGCTGCCTCACGCTGCCTGTGACCTGGATTCGATCCCTGGCTTGGGTGACTGTCTGTGTGAAGTCTGCACATTCTCCCTGGGTCTGTTTAGGTTGAGTGAAGTTTATTTATTAGTCACAAATAAGACTTACATTAACATTGCAATGAAGTTACTGTGAAATTCCCCTAGTCGCCCCACTCTGACACCTGTTCAGGTCAACGCACCTAACCAGCATGTGTTTAAGACTTGGGAGGAAATCACAGCACCCGGAGAAAACCCACACTGACACGGGGAAAATGTGCAAACAGGCACTGGATTTTCACAGTAACTTCATTGTAGTGTTAATGTAAGCCTACTTGTGACACTAATAAATAAATTTTGTTTTAGAAAAATGTACTGAACACAGTTGGAGGGGGAGACAGCAATGCAATCGCCACGGCCAGGAGATGGAAGGGGTTAAAATGGAAAAGAAATTGATCTCCTGGAACTGGGGACTACACAGCTGGTGTTCTGACTAACCATTGAAAAGAACTCATGGCAATCGAAGACTGCGCTAAATTCCCGCAGGGTCACTGAGACTTGGACGTGGGAGATGTCCCCATTCTTGGCCATAAGTCACATTTCGTTCCTTTAGCTCCACCCTGGATAGAGTTTCGCAGAGGCCGAGGCGGGGACATGGTCGCAAGGATCTGTTCGCCCTGGACCTGACCCTGCGGAGCGCCTGAGCTGTCAGCCAAACTGAGAGCAGCGGAGCTTCCCTACGGAGAGCGGGGCTGGAAGCTCACAAAGTCCCGCAGCAATGAGCCGGGCCACCTTCTTCGAGGTAAGAAACTGGGGCTGGGTAACGGTGAAAAAAAAATCAAAATATTCTTTCCTGTGCGGCAATATTGAAAGAGAATTTATGCAAGCGAACACCATATCCATATCAACGTTTATTGCTGTACAAACTGTTTTAATGCTATGGCTTTATAGACGGTGGGTATAAATGTTAGTAGGTTAGACTGTAAATTTTGGTATTCTAAGTACTGACTCACTTAAACTGTACTTGGGGTGCACCCCATACTGCAAAACCTGAACCATGTGAGTCCCAGCACTTTATTTCTGTGTGCTGCTGTCAGTGTCACTTCTATACATTTGGAGACAGCACTTTGTGGTGTCAGTATTACCTCCTTCGGTGCAAAATACCCCATGGATAAAGCGGTTTAATAAATTCAGCTTCTACAGTTACAAATCCTGAATTATGCAAGAGGGGTTAAACTGGGTGATGATGGGTTTTAGAAGATGTTATACTCGCCAGTAATGTATTTATGGGAAGATTATTAGCTAACACGAAAGGTTTGACATTCAGGCAAAGGATTTAACTTTATTAGTGTTACAACTAGGCTTATATTAACGCTGTAATGAAGTCACTGTGAAAATCCCCTAGTTGCCACTCTTTAATGCCTGTTTGGGTACACTGAGGGAGAATTTAACATGGCCAATGCACCAAACCAGCACGTCTTTTGGACTGTAGAGGAAACCGGAGCACCTAGAGGAAACCGGAGCACCTGGAGGAAACCCACGCAGACACGAGAAGGATGTGCAGACTCTGCACAGTAAGAAGTCTAACACCAGGTTTAAGTCTAACTGCTTTATTTTGATAGTAAACTCACAAGCTTTCGAGGCTGTGCTCTTCGTCAGGTGAATGAGGTGTTCTGGCCTCAGACAGCACATTATTAACAGCACAGACTATTTACAGATTACTGATTAGAATGCGAATCTTTTACACCTAATCTGCTATTCAAGTCTTAAAGTGGCTAACAATGTGAGTGGAAGGAGCACTGAGAACAGGTTAAAGAGCTGTGTATTGTCTCCAGACAGTACAGTAAGTGAGGTTTTTTGCTAACCCAGGCAAGTCATGGGGGTTACAGATAGTGTGACATGAACCCAAGATCCCTCATGGGTGTGGAACTTGGCTATCAGTCTCTGCTCAGTGACTCTGTGCTGTTGTGTGTCATGAAGGTCACCTTGGAGAATGCTTACCCAAAGGGTCAAAGGCCAAATGCCCATGACCACTGAAGACTCTGCACAGACAGTGACCCAAACTGGGAATTGAACCCGGTCCCCTAGTGCTTTGAGACAGTAGTGTTAACCACTGTGCCAGATTCCAATGATATTGGAACTGGGGAGAGTGAAACAGCTTTAGAGAGAAAGGCATAGGGGCTGGGAGAGACCAATAGGCTCTTCAAGACTGTTCTTCCATTCATTAAGGTCAAGGTCAACCTGATCTTGGCTTCAGTTCCATTTTCCTGTTCATTCCCCATAACTCTTGAGTTCAAAAAGCTGTCTCTCTCAGTCTAGAATACATCCAATAATGCAGCTCCTTGAGATAAAGAATTCCAAAAATTCACGACCCTCTGAGAGAGGTTCCTACTCACCTCCCTTTCCTAGAATCCCTACAATGCAGAAGGAAGCCATTCTGCACCATCTCTCCAAGAGAGCATCTTACTCAGGCCGTATCATTGTAACCCCCACATATTTATCCTACTAATGTCCTTGACCTACACATCTTAGGACACTAAGGGGCAAATTACCATGACCAATCTATCTAACCTCACATCTTTGGAGTCTGGGAGGAAACTGGAACACCCAGAGGAAATGCGCGCAGATACAGAGAGAACATGCAAACTCCACACAGATAGTCCCCTGAGGCTGGAATTTAACCTGGGTCCCTGGCACTGTGAGGCAGCAGTGCTAACCGCTGTTCTGCCCTTCAAACAGCCATCCCCTTTTTTTTCTGAAACTGTGTCCCATGGCTCTATATTCCTCTACGAGAGGAAACACCCATTCAGCATCCACTCTGTCAAGCCTCATCCTCAGAATTTTACATTTTTTAAGTATATTTATTCACAAGGTGTTGCTGTCTAGGCCAACCTTTATTGCCCATCTCTAATTGCCCTTGTGGAGGTATGGTGGAGCTATATTCTCAAACCACTGCTGGTCATTTGGAGTAGGTACACCCAGAGTGCAGTTAAAGAAGGAGTTCCAGGATTTTGACCAAGCAACAGTGATATATTTCCAAGTTGAGGATGGTGTGTGAGGGTTGGAGGAGAACTTGCTGGTGTCCCCACATATATATTGCAATTAGACAGAATCATGGAATGGCTAGCTCTCCAGAAGATCAATCCATCTACTGTCACTCCCTGATTTTTCCCTGTCGTCCTGCACATTTTCTTTGTTTCAGATGATTACTGAATTATTTTTTGAAGGCCTTGCCCTCACCACACTCCCAGGCAGTGCAGTCCAATTCCTGACCATCTGCTGCGTAAAAAGGTTTCGCCATTACTTCTATTGCCAATAATCTTAAATTGGTGTCCTCTGGTTCTTGAACATTCCACCAAGAAGAACAATTTCTCCCTGTTTACTCTTCATCATGATTTTGAGTGCCATTATGAAATCCTGTCCTGCAAATTCCTCTTCCATAGGGAGAACAGTCTAGCTTCTCTACTTTATCTTCATAATGGAAAACATGCATCCCTGGAAGCATTCTCATGCATCTTTTCTGCACTCTATTCAATACCCTCAGGAGTGGGGCAACATGGTGCCACAACAGTTAGCACTGCTGCCTCACAGTGCCAAGGATCCATGTTCGATTGCCAGAGTCTGCATGTTCTCCCCATGTCTGGATGGGTTTCCTCTGGGTGCTCCGGTTTCCTCGCACAGTCCGAAAGATGTGCATATTAGTTGGATTGGCCATGCTAAATTGGCCTAGTGTCAGAGGGATTATCAGAGTAAATGTGTGGTGTTATGGGGATAGGGCCTGTGTGGGATTGTGGGTGGTACAGACTTGATGGGCTGAATAGCCTCCTTTTGTTCTTTGGGAATCCTATTCTATCTTTCTACAGTGTGGTATCAAGGGCTGGTTTATCATGACTTCCTTTCTTTTGTATTTTATGCCCCTATCTATAAAACCCAGCTTCTTGTACACTTTAGTAAGCACTTTTTCAATTGGGACTGTCATCTTCAATAATTTTAGCACACATACCCCAAGTGTCCACTATTCCTGCACCTCCTAATTATACCCTTTATTTTATATTGCTTCTCCTTTGACTTCCTACCAAAATGAAGGACTTTGCATTTCAGTGATCGTTCTTCTGAACTCCAATATATAGTGGCCCAACCTTCTCAACCTTTCCTCACAAAACAACCACTTCATCCCAGGAATCAATCTAGTGAACTTTCTTTGAACTGCCGCCAATACATTTACATTGCTGCTTAAATAAGAACTGCAAAATTGTATGCTGGACTTGTTTTTAACTGTCAGCAAGAAGATCATGATTGAATTACAGTCTTTAACTCTCATTCCAGATGTTCAGATTTTAGATAACGTAGATCATCAATTTCAATCATTAACTCTGTCAGCAGTTCAAGTACTTTATACCTTATAAAATCATAGATTCATGTAGCACTGACAGAGGCCATTTGGCCCATCATGAAAGAGCTTTCCAATTTCGCCACCATTTGGATAAAATGATGCCCACATCATGCTGTCATGCCAATGGCTTGGTTTGTGTTGAGCAACACTTATTTAAGGGCATTAGCATGGGCACCAGGCCCAATATTTCTCTGAACTCTCCATGGCCACGTGGCAACCTAATGGTCCCCGTGCGGGCAGAGCACAAGCTGCCTCCTTTATATCACCATGTCTGTGCAGTTACGCAAAAAAAACCCTAAAGGAGACGTGCCCTTAAAACAAAAAAACTTCCAAAAAAAAGAGGGAATGTTAATTAAGGACGTGTGCCAGAAGTGTGTGGAATGAGAAGATCATGACGTCAGCCAGAATATAATGCTGATTTGATGCTCAACCTGTCATTTTTAACCTCATTGCTCCAAATATTAGCCTCTGCCCTGAAGCACAAACAGTTGAGTATGAATTCAATGGCAGGAAAATACTACCACTTGCCTCATTTTTTAAAAAAAATGGTCAATAATTTGTAGACGAGTTGTGGATTCCTTTCCATTGGCATTGTTTTGGCTTTAGAGAAGAACTTAATGCTTTGCAAAGTTGATTTCAACTTTGCAAAGCATCAAGTCCTTCTTTAAACCCAAAATAAAGCCAGTGGAAAATAATCAGCAACTAGTCTGCAAATTATTATTTCAGTCAGTAAGGTTGACAGGACTGCATGTGGAGAAGGCCTTGTTTGAGACTTCAAGGATTTTGGGTGGACAATTTGCTTCCAATCATAGTGCTTTGTAAATCATATCCCTTAGTCCTGTGGCATATGGAAGAGATGGATCACAAAATGTAAGAAGAAGAAAAGTTCCTCACGAATAGAGGAGGAAGAAGGTGAAGGGGCTGCAGTAAGAGGTTTAATCCACCCAGGGTCTTCCAGGAGCATTTCTGTTATCTCAATCTAAGTCAGGAGTAGTGTATTAAAAGGAGATGCTCTCAATGATCTTCTACCTCTTGCAACCAGACCTGTAGCTGGAGAACAGAGCAAGGACTGTTGAGTCTGATGCACACCACCAAAACATATGGCCTGCTCATGAGAGTTATGCTGTCATATGAAACATTAATAGAACAGGCCAACTGGCAACCGAAACTATGGTTTTCTCAATCTAGCCTCTCTGAAGGAATCCTCACTCATTCAATTTTTAAGTTTGCTGCCGACACTACTGTAACGGGTCGGATCTCAAACAATGATGACACAGAGCACAGGAATGAGATAGAGAATCTGGTGAACTGATGCAGCAACAATAATCTCTCCCTCAATGTCAGCAAAAACAAAGGAGATTGTCATTGACTTCAGGAAGCTTAAAGGAGAATATGCCCCTGTCTTCATCAGTGGGGACAATGTAGGACAGGATGAGAGCTTCAAGTTTTTAAGTGTCTAGATTACCAACAACCTATCCTGGTCCCCCCATGCAGACATTGTAGTTGAGAAAGCCCACCAATGCCTCTACTTTCTCAGGAGATTAAGGATATTTGGCAGGTCAACTACTCTCACCAACTTTTACAGATGCACCATAGAAAGCATTCTTTCTGGTTGTATCCCAGCTTGGTATGGCTCCTGCTTTGCCCAAGACCGCAAGGAACTACAAAAGGTTGTGAATGTAGCCCAATCCATCATGCAAAACAGCCTCCCACCTATTGACTCTGTCTACGCTTCCCATTGCCTTGGCAAAGCAGCCAGAATAATTAAGGACCCCGCGCACCCTGGACATTCCCTCTCCCACTTTCTTCCTTCAGGAAAAGAATACAAAAGTCTGAGGTCACGTACCAACCGACGCAAAAACAGCTTCTGCTCTGCTGCTGTCAGACTTTTGAATGGACATATCTTGCATTAAGTTAATCTTTCTCTGCATCCTAGTTATGACTGTAACACTACAGTCTGCACTCTCTCATTTCCTTCTCTATGAACGGTATGTTTTGTCTGTAAAGCGCACAAGAAGCAATACTTTTAACTTATGTTAATACGTATGACAATAATAAATCAAGTCAAATCAAACCATGTAGAGAGTTAAGATGCATGCATATGACAAATTAGGAGATAACTAAGATACAAGCACAGTTGTCCCTTCTACAAGGCCTTGACTTATCGAAATCTTGAATATTGTATCTAACCTTGATCCCCTCACCTTGTGGGGCTGGTGGAGCTCTGGTGAAAGGGGATGGTATCTGGTTTAATGACCCTTGGTTCTCAGGCTTAGAGAATGGAATAGTTTTATTCAGGGGAAACAAAGACTTGAAAGATAACAATCATTTCCTTCCAAAGTTAATATGCTGTCTAAGTGAAAATATTATTTGGCTTTAGAGAGGAAGCGGCTAAGTAGGAGAGCATCAGAGGGTACAAAGATGGATAGATTATTAATTTCATGGTCATTATTAATGGATAGATTATTAATCTTCACCCCCAGTAAAGGCTGCTGGTGAAGCCAGCCTATAGGAAAGCTGATGAGAATGGGGATTGGATCCGGATCAAAAGGAAGCTGGGTGAATTCCTGTGAGTGAAGCAACATCTCTGGTTATGGAAGGCTGGAGAGTTGGCAGGCTTAGACTGTAACCATGGTTGTGGATAGCAATGCTCACAGGGACTCCTGCAGGCTCTCACTGATAGCTCCCAATCTGCACTCTGAGGCACCATCCCAGAGGACTACCTGTGACTTTGGGGAATTCAGCCCAGCTCTCCTCCCAGAATGACAGCTTTGATATCTCGCCCCTGCTCCTCCACCAGGCCCCTTTGCCCCTGCCACTCCACCACGACCTCTCATGTCCCTGCCCCTCCACCAGGGCCCTCTCGCCTCTGTCCCACTCCACTCCTGTCACTCCACAAGGTCCCCCCGCTCCTGTCCCTCCATCAGAATCCCTCATCAGTGCCATTCCACTTGGGCCCCATTACAGCAGTGTCGTCAGCAAACTTGAGGGGAATTTGGCTGCGCAGTCAGAGGTGTATAAAGAATATAGTAGGGGGCTGAGAACACAGCCTTGCGGGGCACCGATGTTGAGGATGACCATGGAGGAAGTGTTGTTGCCTATCTTTACTGATTGTGGTCTAAGAGTTAGAAAGTTCAGGATCCAGTTGCAGAGGGAGGTGCCAAGGCCCAGGCATGGAGCTTGGAGATGAGTTTCATGGGAATAATAGTGTTGAAGACTGAACTGTAGTCAATAAATGGGAGGCACATGGGGACACACCATCTGGAGATTCCTCTCCAAGTCATTCATCATCCTGATTTTTCATCTTGGGAGCACATCAGAGAGGCAGCGATTGGTGAGAGGAGAGCTTGTGGGTAAGCTACTGTGTTTTTTTTCTAACTAACGTCTTTTTTTTAAAAATTTTAACCGGATACTGGAAGTAGTCAGAAGGAGGCCTGGGTAGTAGTTTTTTTTCCTCTGGACTCCCATAAATTGGATTGGTGAGGAATCCCGATACTCTACACGTGTAGAGTAACCCACCCTCCCCCTCCTCTAACCTAAAAAAAAGAGAGTGACTCGGAGTGAGAGCAGCTAAGTTTTTTTTTGTTTCTTGGTAAGGGACGTAATAGGGATGACAGTGCAGGCAGTGCAGTGTTCCTCCTGAGGGATGTTTGAGGTGAAGGACACCGGTAGTGTCCTAGCTGATTACACCTACAAGAAGTGCATTCATTTCCAGCTCCTTGAGGACCGTGTTAGGGACCTGGAGCTGGAACTGGAGGAACTAAGAATCATTCGGGAAGCAGAGGCAGCTATTGACAAAAGTTACAGGGAGATAGTTAGTCCTAAAAGTGATACATGGGTCACTATTAGAAGGGGTAAGAAGCAGTCAGAGCAGTGAGTCCCTGAGGCTGTTCCTCTCCAAAATAAGTACTGTGTTTTGGAAGCTGTTGGGGACGAAGACTCAACCAGGGTAAGACATGGGGGTATAGGTCTTGGGAGTAGAGCCAATCCTTGATGCTCAGGTGGGAAGGGGGAAGAAAAGAATAGCATTAGTGATTGGGGATTCTATGGTTAAGGGGCAGATAGGAGAGTCTGTGGGAATGAGTGAGACTCGCGGCTGGTTTGTTGCCCCCCAGGTGCAGGGTCCGTGATGTCTCGGATTGAGTGTTTGAGATCCTTAAGGGGGAGGGAACCAGCCCCAAGTCGTGGTTCATGTAGGTACCCATGACATAGATAGGAAAAGGGATGGTGATATAAAATAGAAATTCAGGGAGTTAAGCTGGAAGCTTAGGGCTCAAACAAACAGAGTGGTTATTTCTGGTTTGTTATCTGTGCCGCGGGACAACATGGAGAAGAGTAGAGAGAGAGAACATTTGAACTCGTGGCTAAAGGGATGGTGCAGGAGGGAAGGGTTCAGATACTTGGACAATTGGGGCTCATTCTGGAGTAGGTGGGACCTCTACAAGAGGAATGGTCTGCACCTGAATCAGAGGGGAACTAATATCTTGGGGGGAAAATTTGCCAAGGCTATTCTGGGGGGGTGGTTTAAACTGATTCAGAGGGGGATGCGAACCTGAATTGTAGCTCCAATGTACAGAAGGATGAGAATAGAGAGGTCACGGATAAGGTTTCTAGGTCGCAGCAATGTATTGGCAGGTGGGAGGGTGGTTTGAAGTGTGTATACTTTAATGCAAGTAGCATACGCAGTAAGGTGGATGAACTTGCAGCCTGGATTGGTGCCTGGGACTTCGATGTTGTGGCCCTTTCAGAGACATGGATAGAGCAGGGACAGGAACGATTGTTACAGGTTCTGGGGTTCAGATGTTTTAGTCAGACCAGAGAAGGTGGCAGAAGAGGGGGAGATGTGGCATTGTTAGTCAAGGACTGTATTATGGTGGCAGAAAGGACATTTAATGTGAACCTGTCTATTGAGGTAGTATGGGCTGGGATTAGAAACAGGAGAGGTCACCCTGTTGGGAATTTTTTATAGGCTTCCAAAAAGTTCCAGAGATGTAGAGGAAAGGATTGCAAGGATGATACTGGACAGAAGTGAAAGTAACAGGGTAATTGTTATGATGGACTTTAACTTTACAAATATTGATTGGAAAAGCTATAGTTCAGGCATGATAGAGGGGTCAGTTTTTGTCCAATGTGAGCAGGAAGGTTTCTCTTGCCTCTCTTGCCTTCTCTGGGAGGCAAGAGAGGCGATTGCAGAGCCTCTGGCTCTGATCTTCAGGTCGTCGTTGGTTACGGGTATAGTTCCGGAAGACTGGAGGATAGCGAATGTGGTCCCATTGTTCAAGAAGGGAAGAGAGACTTTCCAGGGAATTATAGACCAGTGAGTCTTACTTCTGTTGTGGGCAAAGTATTGGAGAGAATTATTAGGGATAGGATTTATAGTTATTTAGAGAGAAATGAATTGATTGGGGATAGTCAGCATGGTTTTGTGAAGGTAGGTCGTGCCTTACTAACCTTATTGAGTTTTTTGAAAAAGTGACCAAAGAGGTGGATGGGGGTAAGGCAGTTGATGTGGTATATATGGACTTTAGTAAGGCGTTCGATAAGGTGGCCCATGGAAGGCTTCTGCAGAAAATGCAGATGTATGGGGTTGAGGGTGATTTAGCTAATTGGATTAGGAATTGGCTAGCAGATAGAAGACAGAGGGTGGTGGTTGATGGGAGATATTCATCGTGGAGTTCGGTGACAAGTGATGTGCCTCAGGGGTCTGTTTGGGGCCCCTGCTGTTTGTAATTTTTATAAATGATCTGGATGAGGGTATTGAGGGATGGATCAGTAAATTTGCAGATGACACTAAAGTCGGTGGAGTGGTAGATAGTGAAGAGGGGTGTTATAGTTTGCAGAGAGACTTGGACAAGTTGCAGAGCTGGGCCGAGAGGTGGCAAAAGGAGTTTAATGTGGAAAAGTGTGAGGTAATGCACTTTGGCAGGAATAATAAATGTGTAGAGTATAGGGCTAATGGTAGGATTCTTAATAGTGGTGATGAACAGAGGGATCTTGGTGTATTTGTGCATAGATCCCTGAAAGTAGGCAGTCAAGTCGATAAGGTTGTTAAGAAGGCATATGGAGTCTTAGCTTTTATTGGTAGGGGGATTGAATTTCGGAGCCGCAACGTCATGTTGCAACGTACAAAACTCTAGTGCGGCCGCACTTGGAGTATTGTGTGCAGTTCTGGTCCCCGCATTATAAGAAAGATGTGGAGGCATTGGAGAGGGTACAGAGGAGGTTTACCAGGATGTTGCCTGGTATGGAGGGCAGGTCTTATGAAGAGAGGATGAGGGATTTGAGGTTGTTTTCGTTAGAAAGGAGGCGGCTAAGAGGGGACCTTATCGAAACATTTAAGATGATTAGAGGTTTAGATAGGGTGGACAGTGATAGCCTTTTTCCTAGGATGGAGAAAGCTAGCACGAGGGGACACAGCTATAAATTAAGGGGTGATAGTTATAGGACGGATATCAGAGGTAGGTTCTTTACCCAGAGGGTGGTTAGGGAGTGGAATGCCCTGCCTGCGGCAGTTGTAGATACGCCAAGTTTGGTGGCGTTTAAGAGGTTAGTTAATAAGTTTATGGAAGAGAAGGGAATGGTTTAGTTTGGAGGGTCATTGCTTTTTTTTTCTGAATTGGTTGGCGCAACATCGAAGGCCGAAGGGCCTGTTCTGTGCTGTAATGTTCTATGTTCTATGTTCTATAACACAGTATGTAGATAGGCCAACAAGAGGTGAGGCTATATTGGATTTGGTACTGGGTAATGAACCAGACCAGGTGTTGGACTTGGAGGTAGGTGAGCACTTTGGTGATAGTGACCACAATTCGGTTACATTTACCTTAGTGATGGAAAGAGATAGGCATATACCAAAGGGCAGACGTTATAGCTGGGGGAAAGGTAATTATGAGGCTATTAGGTGAGATTTAGGATACATAGGTTGGAGTAGTAAACTGCAGGGGCTGGGAACATCTGAAATGTGAAGCTTATCCAAGGAGCAGCTACTGCGAGTCCTTCATAAATATGTACCTGTCAGGCAGGGATGAAGTGGTTGAGCGAGGGAACCGTGGTGTACTAGGAAAATTGAATCTCTGGTGAAGAGGAAGAAGGAGGCTTATGTAAAAATGAGATGTGAAGGCTCAGTTAGGGTGCTGGAGAGTTACAAATTAGCCAGGACAGAGCTAAAGAGAGAGTTAAGAAGAGCTAGAAGAGGACATGAGAAAACTTTGGCAGGTAGGATCAAAAAGAAAGATCTTGCTGTTTGTTAGTTTCATAAATGACCTGGATGAAGAAGTAGAAGGATGGGTTAGTAAGTTCACCGACGATACGAAGGTTGGTAGTGTTGTGGATAGTCTGGAGGGATGTCAGAAGTTGCAGCAAGACATTGATAGGATGCAAGAATGGGTGGAAAAGTGGCAGATGGACTTCAACACAGATAAATGTGTAGTGGTCCATTTTGGCAGGAACAATGGGATGAATGAGTATAATATCAAGTGTAGGAGTCTTGGCAGTGTTGAGGAGCAGAAGGATCTCGGGGTCCGGATCCATAGGACTCTTAAATCAGCCCCGCAAGTGGAAGATGTGGTCAAGAAGGCATATAGTGTACTGGCCTTCATTAACCGAGGGATTGAGTTTAGGAGTCGGGAGGTAATGCTGCAACTTTGTAAGACCCTTGTCAGACCCCACTTGGAGTACTGTGTGCAGTTCTGGTCGCCTCACTACAGGAAGAATGTGGAAGCTATTGAGAGGGTACAGAGAAGATTTACAAGGATGTTGCCTGGTTAGGGAGGCATGCCCTACAAAGACAGGTTGAGGGAGCTAGGTTTCTTCTCTCTGGAGAGACGAAGGTTGAGAGGCGACCGGATAGAGGTTTGTAAAATGTTGAGAGGAATAGATAGAGTGGATTCTCGGAGGCTATTTCCCAGAGCTGAAATGGTCGCTACGAGAGGACACAAATTTAAGGTGCTGGGCAGCAAGTACAGAGGAAATGTTAGGGGTAAGTTATTCACTCAGAGGGTGGTGAGTGAATGGAATCAGCTGCCGTCAGTGGTGGTGGTGGCGAATTTGCTGGGGTCTTTTAAGAGACTTCTGGATGAGTACATGGGATTTAATGGGATTGGGAGTTACAGATAGTTCTATGGCCTGGTAGATATGGGTATGATGGGCACAACTTGTGGGCCGAAGAACCTGTTTGTCCTGTAGTGTTCTATGAGAACCCTAAAGCTTTCTATAGGTATGTCAAGAATAAAAGATTGGTTAAAGCAAGATTCGGGTCACTCAGAGACAGCAGTGGGAAGTTGTGCGTGGAGCCTGAAGAGATAGGAGAGGCACTGACTGAGTTTTTAATCAGTATTCACGCAGGAAAAAGTCAGTGTCGTTGAGGAGAATACTGGGATACAGGGTTGTAGACTACATGGGATTGAGGTACATAAGGAGGAGGTGTTAGCAATTCTTGAGAGTATGAAAATAGATAAGTCCCCTGGCCCGGATTCTCTGGGAGGCTAGGGAGGAGATTGCAGAGCCTTTGGCTTTGATTTCATGTCATCATTGGCTACAGGTATAGTGCTGAAAGACTGGAGGATAGCAAATGTTGTCCCCTTGTTTAAGAAGGGGAGTAGAGATATCCTGCAAATTATAGACCAGTAAGCCTTACTGTTGTGGGCAAAGTTTTGAAAAGAATTATAAGGGATAGGATTTATAATCATCTAGAGAGAAATAAATTGATTAGGGATAGTCAACACGGTTTTGTGAAGGGTAGGTCGTGCCTCACAAACCTTATTGAGTTTTTTGAGGAGGTGACCAAAGAGGTGGATAAGGGTAAGGCAGTTGATGTGATGTATATGGATTTTAGTAAAGTGTTTGATAAGGTTCCCCATGGTAGGCTATTGCAGAAAATGCAGATGGAGGGATTGAGGGTGATTTAGTAGTTTGGATCAGGAATTGGCTAGCTGATAGAAGACAGATGGTGGTGGTTGATGGGAAATATTCAACCTGGAGTCCAGTTACAAGTGGTGTACCTCAAGGATCTGTTTTGGAGCCACTGCTGTTTGTCATTTTTATAAATGACCTAAATGAAGGTATAGAAGTATGGGTTAGTAAATTTGCTGACGACACCAAAGTCGGAGGAGTTGTAGACAGTGAGGATGGATGTTACAGTTTGTAGAGGGACGTAGGCTGCAGAGTTGGGTCGAGAGGTGGCAAATGGAGTTTAATATGGAAAAGTGTGAAGTGATTCACTTTGGTAAGAGTAACAGGAGTACAGAATATAGGGCTAATGGAAGGACTCTTAGTAGTGTCGATGAGCAGAGAGATCTTGGTGTAAATATGCATAGCTCCCTGAAAGTTGGCACCCAGGTTGATAAGATTGTTAAGAAGACGTACAGTATGTTAGCTTTTATTGGTAGAGGGATTGAATTTTGGAGCTGTGAGGTCATGTTGCAACTGTACAAAACTCTAGTGCTGCTGCACCTGGAGTATTGCGTACAGTTCTGGTCGCCGCATTATAAGAAAGATGTGGAGGCATTGGAAAGGGTGCAGAGGAGGTTTACCAGGATGTTGCCTGGTATGGTGAGAAGATCTTATGAGGAAAGGCTGAGGGATTTGAGATTATTTTCATTAGAGAGAAAGAAAGTTAAGAGGTGACCTAATTGAGGCATACAAAATGATCAGAGGATTAGATAGGGTGGACAGTGAAAGCCTTTTTCCTCGGATGGTGATGGCTAACACGACGGGACGTAGCTTTAAATTAAGGGGCGATTAGTTGGGGGACTAGCAGACTAAATACATGGCTTTACAGGGATAGGGCTTGGGTGGGATTGTTGGTGGTGCAGGCTTGATGGGCCAAATAACCTCCTTCTGGACTGTAGAGATTCTATGAATCTCAAAGTCAATTAGGGATGGGTAATAAATGCTGGCATAGTCAGCAAAGCCGTCATCCCATGAATAAATTTAAAAAATCACTTTTGCAACAATCTTGTGCTGGTCACCATCTTTTAAAGGCTGATGAATGATAAGCCCCCAAAATGTGCATTACACTCAGGGGCACCACTTGTTAGTTAATGCTCAGTAGAACATTTCCATACGTGTTTCTACAATAAGGAAAATCTCCAGGATCATTTCTGGAGACTATATTTCATATATATCCATTATTTCTGCAATTAAAACTCTCATGTAACTATTGCCTCTTTTAACATTGCTGATTTAATGCACTGCAGATTGTTTCCCTGGTCACGATTTATAGTTGTCAGCCATTTGTGAATCAATATTAAAGCATTTAAATGGAACAGAATGTTTAAATTTTGCCTCGGGTTGCAATCTTCTACTTTGTGTTGTCATCAATGTGTCTCTTAGTGTCTGCCCACGTTCACATTATTGCTTGGATCACAGTTGTACTCCTCTCTGGCAGCCTATTCCCCATTCTACTTTTGGCACTGATTATTATCCCTGTTATGAAAAATTTGGCAGCAAGACACTAGTTTTGGTGTTATGGTGGACCAGAGGGGCTAACAATGGCCGTGGATCTGTTTCTAGCTACTTCCGGCATGGCCAGTGTGGGTTGCATTGCCTCATCACAGCGCCAGGGATCTGGGTTCAATTCTCGGCATGAGTCACTGTCTGAGTGGAGTTTGCACATTCTCCGTTTCCTCCAGGTGTTCTGATTTCCTCCCACAGTCCAAAGATGTTAGATGGATTGGCTAAATCGCTCTTTACTATCAGGGGACTAGCAGGGTAAATATGTTGGGTTGCAGGATAGGGGCTGGGAGGGGTTGTTGACAGTGCAGGCTTGATGGGCTGAATGGTCTCCATCTGCATTGTAACAATTCAATGAATCTATATGTTGGAAGTATACAGAGTACGAGGTCCGTCAGGATATGGTACTAATTTGGCGTCCCAAGTGCTATTTTGGACCTGCAGGCCACACTAACATCTTCTCTTAAATATTCTTCAGCTTCATATGGTTCACTTTCACCAGAGCTATTTAAAGGCATCAGCATGGTTACCTTCAGACCAGGTACTTTTCTGCTGATGCTCTCGAGTTAGTGGAAGTGTTGAGTGCTGTGTTGTTGGAGGAGCTCTCACACATTGTTGCAGTGAGAAGGAAATAAAGTTGATTTTTTTGTAAGGAGTTGAGTAAAGTTCGAAGGCCCCTGTTATTAGGAATGTGGCAACTGCAACCTTCCATTTCAGACCTAATTTGACCGTTAATTGTTTAATAGTGCTCACCGGGATATGTAAAAGGACTAAAGGTGGCACTGGGTGTTGGGTGTGTGTATGTGGAGTTGTAAAAGAGAATAAAGTGAGTTTGTGAAGAATCTGGACTTGTATCGTCTTTTATTACTGGACTGCAACTAAGAGGCTTAACACTTCAGCAGAATGCTTCCTCCCCTCATGAGGGGTATAATTGCAAACCCTCTTTGCTGCAAAACGACAGGGAGATGGAGAACAGGGCACAGAGAGAGAAAGCTGTTCATTGAAGGAGGGGGAGGAATGCTCTCAGTTGGCCTTGCCCACCTAGGGCACTCACAGGGCACTTCTCCCACCTCCAGCCCAGTCAGAAGCAGTGTTGGAAATGACAACAATTTATAGGAACATAGAATCCATGGAACCATAAAGAGGCCGTTCGGCCTATTGAATCTGCACTGACTCTCTCTTACCTAGCTAACTTCTGTGCCACCCAAACATAGGAAATTGAAGTAGGGGTGGGCCATTCAGCCCTTTGATAAGATCAAAGCTGGTCTGGTTGTGGTCTCAATTCACCTTTGATCCCCATTACCTTCAACCCCCTTGTTTACCAGAAATCTAACTCTGTCCTTAAATTCAATGACCCAGCCTCCACTGCTTTCTGAGGAAGGGAATTCCACAGACTCATGACTCTCTGAGCCAATCACTTTTTCAATTAGATAAAAGTACAGAATAAAATGAATGACTCTTCTGAGCACAGTTGCAGCACCTTCGGTAGGGAGAGGATATACTTACACAATAATGGGTTCACCCAGTATCTTACATTCCAAAGATTGACAGAACAATTTCTAATGGAAAACGTTGACAAAAAACTATCCAAATATATATTAAATGTAAATATACTGTGACAGAAATAAATCAACAGATATGATGAAGTACAGAAACTGGAAGAGTTCAGGGGTTCTCTGGAATCCCCTCTTGAGTCTGGCAAGGTTGTTTGAAACTCAGTCAGAAGTAAGAAGTCAAATTCTTCAAAGCGTCTGTCACAGAAACTGGACACGTTGAAAGAACTTACAACACAGTTTCACTGCACTATGTGGCAGATTATAAACCAGGTTTAGACTGACAATAAGCAGGGGTATTTCCAAATTCAGCATCAGGATTGTTCTCAGTAACTCTGTTATCTCAGATCTCATCATAGAATCCCTACAGTACAGAAGAATGCCATTCAACCCATCATGTCTGTACTGACCACAATCCCACCCAGGCCCTTTTCCCCCAATCCCTGCATTTACCTTGCTAATCTCTCTGACACATGGGTCAATTGAGCATAGTCAATCAACCTAACTCACACATCTTTGGACTGTGGGAGGAAACGCACGCAAACACAGGGAGACTATGCAAACCCCACACAGACGGTGACCCGAGGCCAGGAATGATTCTGGGGCTTGGTGCTGTGAGGCAGCAGTGCTAAGCACTGTGCCACCATGATGCCCTCTCTGCTAAGATCTTATTTCTTTGATAATCAAATTGCCTTTAGCACTCTCGCACATATACAAAAGGCTCTTTTCGATAACAATCTTAGAGACAAAGACGCTTGCGATTCATGCCAAATTTTTAACGATTGAAACCATTATGCTTTAATGACCAGTTGAAATGGCGGTACAGTGGTTAGCACTGCTGCCTCACATGCCAGGCACCAGGTTCGATTCCTGGCTTGAGTCGATATCTGTGCAGAGTCTGCACGTTCTCCCCTGTTCTGTGTGCGTTTTCTCTGTGTGCTCCAGTTTCGTCCCACCATCTGAAAGACCTGTTGGTTATGCGCATTGACAATGCTAAATTCTCTCTCAATGTGGCGACTAGGAAATTTTCACAGTTACTTCACTGCAGTGCTAATATAAGCCTACTTTTGACACTAATAATAATCTTTAACTTTAGTGAGGATGTTGACCCCTCTTTTAGTTAACTTCATCTTGCAAGGATCTAAGTTGATTCTTCAATCAAGTGGAATGGAATATACAGGACTGTTATTTCAGGATCTTCCTCTTGCAAGGAGAACTGGGAATGAGCGTTGTCCCTTTAGCCTGTGTTCCTTCATTCAATTCAATCGTGGCTAATTTTCCTTTTAGTAATTCATCCTTGGGTAGATGGCATCATTGGCTGAACCAGTATTTATCACATATTCCTAATTGCCCCTTGAGAAAGTGATGGTCAGTTGCCTTCTTGAACTATTGCAGTCTATGTGCTGTAGAAACACCCACAGTGCTGATAGGAAGGGAGTTCCGGGATTTTGTCCCAACAACAATGAAGGAATGGTGATACAATTCCACGTCAGGATGATGATTGGCTGGGAGGGACTCTTAAAGGTGTTGGTGTTTCCATACATCTGTTGGCCTTGTTGTACTAGGTGAGGTTGGACAGTGCTGTCAAAGGAGCTTGGTGAGTTATTGCTGTGCATCTTCTAGTTGGCACAGACTGCTTCAACTGTGCATTGATGGTGGAGACAGTGAAGTTGGTAGATGGGGTACTAACCAGGGGACTGCTTTGTCCTGAATGGTGTCGGGTTTCTTGAGCGTTGTTGGAACAGTACTTGTCCAGGCAAGTGGAGAATATTTCATCACACTCCTGTCTTGTGTCTTGTTGATTGTGTTGAGTTGCTCATCTCAGAATTCCAAGCCTCTGATCTGCTTTTGTAACTATTTTGTTTATATGGTTGATCCAGTTCAGTTTTTGGTCAGAGATAACCCTCTGGATGTCGATGGGGAGCAGATTTGGTCATGATAATGCCATTGAATATCAAGAGATGGCGGTTAAATTCTGTCTTGTTGGAAATGGTCACTGCCTGGATCTTGGGTGGTGTTACTGCCACTAATTAGCCCAGTACTGAATATTGTCCAGGTCTTGCTGCATTTGGACATGGACTGCTCCAATATTTGGGGAGTTGCAAATGATGTGTGAATATTGTGCAATCATCAATGAACGTCCCTATTCCTGACCTAATGATGGAAAATAGCTCATTGATGAAGTAGCTGAAGAAGGTTGGGCAGAGGACATTATCTTGTTGAACTCCTGTAGTGATGTTCTAGAGCTGAGATAATACAACCACAATCATCTCTCTTTATGCCAACTAAAACTCCAATTGGTGGAGAGCTACCTACTGATTCCTATTGATTACAGTTTTGCTAGGGTTCACTGATGCCCCACTTAGTCAAATGTGGCCTTGTTATCAAGGGTAGTTACTCTCCTTATATTGCCAGTTCAGATTCTTAGGTTTAGATTCTCCCAAAAAAGTTCTAAGTGCTGAATTCTCATAAAAGCACGAGTAACTCCTGCTGGATTTTTAGTGGGATTTTCAAAATGAATCTTCCACACTCTGCACTGCAGAGTGCCTCAGGAAGATTCACACTGAAAATCAGTGGGCAGATCCTATTCCTGCTGAAGAGGCTGGAAGCATAGTGCTGAGCAGGCCACTGCACAAGTGTAAATCTGTCAGTGCCGAGGTCAGTGTGTGCGCTGTAGCCCCACACTGCCGGCTCCCCTCAATCATTGGCCAGCTCGATCACTGCCACTTTGACCACACCCTACACTCCAATCACCAGCCTCCCAAATGATGCCCGATGCCCAGTGGGCATTGCCAAGGTGGAGTGTGGCTAGGGGATTTTCACAGTAACTTCATTGCAGTGTTAATGTAAGCCCCTATTTGTGACACAAATAAATAAGCTTTAAAATGACAAAAAAATTGTTTGTTTACTGTTGTGTTGGAGATTAAAATTAAAGCTTATTTATTTGTGGCACAAGTAAGCTTATATTAACATTGCAATGAAGTTATTGTGAAAATCCCCCAGTTGCTACACTCTAGAGCCTTTTGGATACACTGAGGTAGAATTTAACATGGTCAATGTACCTAACCAGCACATCTTTTGGACTATGGGAGAAAACCAGAGCACTCGGAGCATTGTGAAGTTGGTGTTTATAAAATTGTTGAAATGGTAGTTTTTTTTTTAAATATCTCTGGTCACAACTGAGAAGTCCCAGCAATACTGCAGACTCCTATGATGCTCTTTCCTAATCTCCAAGCTATAACCCGCCACCAACTTCTGATTGCATTCCAGACCCTTGGGATTTTACTCAAGTAGGTGAGGATGCGCTAGCCTACAGGTATTATTGTTAAATGATTAATCCAGAAGCTAATGTTCTGGGAACCCAGATTCGAATCCCGCCACGGCAGATGGTGGAATTTGAATTCAATAAAGATATCTGGAATTAAGCATCTACTGATGACCATGAAACCATTGTCGATTATTGGAAAAGCCCTAATGTCCTTTAGGGATGGGAATCTGCTGTCGTAACCTGGTCAGGCCTACATGTGACTCCAGAACCATGGCAATGTGGTTGACTTCCAACTGCCCTCTGAAATGGTCTAGCAAGCCACTCAATTTCAAGGGCAATAGAGGACAGCATAGTTCCTTCACAGCACCAGGGATGCAGGTTCGATTCCCACCTTGAGTCACTATTTGCATGGCATTTGCACATTCTCCCCGTATCTGCATGGGTTTCCTTCATGCACTCCAGGTTCATCCCACAGTCCAAAGATGTGCAGGTTAGGTTGATTGGCCAAGGTAAATTGCTCCTTGCTGTCAGGGGGACTAGCTAGGTAAATGTTGATAGGATTATGGGGATAGGGCCTGAGTGGGATCGTGGTTGGTCAGACTTGATGGACCAAATGATGTCCTTCTGCACTGTAGGACTCTTATGATTTTAAATGCTAGTCAGCCAGCAATGCCCACAAATCAATTAAAATATCTATCTGAAGACTGCTCAATATCTCATGCTCCTTGTATCTTCCCATCTGAGCATGGGATGACAGCATTTTGTAGGTGAGATATCCAAAATGATTCTGTTGAATTTTTAGCTCCCTATATGCAGAATGCATATTAATTCTTTTTCTTACCAAGAAAATTTGTTAATTTGTTATGAGAGTTACTTTCCATCCTGTAACATCTCATGTACAAATGCAGACAAACAAATATATGGGGCAGGGTTCCTATTTATAATAAAATGAATATTGTAACCTTGTCCCTATAAACAGGTTCATGGTGTTTCCATAATAAGCACACAAAGGGAAATCGTATCCACTCTGTCACTGTAACACTTAGCCCAGTGATAGTCATAACTTCAGGAAAAGAAGCTGCCATTTCAATATGCAACAAGGCTTCAAAGTATCAGAAGATTACATAAACAGAAGAGCCAAGCTAGCACTTAGTGAAAATCATTTGAACCTTGAGATTACATTACAATCTGCAGCTCACTCCAACTCAGCTGATATTTGATATCGTAATTAATGGTTAGATTATTTCTGTTGTATATAAATGATCTCTGTGCATTGACGTCTGCATTGGCTACAGAATTTGTCAGTTAGCTGCAACCAGTTATGATCACTTTATTCTGAGGGGTTTGAGGTAGGATGAACAGAACTTTTGATGAAAGCTAAGACACTGGGACATTGCACAGTCATTGCCTGTTACTTTGCAGGAAAAAGCTTATTGATCATAATGATGCATTTTTGCCTGAGATTTGGCTTTGTGTCGTCTTATTGTCATATGTGTGTAAGGTTTTTTAAAAATCATTTTTATTCACCAAAAAATTCTTCACGTAATTCCTTTGCAATAATTAATCCTGAACCTGCAAGTGTTCTGAGGAGGATGGACAAAACATTCAGTTCATTTGCAATGATACAGTGTGATTTGTTCAGATATATAATTGATTAGTAGCTCCTCTTCAATTGACTAGGCAGTTGTTTAAAATGTGATTGGTATTATTTGGTAGCTTTAAGGTATTTATCTCTCAGTCTATTTTTCATTGGAGTCTTCTAAAGGAATTGGAATCTGTCAGAAAGCTTCAAGGCAGAGCATTAATTAACTTCCCTAGTTGGTGAGTAAAGCGGAAAGGAACCACTATGAAGGAAAATTAATGCCAGTGGTAGCTTGGAACAGAAGTTGTAAACTACTTGTTGTTTCCGTTGCTAGCAGGAGCTAGCTAAACTAGCTGCTGCAATCATACATAATGTAGTGCCTCTCCTGTTTCCTTGTTTATTGCTGTTTAGTATATTTATTTGTGAATTAAAAACTAAAGCACCTTCTAATATTAAGTTATTATGCTAGAATTGTTCTTGAATCATAAGACCATAAGATGTAAGAGCAGAATTAGGCCATTTGGCCCATTGAGTCTGCTCCGCCTTTCAATCATAAGAACATAAGAACTAGCCATCCGGCCCCTCGAGCCTGCTCTGCCATTCAATAAGATCATGGCTGATCTTTTTGTGGACTCACCTCCACTCATTCGCCCACTCACCATAACCCTCAATTCCCTTATGATTCAAAAATTTATCAATCCTTGCCTTAAAAATATTCAACAAGGTAGCCTCAACTGCTTCACTGGGCAGGGAATGCTACAGATTCACAACCCTTTGTGTGAAGAAGTTCCTCCTCAACGCAGTCTTAAATCTACTTCCCCTTATTTCGAGGTTATGCCTCCTAGTTCTAGTTTCAGCCGCCAACGGAAACAACTTCCCTGCTTCTATCTTATTGATTCCCTTCATAATCTTATGTGTTTCTATAAGATCTTCCCTCATTCTTCTGAATTCCAATTAGTATAGCCTCAGTCTGTCATCCTAAGACAATCCTCTCCACTCACCTGCATCTTGTACAGCTGCGACATAACTTTGTTGTTTTTTTAACCCCATCCCTCTAGCAATGAAGGACAAAATTCCATTTGTCTTAATTATACACTGCGCCTGCAAACCAACTCCTTGAGATTCCCGCACAAGGACACCCAGGTCCCTCTGCACAGCAGCTGTTTAGTACATTTATTTGTGAATTAAAAACTGCAATGTTTTACCATTTAAATAATAATCCATTTTGCTGTTGTTCCTACCAAAATGGATGACCTCACATTTACCAACATTGTACTCCATCTGCCAGAGCCTCGCCCACTCATTTAGATTATCTATATCCCTTTGCAGACTTTCCGTGTCCTCTGCACACTTTGCTCTACCACCCATCTTAGTACCATTTGCGAATTTTGTCACACTACACTTGGTCTCCAACTCCAAATCATCAATGTAAATTGTAAACAATTGCAGTCCCAACACTGATCCCTGGGGCACATCACCAGATACTGATTGCCAATCAAAAAGAACATCCACTTACTCCCACACTTTGCTTCCTGTTAGTTAACCAATCCTCTATCCATGCTAATACATTACCCATAATACTGTGCATCTTTATCTTATGTGGCAGTCTTTGGTGTGACGCCATGTCAAATGCCTTCTGGAGATCCAGATACATCACATCCACGGGTTGCCCTTTGTCACTGCTTATGTAATCTTCTCAAAGAGTTTCACCAAATTAGTTAAACATGGCCTTCCCTTCATGAATCCATGCTGGTCTTATCGATGGGACAATTTATATCCTGATGTTTCGCTATTTCTTCCTTGATGATAAATTCAAGCATTTTCTCTACTACAGAAGTTAAGCTAACCGGCCTATAGTTACTGGTGTTTTGTCTAACTCCTTTTTTAAACAGTGGCGTCACACTTGTTGTTTTTCAATCTGTGGGAACCACCCCAGAGACCAGCAAATTTTGGTAAATTATCGCTAGTGCATTTGCTATTTCTCCTGCCATCTCCTTCAGCACCTTGGGATGCATTCCATCAGGACCAGGAGACTTGTCTATCTTTAGCCCCATCATGGTTGATATGATTCTCATCCCCCATTGTCCCGCCTTCTCCCCATAACCTTTGATCCCCTTATTTATGAAGAACGTTTCTATCTCCGTCTTAAAGAGACTCAATGACCTGGCCTCCACAGCTCTCTGTGGCAATGAATTCCATAGATTCATCATCTTCTGGCTGAAGAAATTCTGCCTCATCCCAGTTTTAAAGGAGAGTCCCCTCACTCTGTGCCCACAAGTTTTAGTCTCTCCCAGGACTGGAAACATTCTTTCCATGCCTATTCTATCTAGGCCTCTCAGTATTCTGTAAGTTTCAATTAGAATCCCTCTCCCTCCATCATCCTTCAAAACTCCATTGAGTATAGACCCAGACTCCTCAACCATTCCTCAAATGATGCCTTCATTCTTGAGATCATTCTTGTGAACTTCCTCTTGACCCCCTTCAAAGCCAGCACATCCTTCATTAGGTATGGAGCCCAAAGCTGCTCACAATCCATTGGATAGAGCCAGTAGCTGGGATAAATGTTTCTCAGGCCTGTCCATATAACACTGACTGATAACTGGGACATTAGGGCCTCCATAAGGAGAATAACCAGAAACCAAATGGACTAAGTAAAGGAAAAAGATGCAAAACCACTCAAATGACATTTTCAATTAAACTTTTCATGCTCACAGTTTGGATTCTGCTTTGGTCACTCAGCTCCTGACTCATTACAAGACATGGACAAAAGAGCTGAACTCCAAAGGTGAGCTAAGAGTAAATGCCCTTTAAATCAAGTCCATATTTTACCAAAAGTGGAATCTAGAAGCCTTAGAAAAACTGGAGTTACTGACAATTGGGGAAAATTCTCCACTTCAGAGTCATACCTAGCGCAAAGGAAGATGGTTATGGTTGTTCGTGATCTATCATCTTAGTTCCAGGACGTGACTACTGAGGTTCCTCAGGGTAGTGTTCTCGGTCCAACCACCTTCAGCTGCTTCATCAATAACCTTCCTTTCATTGTAAGATCAGAAGTGGGAGTGTTCGCCAATGAATGCACAATATTCAGCAACATTTGCAATGACTCAGACACTGAAACAGTCCATGTCCAAATGCAGCAAGACCTGGACAATATCCAGGCCTGAGCTGGCAAGTGGCAAGTAACATTCATACCACACAAGTAACAGACAATGACCATCTTCAACAAGAGAGAATCTAACTATCTCCCTGTGACATTCGATGGCATTACTAGTGCTGAATCCCCCACTATCAATGTACTGGAAGCTACCATTGACCAGAAACTGAACTAGTTATATAAACACTGTGGCTACAGGAGCGGGTCAAAAGCTAGAATTCTGCTTTGAGTAACTTACCTCCTGTCTTCCAAAACCTTGCACACCATCTTCAAGGCAGGAGTGTGATGTAATGCCCTCCACTTGTCTGGATGAGGGCAGCTCCAACAACACTCAAGATGTTTGACATCATCCAGGTTAAAACAGCCCGTTTGATTGGCACTCCATCCACAAACATTCACTCCCTCCACCATCAACATACAGCCCTGTGTACTGCCTACAAGGTGCACTATAGAACTCACCAAAGCTCCTTGGACAATACCTTCCAAACCCATGACTACTCCAGTTTTTGAAACGCTGCACTTCTTTTATAGAGGGTCAATAATCAGGAGGCATAGATTTAAGGGAAGGGGCAAGAGGTTTAGAGAGGATGCGGGGAAAGCTCTTTTACCAAAGTATGGTGGGAATCTGGAACTCACTACCTGAAAGGGTGGTAGGAACCCTCACAACATTTAAGAAGCATTTAGACGAACACTTGAAACACCATCGCGTATGGACGAAGTGCTGAAAAATTATACTAAAATTAATAGGTGTTTGATGTCTGATACAGACATGATGGGCCAAAGGGCCCCTTTCTGTGCTGTAAAAATCTGGATCCTGTTCCTAATTCTTATTCCTCCTATGGAGGACCTTGGGACTTTTTACAACATTAAAGCTGCTACATAAATGTAAGTTGTTGTTGCTTCTGTTGCCTAGGCCCCATGCAATGGAGCTTTCTCCCTTAATGTTTCTTCACTTCTTTCTCCTCCTTAAAACTTTGACTACATCTTTAGCCATCTACCTTAATATCTCATCAAATGGCTTGGTGTAAAACTTTAATGAGTAACGTACTTGAATTATTCTTTGAGACGTGTTACCAGGTTAAAAGATGATTTATGAATGAAAGTTGTTGGTATTGTTGTCAAGAATCATTCAGGGCCACCTTTGGAATCTAGAATTTCAATTGGTTGGAAGAAACAACTTATCAGCTACCAAAGCCCTTTTATGAAAAAAAACTTGCTACATGTCCTAAGCAGATGTTGTGAACATATAGGCAGAGAAATCAAAATATGTGTGAATATTTTAAGTTTAAAAATGATTGGACTTGAATATGTTGAACAGAGGGCAAAATATTCCATTTATACTTCTGTTTATAGCTTAAAATTTCCTGGAGTTCTTTTCTCTAAAAAAAAGGACTTCCATTTATGCTGTGCCTTTTATAGTATTCTAAAGCATTTTGCAATCAGTGTGTTACTTTTGAAGTGTAGTCATTACTGTAATGCAGGAAATGTGTCAGCAAAATCCCTCAGCCAGCAATGTGATAATCAGCAAGTGGTCAATTCAATAGTGAAACAGAAGATACTGGAAATATTTAGGGTCATCTAGACTTGAAACTTTGACTCTATTCTCTCTCCACAGATGCTGTCAGACCTGCTGAGATTTTTCAGCATTTTTCTATTTTTGCTGGAAATACTCAGCAGGTCAGGAAGCATCTATCGAGAGAGAAAAGGAGTTAATGACCTTTCATCTGTCTTAGTGGGATACTGTGAAGGATAAATATTGGTCTGGCCACAGGGAGAGCTTCTCTTCTCTTCTTTAGTCCATTATTAAGGAGGAGATCGTGGAGTACTTGGAAATGCAAGACAAACTAGGATTGAATCAGCATGGCTGTATCAAGGAGAGGTCATGTCTAACAAATCTGTTCTTTGAGAAGGTAACAAGGAAGGTAGATAAAGAAGAAAGTGGATGCAATTTATTTAGATTTCCAAAAGGTCTTTGACAAGGTGCCGCAAAGAAGGCTGTTAAACAAATTAACAGCCCATGGTGTTAAGGGTAAGATTCTGGCATGGATTGGCTGACTGCCAGAAGGCAGAGAGTGGGGATAAAGGAGTCTTTTTCAGGATGGCAGCTGGTGACAAGTGGTATATCTCGAGAGTTGGTGCTGGGACCACAACTTCTCACAATATATATTAATGATTTGGAAGGAGGAACTGAAGGCACTTTACTAAGTTGATACAAATGATACAAAGATATATAGAGAGACTGGTAATACTGAGGCAGCAGGGGGGCTGCAGAAGGACTTGGAAAGAGTGGGCAAAGAAGTGGCAGATGGAACAGAATGTAAGCTTATGCACTTTGGAAGGAAGAATGGAGACATAGACTATTTTCTAAATGGGAAAATGCTTAGGAAACCAGAAGCACAAAGGGACTTGGGAGTCTTTGTTCAAGACTCTCTTAATATTAACATGTAGGTTCAGTGCGCAGTTAGGAAGGCAAGTGCAATGTTAGCATTTGTGTTGAGAGGGCTAGAACACAAGAGCAGGGATGTAGTCCTGAGGCTGTACAAGGCTCTGGTCAGATCCCATCTGGAACATTGTGAGCAGTTTTGGGTTCAAAAAGGGCAAGGATGTGCTGGTCTTGGAAAGGGTCTAGAGGAGGTTCACAGGAATGATCCCTGGGATGAAGAGCTTGTCATATGAGAAACGATTGAGGACTTTGGGTTTGTACTCATTGGAATTTAGAATGATGAGGGGAGATCTTACTGAAACTTATAGCATACTGCGAGGCCTGGATAGAGTGGACGTGGAGAGGATGTTTCCACAAGTAGGAAAAACTAGAACCAGACGGCACAACCTCAGGTTAAAGGGACGATCCTTTAAAACAGAGATGAGGAGAAATTTCTTCAGCCAGAGTGCGGTGAATCTATGAAACTCATTGCTGCAAAAGGCTGTGGAGACCATGATTGGACAGAACAGACTCAATGGGCCAAGTGGCCTAATTCTGCTCTTATGTTTTTATTATCCTTGAAGCCATACTGCACTGGACCGTTGACCTGAGTGATATGTCGAAGGCTCAGCAGTGGTATTCAAACCATTGTACTTTTGAGCTCAGGGGTAATTGTATTACCACTGAGCCACTAAATAAACAAGAACATCAGTGATTGGTGGGGAGAATTGGATGTGAAATCATTCCATTTTTAGTTTTGAATTCTTTTGGTTTTGTGCTTCAGTTTTATTATCTTACGATAATTACCGTACCATATTGTACCCAACCAAATTTACCAGGACGTTGCCTGGTATGGAGGGTATTGGCTATGAGGAGAGATTGGACAAACTGGGATTGATCTCCTTGGAAAGAGAGAGGCTGAGGCAGAAGCTTATACAATTATGAGAGATATAGGTAGATAGGATAAAGAGTTGGAAGCTTTATCCCGGGGCAGAAATGAGAATTAAAGGGGGCACACATTCCAGATAAGGTGGGAAGGGTTCAATGAAGATGGGCAGGAGAAGTTTTTTTACATAGAAGGTGGTGGGGGAGCACTGGAATGCACTGCCAAGTGAGGTAGTTGAGGCAGTTACGTTGGCAATATTTAAGACTTATCTTTATAGGCATATGAACAAATGGGGAATAAATAGAGGATTATAAGCAGTTGGTAAATGTGATTGGCGCAGGCTGGGAGGCCGAAGGGTCTGTTTCTGTGCTGTAATGTTCTTTGTTCTTTATTATTGATGCTTTCAAGCGAGAAACAAAATCAATCCCGCTGGTAGAAATCTTCCAGTAGAGAGTCAAAGAGTTAATGAAGTTTTGGAAATGAGGAAGATTGGATATAGCTATTGGATACAGAAACAACACCAGCAGCTGGTGTGGGGGAAGGGTACGTAGCACAGATACCACTGCAGTTGTTATAAAAGGTCATCACTAATGATTCTGGGAGCCACCACATTCACTTGCTCTGAGTGCAGCACTAGTGTGTAAGTGTGGGGATTGGCTCCACAGGTCTGTATTGGATTTGTTCCATGTTATCCTCTGCCTTTTTGTGTCACATTTGTTGAAAGTGCTGCTCTCTATTTAATCAATTCTTCGGCACTTTGCGGAGTCAGTGCAGGGGTTTGACAAGTCTGCTTGCCCCGTGCCAATGGTCTCGGCATCACGGAGCAACCAGTCAAAATAACAAATAACCGTATTCGCCTACTGGCAGTGTGACCGTTCCCAATCATCAGGGCAATAGCGTGGGCATTGCGCTACAGCACTGGAGATGTACAGAATGGACAAGTCTTTCCAGCAGTCCGATACTGTTGAAACCCAAGCTGCCATTTTGGACCTTACCGCTCCTGCAAACATTGCTCTAACAAAGGCCTACTCTGTAATAACCTTACTTCGGCCAATCTTCCATCATCATAGGATCCCTGTATGCATTTGGCTCATCAAGTCTGCACCAACAACAGGCCCTATTCCCTGTAACCCCACAGATTTATCCTGCTAAATGGGACAATTTAGCATGGCCTACACACACCTAACCTACACACCCTTGGAGTGCGAGAGGAAACTAGAGCACCTAGAGGAAACTCACACAAAGAGACACCTGAGGTTGGAATTGAACCCGGGTCTCTGGTGCTGTGAGGCAGCAGTGCTAACCACTGTGTTGCCCATTGCCATAACCATGAGTCCATGTGATGTCACCAATCACCCTTTATTTACAGTGTGTTTTGAACACCGTTCTGCGGCTACAGAGTGCAGGTCAGTTCCGAACCCCGAATCTATCTACTGCTGACCTGAGTAAAGCCAGTTGGTTTTAAATTCCCCACTGCCCCTTCCCTATTGAGTAAGCCTCCAACATTTAATAGGGGAATTCATATTATAAGAACATACGAACATAAGAAATAGGTACAGGAGTAGGCCATCCAGCCCCTCGAGCCTGCCCTGCCATTCAATAAGATCATGGCTGATCTGTAGTGGTTCAGTACCACTTTCCCGCTTTCTCCTCTTAACCCTTAATTCCCTTGTCAATCAAAAACCTATCCACTCTTGACTTGAACATATTCAGCGAGGAAGCCTCCACCACTTCATCAGGCAGAGAATTCCAAAGATTCACCACCCTTTGCGTGACGAAATTCCTTCTCTGATCTGAACTGCCCCCCCCCTCCCTAATCTTGAGGCTGTACCCTCTAGTCCTGCTATCTTTGCTAAGCGGGAAGAGTGTCTCAACCTCTACCCTATCCATCCCCTTCGTTATCTAATACGTCTCTATAAGATCCCCTCTCAGCCTTCTAGGGAAGATCTATTGATGATCCCCCATGGCCATCATAACTCACTCCTTCATCAATACAGTCTAAAGGCATCACTGTCTAACCTGCAGGTGAAGTGCTTTTGTTGCAGGGTTAGTCAAAGTATTGTGTTGTTGGAGGGTTGAGAGAAGTCAGGAGTGCGAGGAGCTGAACATCTGGAAAGAGTTATGTGCTTCAGGAAGGCCTCTGAACATTAATCTTGCTTCTGTTCATGTATCCCACTACCCCTCCCCCCCATCTCACCTTGGGTTGCAGCATGGGAAGCAGATGGAGTAGACGCAGCCAAGAAGACAAACTGCTTGCAGAGAGAGGAGGAGGAGGTGGGGGAGAATGACTCTGAGCAATAGCCCGGCCGAGGTTCTTCAGGGAGCACTTCCCCTAACCACACCAATAAGGCAACCTGAGTGTGATCAGCATCTATGCTTCACCAGGGAATGCTCACTGAATTGTACCAGCTCTTGGAACCAGGCCTGTAGTCACAGGGTAGAGGGAAGATGGCGCTGCCAGTGACAGGTGATCATGGCCCACAATTTTTAGTCAGCTCTAATAGGTGACATTGCCACCATATTGAAGCTCTTTATCCACGTGTGGATTTGGGAGCTCTCGGAGCTCTGGTATCCCAGGATACGGCACCTCATTACCTTCTCTTCAAACAGGGAAGCAGAAGAAACTGACACGACTTTGCCGGGATTTTAGGCTTCCTTGTGATGCATCAAATACACACATTTATCTCCCTGGGTGCTAAATGTCAATATTGTAATAAACTGGAAAAACTGAGATGTAACTCAACTTACAATTGGTGTGGCAACCATACCTAGATCATTGGGGATGATTCTCCCAACAAATTCTAAGTCTGAATTTGCGTGAAAACTGGAGTAAACTCACTTTTTTTCAACATACATCTCCCCACAGTCTGAGGGTGGCAGAGTAACTGAGAGAGATTCACATTGAAAACCTGTGGAATGGGGCCTATTCTCACCTGAGAAGCTAGTAGCATAACGCTGAGCAGGCCACTGCGCATGTCTGTCATTAACGGTGATCGGTGCGTGGTCACCAGCCCTGCACCATTCTGGCCAGACCTGCGATCCCCATCACTCAACTCCTCGACCTCCCTGGGCAAGCCCCGTGCCTCTTCCCCCATCAGGCACAACCTCCCCGACATCCCCCTCACCTGCCTGATGCTAGGTGAGCAGTGCCAAGGTGCCCCTTGGGCATTGCCAGTCTGCCAAGCTGACACTGCCAGGTTGGCATTGCCTGTGCGTATCCCCCTCAACCCCCATTTCCTGGGGGGGGCTCAATGGCCTCGGTTCACTCCAGCGGGGTTGGCTGCCTGTTCATGGAGTGAACTACTCTTGGTAGAGAGGGGGGGAGATACTAGTGGGTCTGAAGTCTTCAGTCCCAGACCTGCTAATCCAATGTAAACAGAAATTTAAATATGGAAATCAGCTCCTTGCTAACTTCTGGTGCGGAGCTGAACATGCAAAAAATCTTCCTCTGGGAAATGCACGGAGGTCATGTTGCCCAGCGGGGGACCCAATAAATGGCCTCTGCTGATGTCTCCTGGCCCATTGCACTGCTACAACAGTGCAGCGGGTTGGGGGACATCACCTCCATCATGTTGATCAATGTCTGCATCCTGCACTGGTCAGTCATTCCAGCCAGCTTTAGGAGACTGTGTTGAACCATGACTTCTCGATGACTCGGTTCTCCGCTCTATACCTGGCCAATGAGTTCCCTCTGGAATCACCCCACACTTGGCCAGCACTCATACAATGATAGCCATGATGTATCCAGGAAGGTCAGCGAGCAACCCACTGGCATTCTGAAGCAACAGTTTTGCTTCCAGGACGCTAAGAAGGATTATTTACTGGAGTGTGCGTCCAGCTCCTTTTTCCACAACTTGGCCATTAGGCGGTGGAGTATGGGACGCTGTGTGCCACCTCAGGAGGAGAAGGGAAAGAGGGCACATCCACAATCTGAGTGAGCTGTTCTATCAGTGTCTCATCACACTCCTGTTGCCCTTGATGAATCTGCAGATCCTCTTGGTCCACACTTCTCCACCATTCATTTGTTACGGATTATCACTAATTTCCTCTTGAAAGTCCTGTAGTAAAAGTCAGCGCAAAGCAACAATTCCAAACTGACATTATTCAGAACGAGCTCAATAAAACACAAAACTCAACAAATCATCCTTGTGCCTTTCCTTTTTCTGACCTTGTGTTGTTTTGCCTTTCTATCCCAGTGACTTTAGTTTGGCTGCTGGGAGGCTGCAAATGGATTCGAGTTTCAGACTGCGCCATTTTGTTTGATTTGGGGATAGTAGGATGGGAGAGCGGTCTGGGGAGGTGAGGTGGTGTGCAGTACACCAGCTGCCGTTTATACATCATCCCATATTGTGAGATGAAGTTGAAGTGACATTTGACATGGTACAAAGGGTAGGAAAAGAATTGACATCCTAGATGGGATGGCACAGTAGCAAAGTGGTTAACACTGCTGCCTCACACTGCCAGGGGCCTGGGTTCGATTCCTGGCTTGGGTCACTGTCTGTGTGGAGTCTGCATGTTCTCCTCATGTCTGCGTGGGTTCCCTCCGGGTACTCTGGCTTCCTCCCATAGCCCAAAGATGAACGGGTCAGATGGATTGGCTGTGCTAAATTGCCCCTTAATGTCAGGGGGACTAGCTAGGGTAAATACATAGGATTATGGGGAAAAGATCTGGGTGGGATTGTGGTCGATGCAGAGTCAATAGGCCGAATGGACTCCTTCTGCACTGAAAGGATCCTATGATGCTGTGGCTTCAGCAATGTTAGCCGGCATTCCTTCAGTGACGACTACTCCAATTCTGAGAGTTAGCACCGTGTCCTGCATGAGGATCAGTCTCCCGTCATTTAACAGTGGGGTGCCATTTACTTTGGGCCACCTCTTCCTGTTAGTGAGTGGGCAGTGTATCAGTGAGTGTTGCACGCTGTGGCAGTCAAGGTTGAATAGCTCAGTATTTGGGAGCTGTGAGATATGGCTGTGAGGCCTGGTAAATGTACGAGGGTCCAGCTGGAGCACATGCCTGTTAGACATGAATTCCAATTGTGAGAGATCGTTGATCGGTGAGTGATGGGGATGTGGCACACTCAGAAGATGTGTTCACTGATCCTAACATGCATGTGCCATCATGGAGCTTCTTCTGACACTGTATCCGCATTCCTGGCATTAATTCCATGCTTCTGCTGCCTTTGTTGCGTCTGTCAGGGGGGGCATCCTTTGGAGAGCCCTCTTCTTTCCTCTTTTCAACCTTCTGTGCTTGTTCTGAGATGGGCTTTCTTACCCGTGGACTCTGTAGGCATGGTTCTTGATTACTGTGCAGTTGTAGGCACACTCTGGCATCTGCTTAATGCTTACTTATTAGTAAATATTTAAATAGGTTACAGAGTAGGCATGTTGCCCTCGAGCATGGTGTTCCAACCTCTCTTCAGAATGAGCCTAACGCATTAATGACTGATGTCAGTGATAACATCATCATCTATGACATATATTAGCACATCCCATCTTTTATACAGTAAGTATTCGCTTGTTGGCGAACACTTCAGTGGTCACGGGCATTCGGCTTCCGACCTTCGGGTAAACATTCTTCAAGGTGGCCTTCACAACACACGACAGCGCAGAGTCGCTGAGCAGAGACTGATAGCCAAGTTCCGCATACATGAGGACGGTCTTAACAAGGATCTTGGCTTCATGTCACATTATGTGTAACCCCCATGATTTGCCTGGGTTAGCAAAAAACCTCACTTACTGTACTGTCTGGAGACTATACACGTCTCTCTAACCTGTGCTCAGTGCTCCTTCCACTCACATTGTTAGCCACTTTAAGACTTGAATAGCAGGTTAGGTGTAAAGATTTGCATTCTAATCAGCAATCTGTAAATTGTCTGTGCTATTATACATGCTGTTTGAGACCAGAACACCTCATTCACCTGACGAAGACCATAGGTCGAAAGCTTGTGAATTTACTATCAAATAAATCAGTTGGATTTAAAGCTGGTGTTGTCAGACTTCTTACTCCAAAGCTGCATCTCAGGATTGGAGTTCTTTCTCTCTCTGGATGCACCATAACTCCAGGTTATTCCTGCTAATCTATATCCCAACCTGTTGATCAGCTACTGCAGCCAGCACCTCCTCTTTAAGAGATGAAAGCTGACTTTAAGAAATGCAGGGAAATTTTAATTGGTGCTGCTCTTGCATTATTCTGGGAACTCTGCGGAGTATCCAGCCGGTCAGTCAGCACATTTAGCACTGGGCTACACGCCAATATCACTTAAACAAGCAGGCAAACGGGAAGTTTATGCGCTGCCCGCATTCAGTTTGATGAGCGCAGGTTATGATCTCCTTGCCTGTTCCGGTCTTATCAATTATTTGGCTTCAATAAAGGCGGAGTAATGGACTCTCAGCCCAATGAGATGTCACCAAACAGGAAGAAATAGAAGAAGCACTTGTACAGGCACCATTAAGACATGCCAGAGTGCAGCAGTAAAGCTTCAGTAAGCACTTTCAGTGCTGGAGGGAGGCAAACTTGGATCATTGAGGGCAGCATTTCTCCCCGGCCACGTGTAAATTCAGTATTGCGATCCTGCCCAATGTTGATTATTTCTATTCTCTGAGAAAGGCGAGGCTTCACGGGCAGCATTGGGTTGGGTTATTTCAGGCACTGCATGAAGAGTTGAAATCCAGGCTCGCTGGTAATTTCTCATATTTCAGATTGTTAATCCTAAAGGAGTTTGGCCCTCTGAGTTAGGAGATATCCACCAATGAGGCAACAATGCTAAAAAAAAAGCTCTGTTAGTCATCTATGTGTGGATCCACAAGAAATGGGTGAGATCCTACTTGAATATTTCTCATCAGAATGTTTAGGGAAGTTGGGGAAATAAATAGTGATATCTCGAGGAGTTACATATTATGAAGAAGGAGGTGCTGGACATCTTAAATCCCATCAAGATGGATAAATCCCCAAAACCTGATGGAGTGTAAACCAGAGCATTGTGGGGGGCTAAGGAGAAAATTGCGGGTTGCCGAGCAGAGATATCTGAATAATTGATAGTCACGGGTGAGGTGCCTGAAGGTTGGAGATTTAAAAAGGGCTGCAGGGGAAAGCCTGGGAATTGTGAGACTCACTGTCCTACATCTGTGGTGGGTAAGTTGTTGGAAGGTATTTTGAGAGACAGGATCTACAGGTATTTACAGATGCAAGGACTGATTAGAGATAGTCAGCTCTGGCTTTGTGAGTGGAAAATCATGTCTCTCAAATTTGATTGAGTTTTTTGAAGGGGTAACCAAGGAGGTAGACGAGGGCGATGCAGTTGATGTTGTCTACATGGACTTTAGCAAGGCCTTTGACAAAGTACCACATGGTAGGTTGTTGCATAAAGTTAAATCTCACAGGTAGAGGGTGAGGTAGCTAAACGAATACAAAATTGGCTTCTTGACAGAAGCCAGAGGGTGGTTGTAGCAGTTGTTTTTCAAACTGGAAGCCTGTGACCAGCTGGAGGTGTGTCATAGGGATCAGTGCTGGGTCCACTGTTACTTGTCATTTATATTAATGATTTGGATGAAAATATGGGAGGCATGGTTAGTAAGTTTGTGGATGACACCAAGATTGGTGGTGTAGTGGACAGTGAAGAAAGTTATCGTGGATTGCAACAGGATCTTGATCAATTGGACCAATGGACTGATGAATGGCAGATGGACTTTAATTTAGATAAATGAGAGGTGATGCATTTCGGTAGATTGAACCAGGGCAGGACTTACTCAGTTAATGGTAGTGCGTTGGGGAGAGTTACAGAGCAGAGATCTAGAGGTACATGTTCATAGATCCTTGAAAGTGGAGTCACAAGTGGACAGAGCGATGAAGAAGATATTCAGCATGCTTGGTTTTATTGGTCAGAATATTGAATACAGAAGTTGGAAGGTATCATTAAAGTTATAGAAAACATTGGTAACGCCACTCTTGGAATAATGTGGACAGTTCTGATCATCCTATTGTAGAAAGGATATGATTAAACTAGGAAGAGTGCAGAAAAGATTTACTAGTATGCTACTGAGACTTAATGGTTTGAGTTATGAGGAGAGGCTGGATAGACTGGGACTTTTTTTCTCTGGAACGTAGAAGGCTGATCTTATAGAGGTCTATAAAATAATGAGGAGCTTAGACCAGCTAGATAGTCAATATCTTTTCCCAAAAGTAGGGGAGTCTATAACCAGAGGGCATATGTTTAAGGTGAGATGGGAGAGATACAAAAGGGAGCATTTTTTTCACATAAAGGGTGGTAAGTATCTGGAAAAGCTGCTAGAGGTAATAGTAGAGGTGGGTATAATTTTGTCTTTTAAAAGCATTTAGACAGTTACATAGGTAAGATAGGTACAGAGGGACATGGGCCAAATGTGGTAAATTGGGACTAGCTTCAAGGTTTAAAAAAAAGGATGGCATAACAAGTTGGGCCGAAGGACTTCTATGTGGTAAACCTCTATGACTCTATGAACCTTCAGGGTCTGAGGCTCAAACAGAAACAACCACATAAGTCTCTGGAGCTGCAAATGGTCCACTGGTCTCGTTCCAATGTTTGGACACCCTGCTGTTCTAATGTATCACTTTCCATGGAATATCTTCTGATGGGAATTGTTATTTTTTTAATTGCTGTCACCCGATACTAGATAATGATTTCAGGAGATAACATGACAGAAAGTGATGCTGGAGAGTGGTTTCCAATCAACACGTGCACGCGCACACGCACACACGTTGTTAACATATTAATGCACATTGTGTGTTTCCCAATTGGCAAAAGGCAGGGCTACCAATCCTCAAGGTGAACAAATTCCATTTTTCTCAGAAGAGATTGATTGCCATTCGGAAATTGGCACATCTTTACCTCAAATGTTCATTTGCAGTGTGGCCCAGAACACCCTGTCTCCCACAGTCACTCTACATCGCCCTAGTATTGAAGGATGGATTAGTAAATTTGCAGATAACACTAAAGTCGGTGGAGTGGTAGATAGTGAAGAGGGGTGTTATAGTTTGCAGATAGACTTGGACAAGTTGCAGAGCTGGGCTGAGAGGTGGCAAATGGAGTTTAATGTGGAAAAGTGTGAGGTAATGCACTTTGGCAGGAATAATAAAGGGGTAGAGTATAGGGCTAATGGTAGGATTCTTAATAGTGTTGATGAACAGAGGGATCTTGGTGTATTTGTGCATAGTTCCCTGAAAGTAGGCAGTCAAGTCGATAAGGTTGTTAAGAAGGCATATGGAGTCTTAGCTTTTATTGGTAGGGGGATTGAATTTCGGAGCCGCAACGTCATGTTGCAACTGTACAAAACTCTAGTGCGGCCGCACTTGGAGTATTGTGTGCAGTTCTGGGCCCCACATTATAAGAAAGATGGGGAGGCATTGGAGAGGGTACAGAGGAGGTTTACCAGGATGTTGCCTGGTATGGAGGGCAGGTCTTATGAAGAGAGGCTGAGGGATTTGAGGTTGTTTTTCGTTAGAAAGGAGGCGGCTAAGAGGGGACCTAATCGAAACATATAAGATGATTAGAGGTTTAGATAGGGTGGACAGTGATAGCCTTTTTCCTAGGATGGAGAAAGCTAGCACGAGGGGACACAGCTTTAAATTAAGGGGTGATAGTTATAGACGGATATCAGAGGTAGGTTCTTTACCCAAAGGGTGGTTCGGGAGTGGAATGCCCTGCATGCAGCAGTTGTAGATGCGCCAAGTTTGGTGGCGTTTAAGAGGTTAGTTGATAAGTATATGGAAGAGAAGGGAATGGTTTAGTTTGGAGGGTCATTGCTTTTTATATTGGTCGGCACAACATCGAAGGCCGAAGGGCCTGTTCTGTGCTGTTATGTTCTAGTAGAGCCTCTTAAATGGTGTAAACACCTGCATGCAACTAGCATTAAGAAGAAGGCCTTGCATTCTTATTCTGCCTCTTTGGATTACAGGACATCCTAAACTGCTTTATAGCCAATGATGCGTTGTACTATCACGTTGGTGCAGAGGTCTCACAATGATTAGCACTGCTGCCTCACAGAGCCAGGGACCCAGGTTCAATTCTGGTCTTGGGTCACTGTCTGTACAGACTTTGTACATTCTCCCTGTGTCTGCGCAGGTTCCTCCAGGTGCTCTGGTTCCCTCCCTCGATCCAAACATTGTTGATTGACAATGCTAATTGACCCTAGTGCCAGGGGATTAGCAGGGTAAATATGTGGTGTGTTGGGCGGTAGAGCCTGGTTGGGATTGTGGTCAGTGTAGACTTGATAAGCCGAATGGCCTCCATCTGTACAGTAGGGATTCTATGATTTTATTCTACTAGAGGAAGAGTGATCATTAACTTGAGCACAGCAAGATCCCACAAATAGCTGTGTAGTAATGACCAGACTATCTTTTTTAACAGTAAACACTGCGGAAGAAGTGGTGAGCACTGAAATAGTGCTACCATTGTTCCTGTTCATCAGAGAATGTCAGTTTAATACTGCCTTCACAGAGAGGCACCTCTGCAAGTTCAGATACCCTCAATGTTGCATTAGAATCTCAACCTAGGCTTCACACTCATGATTCCAGAGTAGAATTTGAACCAACAACCTTCTGATGCAAAGGTGAGAACATTACCAACTGAGCGTTGTTTCTGCAGCCCCTGTGATACGGGTTCACAAACGCTGTGGGATGGGCTTTTGGCAAAGTGATGAGGGTCCTGGGCCTGATATGAGTTGCTCACTGGTTGGGCAGCTCTATATTTGCTATCCAGTTAAGAAGAGGGCAGTGGTTGGGTTCCCGAGGCAGGAGGCCAGTAGCCCAGGCACCATAGCGGGAGAAGTGAGCAGAAACATCAGCATGAGTGCGCCTTGAAACCCGCTGAGAATTGAAAATTAAAGATTGTTGTTAGGGTCATCAGTGTGGAAGGAAAATCTCATCATATATGACATTTCATACATGAGATGTACACACACACACACGTGCACACACACAACACACACACACACACACACACACACACACACACACACACACACACACACACACACACACACACACACACACACCACACACACACACCCCATCCCCAACACACACACACACCAGACACTCTATCCACACACACACAGACACTCTATCCACACACACGCGCACTATCCACACACACACACACACACACACGACATAAACCGTGTAGTCTAATTCTGCTCCTATTGAGTCTGCCCCACCATCAATCATATTTTTCTCATCCCCCTTCTCCTGCCTTTTCCCCACAAGCCCTGGTCCCCTTATTAATCAAGAACCCATCTATCTCTGTCTTAAAGACACTCAAAGAGCTGGCTTCCATAACATTCTGTGGCAAAGAGTTCCACAGATTTATCACTCTATACGGACACACGCTCCCTATCCACAAATTAGTGGTTGGGGTCTAGAATGCACTGCCTGGAAAGAGACAGCTTCAATCAAGGCAATAAAGGGGGCATTAGATGATTATTTGGAAACAGCGCGCACGAGTATGATGAAGACAGATAGCACTAAATTATGATGCTCTTTTGGAGGGCTGGAGCAGACATGATGGGTTAATGTAAGCCTACTTGTGACACTAATAAATAAACTTTAAACTTTAAGGTGATATAAATACTAGTCCTTTGCTTAATTTCCTGTCTCCTTTAGCCTTGGGGTGGGTGAATGTGATATTCTGAAGAGCTGCCAATGAATGGTGCGGGGTGGGAGGGAATGAAGAAATGCAGAGAGACTGTGACATGAAGAATTCACACGCCACCTCATCTGATGCTAAAATAACAGAAAATGCTGAGACAAGCAGATCGACTCTCTTAACTTGTGCAGTCCCGAGGCAGTTTCTTTGGTAATTGATTATATCGAATCAATGGCTTTGCGAGTGCTTGCGAGGCTTAATTGCATTTTATTGATCTTTTTCTCGGATCTGCAGTGTAGAGATAACATGTCTGTCTAAGGGGCCTCACCAACTCTCAGCTGGGCTGCACTAGGGGAGCTCAAAGCAATGTGAATAATCTCAGCATGTGGGTAGTGGACTGAGACTATCCACTGCTTGGCAGGTCCCATATCCCCACAGTAGGATTGCCAACTTTCCAAGATTGGCTTGGAGTTTCCAGGAATTGAAGGTCAATCTTCAGGACATTGCTGTGTGCAACCATAGGGAAAAAAAATAATTGGATTATTAAAATAGATCATATATCTCATTAAATATTTCTCTTTACTAGATATAAAAAGTACTGAAAATGGGGCAGAACCCATTTAACCGTCAGCAAAGCATTGTCCGATTGAGTAATGAGTCCTTTTGCTTTCCAGTTGGTGCAGGAAGGCATAAGGATAGAAGTGTTGGGTGACTAATTGCTGGAGGATGGGAACAATTCACAGGATAAAACCTCCAAGAATATCTTTAATCATTGCTGGCAGCTGACTCCAAGCTTAAGTAATTGTGCACAACAAATAATTTATAAATAATAATAAATGTAGCCCAATCCATCATGCAAACCAATCTCTCGTCCATTGACTCTGTCTACGTTTCCCGTTGCCTCAGAAAAGCAACCAGCATAATTAAGGACCCCACACATCCCGACCATCCTCTCTCCTACCTTCTTCCATTGGGACATACCTACAAAAGTCTGAGATTATGTATCAACTGACTCAAGAACAGCTTCTTCCCTGCTGCTGTCAGACTTTTGAATGGACCTCCCTTATACTAAGTTGCCCATTGTGCACACCCTGGCTATGACTGTAACATCATATTCTGCACTCTCTCCTTTCCTTCTCTATGAATGGTATGCTTGATCTGTATAGCATGTAGGAAACAATATTTTACACTGTATACTAACAGATGTGACAATAATATATCAAATCAAAAATTTTAAACAAATTGAATTTAGCCTGATTGAGGGGAACAGGGAGCAAAACATTGAATTTATATCCATTGGAGGAAGTTGAGAATGGTGCCCTTCCCCCAACTTTGCCAATTGAAAAAGAAAGGTATCTCAAAGTACTTTATAGCCAATCAGGTACTTTCAAAGTGATATCAAAAATATGCCAGCCAATTTACACAATTTAGCGAACTCCCAAAAATGGCAAAGCGATAATGATCAGCTAATCTTGTTTTAATAATGTTGATTGAAGGGTCAGTATTGGCCAGGATAACACTCCTGTGATATCTTTTACAGTAAGAAGTCTCACAACACCAGGTTTATGTCCAACCAGTTTATAGTAATCTGCATCTTTTACATCCATTGAAACAGGCAGATGGGACTTTGGTTCAATGTCACATCCAAAAGGTTTACTGAGCTCTTAAGGCAAATTACTGCCCTCAATCTTAGTCCAATCAGAAAATAGTATAATAAAGAACAACAGGATTAAAGTTCTTGGCATTCACGGAGAGATGGAAATTCAATAAGATATGAATGGCTCATTATAAATATTCTTCAGGGTTAAGCATGTACTCAGTGAAAGACAGGAGCAATGCAGCACATCGAGTTCATCTGAGCCCTCTCACTGTGCAGATGTCAAGGTTGTTTTATTAATAACTGACAGGGGCCATGGGAATCTCCTGTCAGTACACACAGTGCATTAATACTTAGTGCAGAGATAAACAGGGCCTCCTTGAAGCCGATGATAATTGATCCCATTCTTTGAATCGCAAGGCTTGAAGGGGGACTCTCTGATTGACATGACTCTTGCTCATCCACTCGACATCTGAAATGGTTATGAGTGCAGCTCTCACAGAGAAACCTGGTAGATGGAAATCTCTGAGCAGTCATCAAGAGCAGACCCATGGAGCGATATATTTGCATGATGCACACTCCAGCCGCACGTACAAAGAAGTTATTGTTCATTGTTCACATTCTTGTCCATGATGCCAGCAAGATAGTCTAAGGCCTGGATTTTTAGGATGGAAGGCTTGCTGACTGCCCCCTGCTCCAACGGGCATTAATTGGCTGTAGGGTGGAGTTACACCCCTCACTCAGGAGGAAGTCCCGCTTAAGAAAGCTGTAGGCCAACCCGATTGCACTGCAGTGATCAGGACTGGGATTGCATGTGGCCTCAGAGCCCAAGTCCTAGGATTCTATGAAGAAGTATGTTTTGGGTGTCTCCAATGGGATCGTGTAGTGAAGGCCTGGGGTGGGGGGGGAAGGTGGATAGTGTGGGATTGGGATACTGGGGCAAGAGGCCAGAAGGTCCATAGAAATCCCATAGAATTACCACAGTGCAGAAGGAGGCCGTTCAGCCCATCGAGTCTGCACTGACTTTCTGAAAGACCATCTTACTCCCTAGCCCATCCCATGTTTTATCTCCGTAACTCCACATGGTCCTGTGGTTACCGGACAGGGGGAAGGTGCCAGACATTAAAAAGGGGCTTCTGATGAAGGTGAAGCACACCCCTTCCTACCCGAAGCTGGAACCTGATGATTTTCGGCCTTCCCTCAGACCCAGGAAATCCTGCTGCCGGTCTAAAAATCGTGGCTGGGCAGGAAACAAGTGTTGAATAATCGGCCACTGAGAGCATTTGGGGTAGGGCAGGTGCCTATCTGAGGTCTCACCCACCCCTGCAGAAATTACAAGAGGTCAGATTGGACAGTAATCCAAGGGAATGCCCATCCAAGGAATTTTACACTCACCCATCGTTCATCCCACTCCTGATCTACAAGCCACTGATGGGGAAAGCATATGTGTGTATCATTCTGCACCTTCAGTTGCCAAGGCTTGGACTCTGGAATTCCCTCCATAAACCTCGCCGCCCTCTCCTCTTTGAAGATGCTCCATCAAGCCTACCCCTTTGAGCAAGCTTTTGGTCTTGTACCCTAAAATCATTTTATGTACGTTATTGGTGTCAAGTTCAGATATGCAGTAGTTTTTCCCCCAAGGTGCACTGTTCTTTTTGATATACATTAATGACTTGAGTCTGAGAACTGTAACCTGCTGAGCCCTGATGCTCCACTGGTAAAGGAGTATTGGGAAGTCTTAAGGTTCACCCCATCCCTCCCACATGCTTTGCACAGGCCACTGCTGGACTTTTGCCTCAGTAGCTGTCTGCAAGATCTGGACACGTGATCACACAAGAGGACACTTTCGTATTCAAAATATCTACTCACTGCTGCCATTGTACCAATGCCCCCCCCCATTCTACCGTCCTCCCAACCCTGCCTTCAACCCAACTGAGATTGTTAAGAATCTGCTCATTTTGTTCAATTCTACACATCATTCTTTAGGAAGGATATCATGTACCAGGAGAGGCAGCAGAGCTGATTTTGTCAAACTTTCTGAGTGCTGTTGGAGTTGCACTCATCCAGTATTTCATCACACTCCTGACTTAGATGGTGGTCAGGTGTGTGACTGAACACCTTAACACTTCTCAGCTGATGAAAGAGAGCCATTGGTAATGGGCAGTTATTCTGACTAGCAAGATGTGATGAGTGATCCATTGCAAGGATCTGTGTTGGAACCTCAACTAATTACGATATTTATTAATAACTTTGATACTGGGATAGAAAGTCGTATATCAAAATTTAACAATAATACTGAGATTATAAACATTGCAGCTGGAAGCATAAAATGACGAACAGATATGAATAGACAAAGTGGATGTACAAAACTCAGCCAGATGGATTTCAGTGCAGGTAAATAGGAAGTTTGGATATAAAAGCATTAGAACAAGGTACTATCTAGATGGTGAACAATTAGAAGCTGGCTAGGGATCCAGCTATATGGATCTAAAATATCATGAACAGATACAGAAAATAATCAAAAAGATTGCTGAAGTTAAAGTTTATTAGTCACAAATAAGGCTGACATTAACACTGCAATGAAGTTACTGTGAAATTCCCAGAGTCGCCACACTCCGGTGCATGTTCAGGTCAATGCACCTCTCAAACTGTGGGAGGAAACCAGAGCACGCAGACATGGGGAGAACATGCAAACTCCACACAGATAGTGACCCAAGTCGTGAATCGAACCCGGGTCCCTGGCGCAGTGAGACAGCAGTGCTAACCACTGTGTCACCGTGCCATCCATGGTCTTTTCTCTAGAGGGAGTCACAGAGAGCAATACAGCATGGAAACAGTCCTTTTGGCCCAACGGGAACATGCCAACCACGGTGTCCTTCCAGCTAGTCCCAATTTCCCACATTTGGTCCATATCCCACTAATCCTTTCTCATCCATGTACATAGAATCAAGGTCGAACTTCAGCCATACAAAGCCCTGGTTAAACCACACCTTTCATTGCACCACATCTCAGCAAGGATATTGAAATAAAAAATAGAAAGTGCTTGAAAAATTCAGCAGATCTGGCAGCATCTATGGAGAGAGAAATAGAATTAATATCTCGAGTCCAATATGATTCTTCTTCAGAACTGGGTATATTGACCTTAGAGTGTAGATGTATCTGAATGATATCCAAGGGGAGTACAAGGAGAGATAACACAAGCAGAAGTTCTGTTGCTAGGGATGAGAAAGATCGATGACTTAATTTGATTTATTACTGTCATATGTATTGGGATAGAGTGAAAAGTATTGTTTCTTGCGTGCTATAAGACAAAGCATACCATTCATAGTGTACAAAGGGGAGAAGAAAAGGATTTGATTTGATTTATTATTGTCACATGTATTAGTATACAGTGAAAAGTATTGTTTTATTATGCACTATACAAACAAAACATGCCATTCATAGAGAAGGAAAGGAGAGAGTGCAGAATGTAGTGTTACAGTCATAGCTAGGGTGTAGAGAAAGATCAACTTAATGTAAGGCAGGTCTGAAATTTCAAAAGTCTGAAGGCAGCGGGGAAGAAGCTGATCTTGAGTCAGTGTGTGATCTCAGACTTGTATCTTTTTCCTGATGGAAGAAGATGGAGGAGAGAATGTCCACATGCATGGGGACCTGGATTATGCTGCCATCTTTTCTGATGCTAGAATACTTGGTATTTAAAAAAACAGAATGTGGTAGATTTTTATAACCAAAGGGGTAAGAAGTAAAGGTGAGAGAATGGAGTTAGGTTGTAGAAAACAATGATCTTCCCGAGTGCTGAAACAAACTTCAGTTACTAAATGGAATATTCCTGTTCTGAGGCTCACGAAGTGGAGACATGGATATGTGGGGGATGGGTGTTAGAAAACGGATGGGATTGGATAAGATAGAATGAAGCCAAGCCAATACAGATGGGCTGTCAAGACAGTCCTGTTTGTACATCTTGGGTGTTAAGAGAGAGAAAGCAAATCTCCAGTCTGGGTGAATTTGTTCAGACTTGTCTCTGCTCCTCTCTGTCCACTACATAAATGATGTCGTTTGGGGAATGTGTGTGTTATGGGGAGCAATGTGATGGTAAGAAACATTTCATATTCATACATGGGACACAGGGATCATTGGCTGGCCAACTTTTATTGCCCATCCCTAGTTGCCCGAGGACAGTTAAGAGTCAACCACATTGCTGTGGCTCTGGAGTCACATGTAGACCAGACCAGATAAAGATGACAGATTTCCTTCCCTAAAGGGGCATTAGTAAATCAGATGGGTTTTTTCCGACAACTGACAATGGTTTCACGGTCGTCAGTAGATTCTTAATTCCAGGTATTCTTTATTGAGTTCAAATTCCACCATATGCCATGGTGGGATTCGAACCTGAGTTCCCAGAGCATTAGCTGATTTTCTGGTTTAATAATCCAGTGATAATACCACTAGGCCATCGCCTCCCCTAGAATGGTGGAAGTAGAAAAGCTCAGGGTCTCATCAAACCTTTACGAAGGACAGATTGTTCAAGGTCAGAGGGGGAAATTAAGCAAATCTAATAAAGAATGAGGTTCGGAGAGAGAAACTTAGTGGACAGGAGTGAGTTTTGGCTGCTATTCAAGATCACTCGAGTTTTCTGTTTTTGTCACTTTAATATTTTTTATCTTAAAATAGCAGATGTGATGCAGCTTGGTGTGGAACGGTTTAGATTCAATCTTATGTTGGAGTGATCTGAAGAGCATATAGGTGATAGTGTATAATGGAGAGTTGATTACACAAAATACTGAAAGCAGCAGCTTGAGGAATATTCAATATCACAAAGGGTACTGATCATCAAGAGTGAATCTGAAAGATAAAGGGTGAAACGTTAGCTGGGGTTCATTCAGAGTGAGTCAGTGCCTGAGGCAGGTGCAGTGAAAAGAGATACAGCTGTAAACATAGGTCTTAGTAAAAACATAGACCCAAACAAGAGAGAGAGGCTAACAATGAGGGTGAGACACTCTGAGCAATGAGGGTGGAACTCACTGAACAATGAGGGTGAGACACTCTGAACAATGAGGGTGAGACACTCTGAGCAATGAGGGTGGAACTCACTGAACATGAGGTGAACTCTGACATAGGGTACACTCTGATGAGGTACACTGAAGGGGTGACTCTGACATATGAGGTGTTGTGAGGGTGACACTCTGACATGAGGTGAGAACTCTGACATAGGGTGACTCTGAACAATGAGGGTGTTGTGGGTGGTGTGTGGAGACCTCTGAGCAATGGGTGAGACACTTGAAATGGGGTGGAACTCACTGCGTGGGTGATGGGTGAACTCCTGACAATGAGGGTGAGACACTCTGAACAATGAGGGTGAGACACTCTGAACAATGAGGGTGGAACTCACTGACAATGAGGGTGAGACACTCTGAACAATGAGGGTGAGACACTCTGAACAATGAGGGTGAGACACTCTGAACAATGAGGGTGAGACACTCTGAACAATGAGGGTGGAACTCACTGAGCAATGAGGGAGTGACACTCTGAACAATGAGGGTGAGACACTCTGAACAATGAGGGTGAGACACTCTGAGCAATGAGGGTGGAACTCACTGAGCAATGAGGGTGAGACACTCTGAACAATGAGGGTGGAACTCACTGAACAATGAGGGTGAGACACTCTGAACAATGAGGGTGAGACACTCTGAGCAATGAGGGTGGAACTCACTGAGCAATGAGGGTGACATGAGGGTGGCTGAATGATCTGAAGGGAGACACTCTGAGCAATGAGGGTGGAACTCACTGAACAATGAGGGTGAGACACACTGAGCAATGAGGGTGAGACACTCTGAACAATGAGGGTGAGACACTCTGAACAATGAGGGTGAGACACTCTGAGCAATGAGGGTGGAACTCACTGAGCAATGAGGGTGAGACACTCTGAGCAATGAGGGTGGAACTCACTGAGCAATGAGGGTGAGACACACTGAGCAATGAGGGTGAGACACACTGAGCAATGAGGGTGAGACACTCTGAACAATGAGGGTGAGACACTCTGAACAATGAGGGTGAGACACTCTGAACAATGAGGGTGGAACTCACTGAACAATGAGGGTGAGACACTCTGAACAATGAGGGTGAGACACTCTGAACAATGAGGGTGAACACTCTGAACAATGAGGGTGGAACTCACTGACAATGAGGTGGTTGTGAGGTGAGACACTCTGAACAATGAGGGTGGAACTCACTGAACAATGAGGGTGGAACTCACTGAACAATGAGGGTGAGACACTCTGAGCAATGAGGGTGAGACACACTGAACAATGAGGGTGAGACACTCTGAACAATGAGGGTGAGACACTCTGAACAATGAGGGTGGAACTCACTGAACAATGAGGGTGGAACTCACTGAACAATGAGGGTGAGACACTCTGAACAATGAGGGTGAGACACTCTGAACAATGAGGGTGAGACACTCTGAACAATGAGGGTGGAACACTCTGAACAATGAGGGTGGAACTCACTGAACAATGAGGGTGAGACACTCTGAACAATGAGGGTGAGACACTCTGAACAATGAGGGTGGAACTCACTGAACAATGAGGGTGAGACACTCTGAACAATGAGGGTGAGACACTCTGAACAATGAGGGTGGAACTCACTGAGCAATGAGGGTGGAACTCCTGAACAATGAGGGTGACCCTGACAATGAGGGTGAGACCTCTAGCAATGAGGGTGGAACTCACTGAGCAATGAGGGGTGAGACACTCGAGCAATGAGGGTGAGACTCTGAACAATGAGGTGGACACTCTGACAATGAGGGTGAGACACCCTGAACAATGAGGGGTGGACTCACTGAACAATGAGGGTGAGACCTCTGACAATGAGGTGAGACACTCTGAACAATGAGGTGAGACACTCTGAACAATGAGGTGGAACTCACTGACAATGAGGGTGAGACACTCTGAACAATGAGTGAGACACTCTGACAATGAGGGTGGAACTCACTGAGGCATGAGGGTGAGACACTCTGAACAATGAGGGTGAGACACTCTGAACAATGAGGGTGGTTGTGGGGTTTGTGGGGTGGTGTGGTGAGACACTCTGACAATGAGGGTGAGACACTCTGAGCAATGAGGGTGGAACTCTGAACAATGAGGGTGGAACTCACTGAGCAATGAGGGTGAGACACTCTGAGCAATGAGGGTGAGACACTCTGAACAATGAGGGTGGAACTCACTGAACAATGAGGGTGAGACACTCTGAACAATGAGGGTGAGACACTCTGAACAATGAGGGTGGAACTCACTGAACAATGAGGGTGAGACACTCTGAACAATGAGGAGTGAGACACTCTGAACAATGAGGTGGAAACTCTGAGCATGAGGGTGATACACTCTTAACAATGAGGTGAAGACACTCTGAAATGAGGGTGAGACACTCTGAGCAATGAGGGTGGAACTCACTGAGCAATGAGGGTGGAACTCACTGAACAATGAGGGTGGACACTCTGACAATGAGGGTGAGACACTCTGAACAATGAGGGTGAGACACTCTGAGCAATGAGGGTGGAACTCACTGAGCAATGAGGGTGAGACACTCTGAACAATGAGGGTGGAACTCACTGAACAATGAGGGTGAGACACTCTGAACAATGAGGGTGAGACACTCTGAGCAATGAGGGTGGAACTCACTGAGCAATGAGGGTGAGACACTCTGAGCAATGAGGGTGGAACTCACTGAGCAATGAGGGTGAGACACACTGAGCAATGAGGGTGAGACACACTGAGCAATGAGGGTGAGACACTCTGAACAATGAGGGTGAGACACTCTGAACAATGAGGGTGAGACACTCTGAACAATGAGGGTGGAACTCACTGACATGAGGTTAGACACTCTGAACATGAGGGTGAGACACTCTGAACAATGAGGGTGGGACTCTCTGAACAATGAGGGTGAGACACTCTGAGCAATGAGGGTGGGACTCTCTGAACAATGAGGGTGAGACACTCTGAACAATGAGGGTGAGACACTCTGAGCAATGAGGGTGGAACTCACTGAGCAATGAGGGTGAGACACTCTGAGCAATGAGGGTGAGACACTCTGAACAATGAGGGTGAGACACTCTGAACAATGAGGGTGAGACACTCTGAACAATGAGG